>CAUYUJ010021837.1:380288-456001 GCA_963575745.1 Prorocentrum cordatum | reverse complement strand
TTCAGCCATCGCCTCGCATACTTAGGTGATGCTCTCTTGTAGACTTTGCAAGGCTTCCATCCAGTCTTCCGGGTATCCGATAAGTTCTTGTGTCCAGGGTTTTCCATCCACGGCTCTCATGCGCCATCTGATAATGAAGCGCAGTGGCATACATCGTAGTGTTCTGTTCTCGAGAGGTCCTTACCTTCTACCAATGTGGCCCCCCTCTGAGGTCGGTGAAGATCCCCAACTTCATGATAGATTCCATTCGTTTCAAGATCGTAGCTCTGTCTCCACGATCGTTGTGTACGTCTCAAGTCAGGGCCCAGTCTCCTTTTGATGTAACCACGGGCGTCGCACGGTCACCATCCACCAAAAACCAATAGTCGATGAACACCTGCTCCTCAGATATAGCGCGCCCATGACCAATCAGTTCCTTTCAAAGGAGGACCAGGAGACGGAGGAGGAGGGGGAGGGTAGGAGTAAGAGGTAGTAGTAATGGTATGTGCAATAGTAGTAGTATGTTGTGTAGTAGTATTCGGTTTTAGTATGTGTTGTATGTGCCGTATATGTACATAGTATGTGTCGTACATGTGCATCGTATGGTGTATTCGTTGTGTGTGTCGGGTATGTGCATACCTGAAACATCCTCAACATCAACATGTCTTGAGACCTCCAGAACATGTTCAGGAAACCCCACGCTACCCAGGGCCTAGACCTTGTGAGCGTTGACCATCGGCAATTATCTTGAATAACGACATAGCCCGAAACATCTTGGGCGATCTGAAACGCCGTCAGCGGTTTCGAAACCATTCGGGAACAGAGCACGGGTCCCCCACCAGGAACACCATCGAACTACGAGTCAAACTTGAGCCAGCATGTGGCCCCGTCACCCATGTTATTACCAAGGGGGTCGGTAGTAACATCCCCTACTGGCCCGGGGCGGGCAAGCAGGATCGACGACAAGGGGATGTCACTACCAAGGGGGTCGGTAGCAACATCCCCTACTCGCTCGGGGCGGGCACGCAGGATCGACAACAAGGGGATGTTACTACCAAGGGGGTCGGTTGTAACATCCCCTACTGGCTCAGGCTCGACAACCCAGCGCGATCCTGCAATTCCTCGATGGTCCAGTCGAAGACTTTCTCCTTCGCGCACTGGTGGATCCAATCGCCATCGGCCACGGCGACGACAGGGCCTGGCGCAGGGCGGCGGGGGGGGCGGGAGACGGCGGCAGTCGGCAGAAGGGTTGCGTGCGTAGCAGAAGATGTCCGCTACATCGCCAGACCCGAAGAAACAAACGAGCAGACGTTTCTCTGGCGTGGGTTCGGTTGCGTTTTTGTTTCATGTTTCTGTTGATATTGATCGATTTTGTTATTGCATCTTGTCTGCGCCGTTCTGGGATCGAGGGCCGGTAAGGCATGGCTCGTTTAGGCGCATGGGGAGGGGGGTTCGGCGCGGCGTGCCTAACTCGCCCCTTGACCCAGGGGCTGGTTAGGCACGGCGTGCCTAACTCACCCCTTGAGCCTAGACACGCCGTGCCTAATCGGCCAGTGGGTCAAGAGCGTAAGCAACGCACAAAACACACAAAACAAACCAACAACACATAGACCAACCAACGAATAAATTCTATCAAAAAAATGAAATAACATAAAAACACACACACACACCATAAAACAACAACCACAAAACACGCGCAGCCACACATGACCGCTACACCGCGACAGACATACAACACCACCACGAATCGAACATTGAATACACCATATTAAACAAACGTTGATAGCAACAGCAACAACGGACACACCATGATACACACGCTATGTTTGATGATCGCGCAGCATTCTGCAGGGCCCATGTCCCCTCGTCGACCATGTATGTGCACGTTGGGCGGGCCAATGGAGCAGGCAAGGATGCCGACACCCTGGCGTCGATCTGTGGCGGCGGCGGTGGCGGCACGGGCGCGCGGCTACCATCAGGGCGCGCGAGGCGCCCCCTTTTGGGAGGGGGGGGGGGGTGCTGTTGGATCTTGGGTGGGTCTGTTACAAGTGTCTGGCAACGGGGGAAGGGGTGGGCGCAAAACCTGGACCTCGAAGACAACAAGTGTGCGCCCTAAGAAAGCCTCAAGGCCCAAGAGGGCCGCAATACGTGACCCCTTTGAACAAATCACAAGGACACAACCGCTCACGCAAGGGCGCACGGTGCTTCAAGACGAACTCTTTCAGTTCGTGCCTCCACTGCTGAAGCGGCCACCGCGTGGCCATGCAACAAAATTAAGGCCCAGGAAAAGGAGTGCACGGGCTCGTCTGGGCTGACTTAGGGCCTCTGTCATGATAAGGGTGATGATGACGATGCTGCTGTTGATGATGATGATTATGCTGTTGATTATGGGGATGGTGGTGATGATGATGATGGTCCACGCTTCTAAGAAGGCCAGGAGCTCCTAATGACGATGATGATGAGGAGGGTGATGATGCTTATGGGGGGGAGGGCGGGGATGAGGGGGAGTGGCGAGGAGGATGATACACATGACGATGCTGACGACGTCTTTGTTTGCTTTTGCGCATCACGGTGCTGCGCAGACGGGGCAGCGAAAGTGATCGAGCTCCTCGACGAACGTCGGGCCCAAGCGCTTGGCGCACCCGACGTGCCACGATGTAAGGCATTCGCAGCATTTGAACACATCGAAATCAACATCTGCGCCATCAGGCAACATCTTGGCGACTGCCTCGCAGACCACGCGCCTCGATGCTGAGGTGCCCCCGAAAAGAGGGCTGCCCGACGAAGTGATTGCAATGTCAGGCACCACTGCATTTTTGACCGCTCACCCTTCTTTACCTTTTCCATCGTAGCCCCAGCGTCTGCAATCACGACCTCTCCATCATAAACGATGTTCGGAACAGCGAACGCAACTATTGCTTTGATGCCTCCAACGCCGCCCAATGAAATCTCACGGGCTCCCCGCAGCGCTGGATTTGTCCAGCGGACAAACGCGCAATCCTGATTTGCTCCATCCACCATCGCCAAGCTGATACCTCTGACAGCTAAAGGCGTCGCCGAGCACAACCTGGCCTTCTCGACGGCCTCCTGAACTGATGACCGACGTTCTGCCACAAACGCTCGGATATCGGCGATGGTAGTGGCAGCGTCAGCTTCGGAAAGAGACGATCGAGGTACGCCAGCATCGTGGGCACCATGGCCAAGAACGGCATCATCGTCGGCACATTTGTCCACATTGGCGGTGCATTCCACCGCCACATCACCGCCAGACGTGACAACGTCAACAGCTACCTCAACCTCGCTGTCTTTGACGTCGATGTCCCCATCGTCGTGTCCGAACTCCTTGCCCCAATGTGCTCCGCCAAGGAAGTCTTCGGACATTTGCTCCAAACCGTCTCCACCTTTGGGGTCGGCACCTCCTGGTTCAGGCTTCTTGGCGCTCGTTCGAGGCTTCCCCCACTTCACGCTCAACCTGGCGGGTAGCGCGATCCAGGCGTCCCCCGTTCAGCTGTTTACCCCGCGTAACTCCATACCGATGCAGTTCGAGCGCGCCCCCCCTCGCACGCTTTGGAGGCGGGGCAGGTGGCAGAGGGCGTTCAGAAGCAGCAATGGCATGGCCAGCCTCGCCATCATAAATTAAGTATTGGCTGATTATATCCTTGATGTGGGTAATTACCAGCGGTAGTTGAATCGCAAACACGCTTCGACCATTCCCCACGGCGCCTTCACTGATAAATTTCTGCCTGTCATAAGACCATGCAACGACGAATGCAAATTGCTGCCCCCCGCCGTTCACGGGCTGAAACGCGTGCACCGACAATGCGTTCAGAGGTAGTTGGCGCCCAAGTGGGTCAACCAGGCCCGCGATTGCGCGCGCGTTCGTATCGATGGCGGGGGCAAGCTTTCGGAGCAACTGGCGCGGGCACGTTTGTGGTCGAAGCTGGCGCGAGTCCCAAAGCATACAAGTGTGCGTTCATGTGCGCCACGGTCCCATCGTGCAATTCACAACACTCTTCTGGCGCAATAGCGTCACCGATCTTCAACGCAAGGCGATCCGACGCCCTGGCAACTTGCAAGGCGGGGCTCCCCCTCCCCATGTTTGTGACGACGCTGTTGACCCCCTCAATGCACTGCGTCTCCGAAGGCAGCTCTGCGCGCCACAAGGGTAGAAAACCATGAAGATGGCACGGTACCTGCCCAGCGTGCGAAATAACCAGCAACTCTTCTTTGAATAGTTTTGATACTTTCCACGCGACGTCGCTGAGGCGGTCCTTCAGGAGGCAACGCTCATCCATGTTGACGGTCGTGGTAGCAATCATATGTCTCTTCTCGTCTTTCTCACCTGCGGATCTCGACACAAACCTGAGCAGCTGCAGATGCCATGATTCGAGTGGCACGAGGAAGCGGAATGCGTAGCTTGCTGCAACGCGAAGGACGCTCTCGACAATAAGACGAGCACCAGTGGCAACCTGGGAAAGAGCGCCCAGGTGCACCATTCAATCCACCCCCCCCCTTCCTCGCTCCATCTCATTTCTTCCGCGCGGGTGGCAGGCGGCGCGAGGGGGGGAAGGGTCGAATCGCAGGGGCCTCGCTTCCTGGTCTGCGCCGCCTCATCTGGGCAAGCGAGCTCGCCCCATACGTGCCCCCAGCGCAGTGGATCCGCAGCGGCACCTGGATCAAGAAGGCCCGAAATATCCTTGGAGAGCTGCTCAGCTTTGCTAACGATGAAATCAGACATAGGCGCGGGGCCCAAGTAGACGCGCCCCTCATCCTTGAACGTTTTCTTCCCCTCATTGTGTTCCTTAACTGCTTTTTGCCGCCATCTCACCCAGTGCATCAGGGGGGGCTCGGCGACCGTCGAGACCCTCAGCACCGCCCAGAACAATGGGCGACAAACTGTGCGCGCGGCGCTGATCCGCGCTGTCTCTCGCTCAGCGTGCCGCGCGTCTGCTTCGTCGGCCCCAGGGCCAACGTGAAGTTTGGGAGCTGCCTTCTCGCCGGGGTCACCTGGGGGGGGGGGGGGCGGCGGTAATTTACATCACGCGTCTAGTCATAGCGGCGCTACTCGAGCGTGGAAAGCTTCGCGCGTGGACCTCCCCACGCCGTGAAACAAATGAGAAGCATAATAGGTTTAGCTCCAGCAACGTCTACCTCGACACTGATGTTTTGGCCAGGGCAATGTAATTCTAAGTCGGGCGCACCCCCTTCCCAAGAATGGCGACGACGACAACGACGACGGTAGTGGTGACGATAGACGATAGTGGTGTTGATGATGATGGATGTGGTGGTGATGATGGTGATGATTGGTGATGTTGATGACGACCATGATGGTGGTGATCAGTAGTTCTGCTAGTTTTCTCTACTGTGTGTCATGCATGTGGAACTAGTTACACGATAAACTATTACGACGCGCGTGTGGATTCTGAGAAGGTCACCGAACACATCCATGAACAGCTGCGGCAGGGAAGCTCTAGCACGCCACATGACAGCTTCCAAGTTGTCGACGCTGCCCCACCTGTCTCTCAATGCTGCACCAGGTATCACGCCGAAGACGTCGCTGGCGGCCGAATCACTAAACAGAACACTTGCACGAGCCCTGAGCTTCAACGGTATACCATGGCTGCGCCAACAACTGCTGACGCTAGAGCAGCACGAGAAATAATTTCTGTCCCAGGGGTCCGATCACTCCCACTTTTCAAGAAGAGCAAAAATATGTCCGACAATCAGGTGGGCCTGGTGGAATTGGCACCACACGAAAACACAAATTACATTATCTGGTCGCGTACTGATGTTTGTACCAGTCGAGGTTGGGGTTGGTTGTCGCCTCCATTGTCTAATCCAAAACTGTAGATGCTGATGACACGTTGGTCTTTAGGGGCGTCCGTCCAAGGGTTGGCCCCAGTCGATCTCAATTCCCCCTGCATGTTGGCATATGTCTCATCTGATGTATTATATCGAACCACTTGCAAACAGCATGATAACTCCTGTGACGTGCCGCGGAGCTCTCCTGTCTGAAGAAACCCGCCCAAACAACAGGCTGCCAGAATGTCGACAGACGTGCACGCAGCCACCAAACCTTTTGCAACGTGAACTTTGCTTTTGTTAATGCACTCGGTCGTCGTGGCGTCGCATTGGTAGCGGTGTGACAATATGACAAAATATTCTTCAGCATCGCATGAGCGCAACAAGTCCATCCGTTCGGCGTGCCATGCTACAGATCGCACGTACTTGGCGACATATGCTCTGTGTTCACACAAGTTGAGCGCTCTATCGCTTTTGAGGCCGCCTCGGACCTCATCTCCCGCCATCAGCGCGACTGCCGACCGAGCTCCGGTCCCGCTGCTACAAGCGTTTCGACGCAGAGCTAAACTGCATCCACCAAACAATGTCACGTTCCTGCCAGGTCTGATAGATACGAGGGCCATCGTCTCGTCGACTTGCTTGTTTGATGCCGCAAGCTGTGACCCCAATGTGCGCACTCTGTTCTTTAATGTTCTGAGCTGCCTGTCTTTCCGCGCCATATCTGCTAGCAGCTGCTGCTCGCGCTCATCCTTTCTTACACATAGTTGTTGCAGCTCGGCGTAAGAAAAACCATTGCACTCGGCAGCTTCGGGCAACGGTGCAACGGTTGAACGCAATGCTCGACCAGAGATCCCCTCGCGGCTGCAACTCTCGTCCACGACCTCTTCATGGGCGGGGCAGCGCTGCGAAGAAATGTTCCCCAATGATCTGAAGAAAACTGAACGTTACAAAAATGACAGATCAACATAGGCACCATCGTTGCATGGGCGCTTCGACTATCGACCACCCAAGCGGCCCCAGCTTCTGAGTTAGGGTCGCATCCACAAAGTGAAGTGTGTACATACGTTTCAATTCTAGTCTTCAACCTATAAGGGCGCACGTCGTCCACTGGATGGCCACATGCCGCCAAACACGTGATAACCAAGTTCGCTACATTCACAAACGAAATTCGATATGTCGAGCGAATAGATTTCACCCACTGCGCGTGCCCACGACGAGACAACATTCCGTGGATAAGGGAGCCCATGCGATGCCAAAAATGGTCGGGTCATTTTTTGACCCAAGATGGTCACGGAAAAAGAACTTGGATCCTTCACGTTCGTTGTTGTGGGTCCTTCACTTTCGTTGTTGGGACCTTCGCTTTCGTTGTTGTGGACGTCGTTCCTGTCATCACGTTCGCTCATCATGCGTCATCGCCTTCGCGACGAAGACGATGACAAAATGGGTTCCCAAAAGGCCCCAGTGGGCCCCCCGAAGCCCTAGGAGGGGTCCGTATATACAGTATATATAACCATGTTCGTCCTACTGCTCGTTCCTGGTACCCTCGTCTTCCGTATCTCATATCACCCTCGTTTCTCCTTTCTCATGATCCCTCCTCTTCCTCTTGGTTCTTCCTTTATCACCCTCTATCTTCTATGTGCTGTTGTGGCGATGTTGAACCGCTTTATCCTTTTTTGTGGTTTTCTGGTTCTCCTTCTTGTTCTCATTTATTTTCTCATTGTCTTCTACTCCTTACCCTCCTCCTCCTCATTATGATTATCATCAACACCATAAGCATCATCATCAAAATCATCATCACCAGAATCATCAGCATCAACAACAACATCATCATCATCATTGCTCCTCCTCGGGCCCCCCCGCCGCGGCCCGTCTGCGGCAGGGCCCGCCATGGGGGCCACCCTGGGGGCCTCGCCCCCCGCGGCGGGCGGCGGAGGGCCCGCCGCCCTTGAGAGCTGCGGCTGGCGCGGCGACGGCGTCGGCGCGCACGCCGCGCCGCGCAACGACGACGACGCGCGACGAGCGCCACGAAGGATGCGCGACGAACGGCCACGACGACGGGCGACAAGAGAAGGGAGTGGAAGGGAGGGGAGGAGAGGGAGAGGGAGCTTTTTAGTTGAATGGAAGGGGGGGCCCAGGGGGGGGGTAGGAGATATCCTTTAACTTTTTGGCGGGGTCCAGGGCCCATTGCAGGACCCCCGCCCGCGGCTCGGCGCGCCGCTCGGCGCCTCCGAGGGGCCCCGTCGGGCGAGGGCAGCCAGCTGAGCGAGAGCGCCAAGGCCTGGTCGAGCGGGTCGGGGGCCGCGCCCACCGCGCGGCGGGCGCCCGCGCCCAGCTCGGCGAGCACCTGCTGCGCCGGAGGGGCATGTGCCTCGCAGCGCTGCGCGCTGCAGCCCGGCACCCAGGGACCTCCGCCCGCGGCCTCGGCGAGGGGCCTGTAGCGACACAGCCCTCTCACCGACGGGCGCAGGTTGAAGCCGCCGCGCCTGCGCGAGCCGCTCGGGGGGAAGACGCCCTGCTCTCCGAGGCCGAAAGCCTCGCTTGGCCTGGGGTAGGCCCCGAACACCACGACCGCCATCATCCACTCCTTCGGGCAGCCGAGGGCGCAAGCGACGGTCACGGCTATCAGCGCTGCGACCTGCCTCGGGATGGGGGGCCGCCTCTGACCCGGAACGAACCTCTTCCAGCCCTGGGGCGCCCTCGAGCACCGCGCCAAGCTGAGGGGGCCCTGCCGGGAAAAGCCGAGGCCCTCCACGACGATGGCAGCGTAGGTCTTCAGCAAATCGGCGCCCCCCAGCCCGATGCTCCACGCGCAGTCGCCGTAGTTCGTCCGCGCCAAGTCGGCTACCCCCACGGTGGCTAGCGCGAGGGCGCGCGAGCTGGCGACCTCGCAGAGAACTCTCAGCGCCTCCCTGCAGTAGGCCAGCCCCTGTGGGGCGACCGCTCTCCGCTCACAGAGACTCCCGTCGCGCGGGCCCAGCAGTCGGACAGGGCCCGACAAATCCTGCCTCTGCGAACTCTCCTCCCCCCGCGGGCCGCCGACCAACGGTCGGCCCTTCGGGGAGTCGTTCCCGGCGAGGCGGCGGCTTGCCGCAGGGCCCCTCCGCGCTGACGGGCCGAGGCGGCTGGCCGCTCGACCTCGGCCCCCAGCGCCTCGAGCCCGCATCGGCGACGTTGAGCCCGGAGGGAATCCAACGATGCTCAATCTTTGAACCAGCGGCAACAGAAAACGCAGCTTCACGACGGCAACATATCAACAAAGGATAGGCAGAGCACCTCCCTCTCCCCAGCGCCAGAGCTGCCCCGAGACTGCCCCCGAGCTTCAGGTGGCGATGTCCGAAGGCGCCCTGACTTCTGAAGATGCGCCTGGAGGTCACGTTAGCAGCCCTGCCCCCCACGACAGTGATGGGCCCCTTGACGCGAAGCCGAGACGAGACAACCTGCTTCCAATCATGTGCCTGTAGAGCCTCGTGGGGATCCTCTGCGAAGTCGGGGTCGAGCTCCCAGGGGTCGCGCTGGAGGTCCTCGTCGGAGATCTCGGGGGCCTTCGCCGTCAGGATGTCCGAGGGTGCGTCCAGGCGGCCTCGTTGGAGCCCCTGCGGGCCCAAGGCTGACCGTCGCGCCGGAATCGCCGAAGACGCGCGTTGATCACATGAATCGGGGGGGGTGTTTGACACGCGGCCATGCCCGAGAGACAAGCGTCGCAGCACGTCACGACGGGGCTCCAGGGCAGCCCGAGGTCGGCGACCATCAGCGGGAGCAGACGACGGCACTGCGCGATTTCGCACGCAGCGGAAGGCCAGACACGAGCACGTCTCCCGTAACAGTCTCCTACAAAATCGTACAAAATCCTGAGAAGGCAAAGTTACTCCCTTCGCAACATGATATGATCAATCAGATGCCCAATGAACCTTTCCACCTCCACCACACGCCTGCTCCGGGACCCCCCGCCACGCCTGACACCGCCTGCCTTTTGGAACACCTATGCATCTGTTCTTAGAATCCACTCAACTTGCAAAAACTGCTCCGGGACCCCCCACCACGCCTGCTCCGGGACTCCCCACCACGCCTGACACCGCCTGCATTTTGGAACACCTATGCATCAATTCTTAGAGGCCACTCACCTTGCAAAAACTGCTCCGGGACCCCCCACCACGCCTGTTCCGGGACTCCCCACCACGCCTGACGCCGCCTGCCTTTTGGAACACCAATGCATCAGTTCTTAGACGCCACTCACCCGGCAAAAACTGCTCCGGGACCCCCCACTACGCCTGCTCTGGGACCCCCCACCACGCCTGACACCAGCAGCTGCTTTTTGAACACGGCCGTGTCGACTGCAAAAACTGCTACCGGGACCCCCCACCACGCCTGCTCCGGGACTCCCCACCACGCCTGGCGCCGCCTGCCTTTTGGAACACCTCTGCATCATTTCTTAGAGGCCACTCACCCTGCAAAAACTGCTCCGGGACCCCCCACCACGCCTGCTCTGGGACCCCCCACCACGTCTGACACCGCCTGCTTTTTGGAACACCTATGCGTCACCTCTTAGACGCCACTCACCCTGCAAAAAACTGCTCCGGGACCCCCACCACGCCTGCTCCAGGACCCCCCACCACGCCTGACACCGCCTGCCTTTTGGAACGCCTATGCATCAATATGCATCAATTCTTAGAAGCCACTCATACTGCAAAAACTGTTCCGGGACCCGAAGACCACGCTTCACTCTGGACCCTTCTCATTCCTGGCGATCGACTGCCTTTTGGAACACCTATGCATCAATTCTTAGCTGCAAAAACTGTTCCGGGACCCCCCACCACGCCTGCTCCGGGACCCCCCACTACGCCTGACACCTCCGGGACTCCCCACCACGCCTGGTCCAAGACCCTCCACCACGCCTGACACCGCCTGCCTTTTGGAACACCTATGCATCAGTTCTTAGAGACCACTCAACTTGCAAAAACTGCTCCGGGACCCCCCACCACGCCTGCTCTGGGACCCCCCACCACGCCTAGCCGCCTGCTCCGGGAACCCCAACGCGCCTGCTCCGAGACCCCCCACCACGCCTGACACCGCCTGCCTTTTGGAACACCTATGCATCAGTTCTCTTAGAGGCCACTCACCCTGCAAAAACTGCTCCGGGACTCCACCACGCCTGCTCCGGGACCCCCCACCACGCCTGACACCGCCTGCCTTTTGGAACACCTATGCATCAGTTCTTAAAGGCCACTCACCCTGCAAAAACTGTTCCGGGACCCCCCACCACCCCTGCTCCGGGACTCCCCACCACGCCTGACGCCGCCTGCTTTTTGGAACACCTATGGCCACTCACCCTGCAAAAATTGCTCCGGGACCCCCCACCACGCCTGCTCCGGGACCCCCCACCACGCCTGACACCCCTTGCCTTGTGGAAAACGCCTGCGCAACAAGTTCTCTTAAACTTAACAAAACCATAAAAAAAACAAAAAAAATAAAAAAAAAACTATTAAAAGATTAAAAAGATAATAAAAAAATATAAAAAAAGAAAAAACTATAAAAATAAAAAAAAAAAAAAAAAAAAAAAAAAAAAAATAAAATAAACTCATTAATATAAAAAATATAGGGGCCAATGGGGTCACCCTGCAAAAACTGTTCCGGGACTCCCCACCACGCCTGCTCCGAGACCCCCCACCACGCCTGACGCCGACTGCCTTTTCGGAACATCTCGGCATCAGCTCTTAGAAGCCACTCACCCTGCAAAAACTGCTCTGGGACCGCCCACCACGCCTGCTCTGGGACCCCCCACCACGCCTCTGCCTTTTGGAACACCTATGCATCAGTTCTCTTAGAGGCCACTCACCCTGCAAAAACTGTTCCAGGACCCCCCGCCACGCCTGCTCCGGACCGTCCACCACGCCTAACACCGCCTGTCTTGTGGAACACCTATGCATCAGTTTTTAGAGGCCACTCACCCTGCAAAAACTGCTCCGGGACCCCCCACCACCCCTGCTCCGGGACCCCCCACCACGCCTGACACCGCCTGCCTTTTGGAACACATCACTTCTTAGAGACCACCCACCCTGCAAAAACTGCTCCGGGAGCCCTCCCCAGACATCATGCGTCTTGATTTTTTCAAGACGCCCCTGGGCGTCTTGAAAAAATCAAGACATATACTCGAAATCAAGACGTTTGGAAAATATCAATACACTTTAATCGAGGACGTTGGCAAACCAACGAGCGGCATGGAACCTAACGAGCGGCTTGAAAACCAACGAGCAACTGAACGGAAGACCGTTGATTTGCACGGGCGACGATCGAGTGGCGCCAGGCTCCGCTACCACGAGCATCAAATTTGCAGGCTAGCTATATAGGTTGCGCGGAGGGCTACGAGGCCTGAGGGCTGTCGACGACGACGACGCCGAGGAGGGAGCAGGAGGAGGAGGAGGAAGAGGAGGAGGAGGAGGATCGAGCAGGACGAGGAACAACCTCGAGGCTCATGTGCCTTTCCATGCACAGGGCAATGGGCGCCCAGCGCGCAACGGATCCGATGCGGCGGCGCCGCTCGATCGAGAGGTGGGAGCCAGAGGGGGGAGGAGGAGGAGGAGGAGGAGGAGGAGGAAGAAAAGGGAGGAAGGGATGAGAGGAGAAAGAGGAGAGGGAGGAGGAGGATGAGGAGAGGAGGCAGGAGGAGGACGAGGAGGAGGAGGAGGAGGAGGAGGAGGAGGACGAGGAGGTAAGGAGTGGGGGATCAAGGAGTAGGAGGGGGAGGGGATCAGAAGGAAGGGGTAGGTGGAGAGAGGAAGGGAAGGAAGAGGAGAAGAGGAGGAGGAAGAGAGGAGGAGGGAGGAAGGAGGAGGAAGGAGAGGAGGAGTGAATGAGCGAGCTCCACCCTCAGGAGAGGAGAATCCAGGAGAAAGGAAAGAGGGAGGAGGAGGGAAGGGGGTGTAGGGAGGGACGGCGGATGGCGGCGGCGGGAGGAGCGGACGAGATAGGAGGAGAGTCCTGCAGGGATGATTGTGTCGTCGGCTTCGGCTTTTGTATGTGTCTCTACGAGTCATTCCCGCGCCCGCATTGAATATGTTACCGCAATCCTTACACAAAATTGAGCCGGAGTAGTAGGAGGCTCATCGGAGGAGGCGCCCTTAGGCTGAGCATATGCGCACAGTCAGTGATGCTGACTGATGCTTGCTTCTCTTAGAAGAGCGGGAGCGGTAATACCGTCTCGAGGGGGCCCGCGCCCCGCGCCTTCCGCAGGCTAGCTCGGCAGCGCCTTTTCATATCCGATCGAATCTGGTGCGCCGCGTGTGAAACAACGTACAGTACGTGACGAAACGTTTATAGTGAAACAGCAGTACGTGATGAAACATGGTGAAACAGCACTGCGTGATGAAACATGTGTGAAACGCTGGACCCTTTGCTCATGGTTGATCCCTCTCCCTCGTGTTCCTTTTCCTCCTCCTCCTCCTCCTCCTCCTCCTCCCCCTTTTCCTCCCTCCCCTAAATCTATACCCTCGATTCGTCTACCCTCCACGTTTCCCCCTAGGCGTCCTCCGTCGCTGCAAGCTGCGAAACGTGCATGCACATGCAGGAGGAGAGGGAGAGTGATTTGGTCAGGGGAGAGAGGTGGTAGTACAGGGATGCACTATATAGCAACCCTAGCATTTCTCAGGCAGCACACGTTGCAATAATCTATAGTAGAACGTGGGGCCCCCGTGCAGGGCCTTCGCCACGGACGCCATCAGGCGGTTCTCGCCTTCGTCTGGACAACACCAGTAAAACCGAGGATTCCCGTGCAGGGCAGCACGCTGCACTAAATGCACAGCTATATGGTGCTTAAACACGGTCTTCCCCCATGCAGCTCTTCCAGAGAATCAAGAACCTAAGCATGGCTTGCTGCATGCGCCGGAGTGCTGCGGGGCTCATCTGTCTCCTCTCTTGGTGCATGATGGCCTGGACAAGCTCGAGCGACTCGCATGCAGTAGTGAGCGCGAAGGCATTGGTTCCGAGCAGTTCTTTGTTCTCGCGGCACAGCATAGATATCAACGGCAAAAGGTGGCGGGTCTCTGCTGCGTTGGCCTTTAAGCTGCCTCTAATAAACATTTTCAGAGTCAACTTGCCGATCCTATTCTGGCTCATGTTCGGGTACAAGTACTTGGTGGAAGCGTAGAAAGACATCATCCTCCTCGGGGGAGGGAGGAGTTGGGGGGGGGGGGGGGGTGGGGGGGGGGGGGGGGGGGGGGGGGGGGGAGGGTGGGGGGGGGGGGGGGGGGGAGGGGGGGGGGGGGGGGGTGGGGGGTGGGGGGGTGTGGGGGGGGGGGGGGGGGGGGGGGGGGGGGGGGGGGGGGGGGGGGGGGGGGGGGAATTTGGGGGATGGGGTGGTGGCGCGGGTTCCGTGTTAAGCAAAACGCCAGAAAGGAAACATCAAACCGTGACAAGTTTAAACGGAGTCTTGCTTATCTACACGTGGACGGTGTTGGTTTGCATGCGTGCGCCCTGTATCCTGCGCAAGTGGAACAAGTTCTCGGCGCGCCGATGGCGGGCAAACTTCATCCTCGACCTGCAAAAGATCTTGTTGACCAGCGTCTTGAAAACATGTCCTATGACGTGCTGCGACACCCCGAGGTCGAGCACGCGCATGCTGTCGAGGTGCACGCAGCTCAGGGAGAATCCTCTAACTGACAGCAGGGGGCACACCAAGTTCAGCCCCATCGGCGCTGTGGTGTCGAAGAAAGTAAACGGCGTAGGAAACTCATCAATGCTGAGCAAGTCATGAAGGTCAACAACTGCACCCTTCTCGATCAGTCGGCACCCCTTGTGCAGGGCAAGTGGCTGGAAGTCTCTGAACAGGGCATACCCACCAACTTTATCATCGAAGTGCATGAACCGCATCAGCTGCCGCAGTACGTTTCTGCTCGGCACGTCCCTGACGAGCAGCGTGCGCCTCAGCATGATATCATATGCCTCCGCGTCCCTGTCCACCCATCTGATTTGATTAATCGTGGGCGGGTAATTATGAAGGTCGCCACGGTGGCAGGAGCACGCAAAGCATGGGTTCAGGTGGTTAGATGACGTCTTGAGGCCGAGTGCCGTCGTGATCTCCAGGAGGTCGGCCCTCATCTCTGTGAGGGCCCCCACATATCCCGATGCCAAGCTAAACCCCCTCTGGTTGAAACGCAGCTCATCCTCGAAAGGTCGGCCGAGATGGTTCGATTCAGGGTACTGCCCGGCTGCCAGGACGTTATAGCTCCAAGCAATAACTCTCTGGATCGCACCGATGGTGCAGAAACCTCTGCAGCCACACTGACACATGTCACTTTTCCTGCAACTGCAGATCAAGAAGCGCCGTCCCGTGAGTCCGTTGCTGAAGTAAAACGCTATGAACGAGTCCTTCTTCGTGTGGGGTACTCCATCGCTGAAGAACCCCACTGGGCATGCCTTGCCTGGGTTTGACACCACAACTTCGCGAGTCGAGAATACAGGGGAAAGGTCTGCCTCGGGGAAAAACTGTGGATCCCATTGCCGCGGATCTGCATGGAAGGAATCAGCGAACTGCTCGCGGGGTAAGTTAACTGGGAATTTAACCAATTGTCTGGTATTTGTGTCGGCGTCCCACATTGGTACCCATGCATAATAAAATGACGCTTCCGATCTGGCCTGCACTGCTGCTCTGAGATGTTCTGCCCGGTGCGTGCTCGAAGGATCCAGCGCCAAGTCATCAACTCCGCGGGCGCCTGCGCGGTGAGCATGCCAGGCGATGGTGCAGACTCCAACGGCTGTCTCTTTTCCTGCTTTGTACTGCTCTAGTAGATACCGTCTTAGTCCAATGCCGCTGTCCACACTTGCATCTGCAAGTCCAAGGGAAGGTTCGATTGCTAATTCTTCAGCGGCTGCTCGACCCGACGCCATGTCGACAGATGAGGGCTGGCAATGCACCTCGGGCTGAAGAAAGGCTGCGGTGATGGCAGGGTCTCGCGATCCGTGCAAAGATGATGGCCAATCGTGGATTGGAAGTCTTGCTCCTGGGGATGGGGGGAGGTCCTCCTGCTCATTCACCCTGACGCACGCATGCTAACCAAGGTGCGGTTCAGAAGCGCTCGATCGGCAACCCTTTCCGATGGTCCTCCGATGGTGTTCCGTCCCTGCGGCACGCCAGCTGCGACGCAACGTGAGGGCTGACGCTTGGACGGGGGAGGGCGGACCATCTCACAGCACATCCGATGGCGGTCAACGATCCCGCAAGCTGGCCTGCTCGCAACAAACCTGCAAGCTGACGTCATGCGCCGTGTTGGCGGTCAACGATCCCGCAAGCTGGCCTGCTCGCAACAAACCTGCAATCTGACGTCATGCGCCGTGTGTCCAAACGATATACGCTTCTCCCCTGCTCCATCCCTCCTATGCTCCATCACTGCCCCGCTCCAGACGTGTTGCAAGCCCTCCGCTGATCCTTTCCTCCCGTTCGATCTGTCTCCCACCTCACCTCGTCATCATTGTCGTCGTGGCTTCCAAAGTCACCTGCATCATCGAGTTCACCACCATCGTCGCCGCCGTCGTCATCACCATCATCCTCAGCATAACCGCAGTGGTATTATCATCATCATCATCATCATCAGCATCATCATCATCATCAGCATCAACATCGTCATCATCACCATCGTCATCCTCATCGTCATCATTACCACAGCCATCGCCATCGCCATCAACAACGTCATCATCGTCATCATCACCGTTGTCGATCGTCATCATCATATTCAAAAGCCATAACCGCCATAACCCATTATGCACGATCCTGCTCATCACCGTTTGATCTCCGATTGCCCCGACGCCCAGCATTTGCGCAGCAACCGCATGATCATTCCATGTCCCTTGCAGCACGGCTCTCCGACGTCACTGTTTTTTTCAGACTGCCGCGCAGTCGCTCGCATGTCACTGTGCACAGTCGCTGACGGGCCCAGTCCCCTGCCGACGGGTGCACCTCGATATCGGCTGACATGTCCTCTCGAGATCTGTCACCATGTGTTGCCCCTCCCCATCCTCCTCCTTCTCCTCTTCATCATCCTCCTATCTCCTCCTTCCCCCCTCACCCTCGGACGTGTCCGCGGACGGCTCATCTGAGCTTCACTGCAGAAGCTCCTCCTGGTCCTCCTCTTGACCCTCCTCCTTCTCCTCCTCCTCCTCCTCCTCCTCATCATCGGCATCATCCTCATGATTGCTCCGACATGCTTGCTCCCGTCCCAGCGCTGCGCGGCGCTACTACTTCTTGCCCTTTTTCGGCGTCGTGCCGAACGCTTGTTGTGCTTTCATGAACGACTCCATCACGGGTGCGATCCCATCGTAGATACGCTTCGCCTCGGTCAATGACCCAAGACTGGATGGCGCAAGGCATCTATAGATCGGGAGGGTAGCACCAGACCTCGGCCTCTGGAGGCCATCTGCGGGCCTCTGGGCCGTCGAGACACACCTGCAGGAACAACGACAAACACTGACACGAGGAGGGTGATCAGGAGGAGGAGGAGGAGGAGGAGGAGGATCATCCTCACCCTTTCTCCTCCTCCTCCTCCTTGTCCTCTTCCTCCTGCTCCTCCTCCTACTCCTCAGTCTTCCTCTCCGTCCTCCTTCCTCGTCCTCCCTCCTCATCCTCGCCCTACCCTTCCCCCTGCAGCGCGCTGCCTCATTGATCGACTCCTTGGCCTCCGCGGCCCCGATGGCGCCGTCGGACCTCGGGACGGGTCAATGATCGAGGAGTGCACACAGGCTTCCCGCGTCTACCACTCATGCACCCTTCCGTTCCGCCTCCTCCTCCGCCTCCTCAGTTTCTGTCCCCCTCTTCGTCCTTACCCTACTCGATCCTCCTACTCCTCCTCTTCCTGTTCCTCCTCTTCCTCATCCTCCTCTTCCTCATCCACCCCTCATCCTCACGGTCGCCCGTCATCTCGTCATCCGTTGATCTACTTACGGAATGTTAAGACATGGACTTGCCCTGGATCTTCTCCGTGAGGCCGTCGATCGTGTTCTTCAGCTCGGATGCGCTCTTGGAGATCGACGGCATGAACGGGATCAGGCACGGGTTCGCGTCGCCCTCCCCTCACCAGCCAACCCATGCTGCGCGCCATGTCGCCTCCTCCGATCATCCCCCCCCCCCCTGCCTCCCAGTCGACATGGGTATAACGTCAACGCCTCACCAGGAGAACGGCGCCCCAATGTGACCCGCTTGACACATTTGCACTCCTCGGTGCGAATAGGCGCAGCCTGCTCTGCCAGCTCATCCTCCTCCTTCTCCTCCTTCCTCATTCTCCCCCCCGGTCCTCCTGGAGGGTAGCTTCCTCTTGTTGCCCCTCGAGCGTTGCATGATGTGGCCTCATCCTGAGCACCCTCGAGGGTGCTCAGGATGAGGCTGCATCATGCAACGCCATTCCTCTTCAGGATCAGGAAGGGGGAGATAGATCTACTTCCCCCTCCCCCTCGCCACCCCTCCTCTCCACTCCGCCATTCCCCTCCCACCTCCATGCCGCTGAGGATCGCATGGAGGTGCGTGGCCTCGCCCATCAGGCCCGCCTCGATTGATGACCCCGTCGAGCCAGTAGTGCCCGATAGACCGCCGCTCTCGACGGCATCCTCGGAGTCCCCCGCTCGGCGGAGCGCGAAGGAGGAAGAGGAGGGGCATCGAGGAGGAGGGGGGGGGGGGGACTCGAGGAGGAATGAGTTGACCTGCAGTCCCTGCAGCGTAGATCACCCCCCATGGTGAAACAGCTTTGCGGTACAGTAGCGCATGCAGGAACATGTGGGAATATTTCTCCTCCAATCCCCCCCCTCCTCCTCTTCCCCTTCCTCCTTCTCTCTCCTCCCCGATCCTCTAACTCAGGTCGACCACGCAAAGTGCGCGCGCGCAGATCCGACGGAAACTCTCGAGAGCAGCGGGGGGGCTGTCCGAGTATGAGTAGCTCGAGTGCTCGTCGCTGTACGCAGACTCCGAGCTTGCCGACGAGCGCGTCTCCGCCTGGCCAGGGGACGCATGTTATCACCATCATCGGCAACAGCATCATCATCACCACCACCGCCACCATCATCATCATCATCATCATCATCATCGTCATCATCATCACCACCATCACCATAATCGTAGTCGTCGTCATCATCATCACCATCATCATCACCATCATCAGCAGCAGCATCCTCATGTTTTTTTTCACGACAGGCGGTGACATGTTATGTCAGCGCCCCTTTAGACATATCATCAAGCTCACTGGTGTCCTTCATGGTTCCAAAGGTCTGGGGCAACGCTGATCGGCATCAGCATCACCACCAGCATCAACATCATCACCAGCATCATCATCATCATCATGCACATCATCAACATCATCACCATCACCATCATCGTCACCACCATCAACATCATCAACATCAGCATCAATAGCATCATCATCATCAACATCATCAGCATCATCATCACGGCTGTCCCATTCTTGGAGGCACGACGTGTCACACGTGACGGCCTCCCGTATTTCCTCGAACAATCGCCGCCCAGATGAGGACGGATCGATGGGCCCAATGAGCGAGGCGGGCTCGAGAGGGAGGGGCGAGGAGAGAGGCTGGCACTGGTCGTCGCTCCATCCCGCGTCCCTGGGCCGCTCGGGGCCTTCACCTTCGAACGTAGGCCAGCTGCGTGGGCGACCTCGGCGACGTCCTTCTTCGCGCTCTTCATGGTGGTGCCGATGTGCTGGTCGTGGCCCTGGGGCAACTGGCCTAGACCTCCGACATCGTGAGTTATGTTTCTCAGTGTTTGGCCTCTCGGAGGCAGTGCCTCGGCCCCTGGGCCCCCGAATAACGATCGAGGGGTGCATCAAAATGGGCCTTAACAAAAACCACACGGCATCGGATGTCTAAGCAGAACAAACTGAAACTGGACCACTAGCTTGCACACATGGTGAGCTAACAGACGCGAAAAAAAGCTGTCCCGCGTGGTCAGATCAGTGATGTTGACCTTCCTGTAGAGAAGGTCGCCGCGCTGCGGGTCAACCTCCACTGCCCTATAGTCCAGCGGGCCCGTCGCTCCCCCTCGACGGCAGCCGCGGCGCCTCTCAAGTAATCCCCTTCCCCGCCCACTTCGCTCGGATGTTACGTTGGCGATCCGAGAGACTAGTGCTGTAGGGAAGGGGTTCTCGAGTGCAGGAGCTTTGCTTAAGCAATCAGACCCCCCATCCCAGCCCCTCCTTCGTGTACTTTTTTGTTCTGCTCGCAGAACTTCTTGATGTTCATGGCCCTCGCGCACGCCCTGCAAGGGGTCGGGTTGGCTGAAGAATCGAGGCGGTTGGCAGGGGTTGGCTTTGGGATCCGAGGAGAAGCAGCACGGCCACCGTTGCGTACTTTCGTCGACGATGGCATCTCAAAGGTCAAGCTCGGAGCGACTGAGGCGGCAAGACAACCACTACGGAGTGAGGAGGTGCTTAACGGGATGGCCAGGACCTCCAAAGTGAAATCGAGAGGCGGAGGATCGAGGTGGGAAGATGTCAGGATCGAGGTGGGAAATCTGCTGCGGGGTTCGTTCGGGCCTTTTCCCGAAGTCAGTCTCCGCGTTCTCGGGCGCCCAGTGCTGGTCGTGGAGGAGCCCGTCCTCAGTGAACCTGGGACGCTACATCCTGAAAATTTATCTTACCCCTGATCCCTCGACTCCTCCTGGCCACCTTCATCGTCCTCATCCCTGGTACCGCCGCCTCTTGATCCTCGCCATTTCCCTCGATCAGAGAAGCGTTGTCGTCAAGGACGCTTGCCCCGAGCACCCAGGAACCATTCCCCCAGCTCTTTGTCTTCGACTGTGTTGCGTTTGGACTCTGATTTCGCAACCTGCACGTTGTCGAAATCGCTCGGCACCCGCGCCATAAATATACAGTCAAAACGTACAATATTAGGACGTGCGGTAAGGACGCAAGACCCTTCGAGGCGGGAGTTGGGATGGCACCCCGAGGCTGGCCATTGAGAGCGGCCAAGGGCGGGCCGCAGAGGCAAGGACGCAAGGGCCCCCTTGGAAAATCGCGCGCCCTTATATGCGTGTAGACTGTATCACACTGCGCATGCATCTCCCGAGCTCCCTCCCCATGGCCATCTCTTTCAAATATCTGCTTCCACTCTCTCTTTTGGGCGCTTTGCTTCTTCTTGAAAGCTTTGAATGTTTCCTTGTCCATGTGGTACCTCCCCTCGAGGAGCCGCCAGCTCGAGGGCGCAGTATTCACACATAGCCCCAGTGAAGCATAAACCATTAATGCAGCATCGTGTACGAGATCAACAAAAAATCACAGAGTCGCTCCTCCTCTTCACCCTCCTCCTCTTCCTCCTCCTCCTCCTCATATTCCTCATCCTTTTCCTCCTCCTCCTCCTCCTCCCCCCTCCCCTCGCGGATCCGAGCTCTGCTCCCCTGGCGCACCGCATGCGTGCCATGCAGTTCTCGTGTTCTCGTTGCTCGGGCGTCCTCTCGCTCTTTGGTTTCTTCGCACCTTTGGCCTTTGCCTTTTTTGCCTTGGGCGGCATCGCCTGCGCTGGGGAGCGCGCAGGCAGGGCGAGTGCCCCGATCGACGGGCCCTGGGGGTTGAGGCGGGGGTCCGAATGCCCTTATATAAGCCAGTGCGGGAAGGGGGGGGGCGTCGGAGAGGGTTGAAAAGTACCGGAACGGGCGGGACAGGTGGGATGTTTAAGGGGGCGTGGGGGATCGAGGGGGCGCTGCACTGAAATCAACAAATTCCCAGCGCACTGATTTGCGACAGCGCACGTAAGAGATCGGTCCCAACGGCGTTCGAGGTTTCCCCTCGAAAAGATGCGGCATGGCAGCCATGCATATATATATATATATGATACCTACATCTGTGTAGATCACCATTATCCTTTCCCCAGTCCTCTCCATGCCGCGTGAACTGCCCTCGATCTGCTGCCCTATGCCACCTAAAAATCCAATGTCGGCGTCGGCCATGGCGGCCCAGAGGTCCAGGGTTGTTTTTTTTCGTCGCGGGCCGAGGGCCCGTAGGACAACCGCGAACAACGTGCCTGATCAGGTCGACATTGAGGTAGCTACATCATCCACATGCGCACGCACTCTTTTTTTTGCATGGCATGGCATATATATATATATATATATATATGCACACATAGCGGCTCCTTGGGCCTATTCGCCTGCTCGCAGGCGTTCAGCGAGGGAGGCGCGGCGCGCCGAGAGCGCGCCACATCTGCGATGGTTACGCACACGCAAGGCACACTCACGCGATGCGCATGCGAACACGGATGCACGCGCACGCGCGCCCTCAAATTAATGTGTTATATATATATATGCGTTTATACATAATATGTGTATATACGTATACACATATATATAATATGTGTATGTGCATACATATATATATATATATATATATATACATATTTATATATGCGCAATCGCGCATACATTTGTATATATGTATGCGCGCACGCGTCTATGTTGCACGCTCGCACGTGAACTTGAGCAGGCTAGCTCGGGCTCGCATGATTTGGGGCGCACGTGGGTTCAGCGCGAAGGCGCATGCGTTACCCTGGCGTCATATAATCTTGGTCGACGTTGGTTCAAGACGCCCCTGGGCGCCTAGAGAAGCATCCTCACAGCGCGGCGTTCCGCCGCTACACACATTCGCATATATATATATATATACACATACATACATACATACATACATACAAACATACATACATACACATAAATACACATATACACCAGGTACACCAAGCGCTACGTCTCGCGGGTATACCTTGCGCGCGCATGCGCGTGCCATTCTCTGGTCCGCGTGGACAACAGGGCTTAGGGTTATACGTTGAGGCTTCGGAGCGCCTGCTGGACCAGCTGCGTCTGCGCTCGCGATCGATCTGCAGCGATGTCGGAACTTGCGGACGGAAGGGCGGGCCTGGGTTGCTTATAGCGGGAGGGAAGAACTTGTGGCAACGCTCTAAACCGAGAGAAACCAGAAGCCATGACGAACCGTGTGGCGGCGAACCGATAAAAAACCAGCCATGAAAAACAAGAAAGCTACGAGTTAACACGAACCAGGAAAAACCATGAACAACCAGGAAACAAGGGAAAACCATGAAAAACCATGAAAAAACCATGAAAAACCAGGAACAACCAGGAACAACCAGGAAAAACCAGGAAACCATGAAAAAAAACATGAAAAAACATAAAGAACACAGAGAAACAATGAAAAACCAGGAAAAACCAGGAAACCAGGAAAAACAATGAAAAACCATGAAAAACAATGAAAAACAATGAAAAACAATGAAAAACCAGGAAACCAAAAAAAACAATGAAAAACAAAGAAAAACCAGGAAAAACAATGAAAAACCATGAAAAACCATGAAAACCCATGAAAAAACAGGAATGCAAAAACAATAAAAAACACTAAAAAAAACTAAGAAAAACAAGGAAACAATGAAAAACCAAGAAAAACCAGGAAACCCATGAAAAACCATGAAAAACCAGGAAAAACCAGGAAACCAGGAAAAACCATGAAAAACCAGGAAACCCAAAAAAAACATGAAAAACCAGGAAAAACCAGGAAAACCAGGAACACCAGGAAAAACCATGAAAAAATATGAACAACTAGGAAACCACCTTAAGGGCAGATGTAAGTGTGCGCTGCGTGCGTGTGCGCGTGCGTGTGCGTGTGTGTGTGTGTGTGTGTGTGTGTGCGTGTGTGCGTGCGCGTGCACGTGCGTGCGTGCGTGTGTGTGTGTGTGTGTGTGTGCGTGTGTGTGTGCGTGCGCGTGTGTGCGTGCGTGTGCGCGCGCGCGTGCGCGTTCGCGCGCGCACGCGCGCGCGCGTGCGTGCGCGCGTGTGTGTGTGTGTGTGCGTGCGTGTGTGTGTGTGTGCGTGTGTGTGTGTGTGTGTGTGTGTGCGTGTGTGTGTGTGTGTGTGTGAGCGTGTGCGTGTGTGTGCGTGTGCGTGCGTGTGCGCATGTGTGCGTGCGCGCGCGCGTGCGTGCGCGTGTGCGTGCATGCGTGTGTGTGTGTGCGGCAAGCGTGCGCGTGTGCATGATGTGTGTGTGGGCGCGTGGTTGTGTGCGCGCGTGCGTGCGTGCGTGCGTGCGTGCGTGAATGCGCGCCTGCGTGTGTGTATATATATACACAAGCAACAGCCGATCCAAGCCACTACAGCCAACCACAGCCAGAAGCGAGACAACGGGGCGGGCAGTCACCCGCCCCCGTTAGCGCTTGCAAAATACCAAGTTGCCGCCGCACATAAAAAAGAAGCGGGTCCAAGTGCGTCCAGCTTGCGAGGTCTTGGAGCCCAGGTGCACCTGGGCAGCGCGGGCGCTCTCTCTCCCCGTGCCCGCTGCTCCTGCGCTCGGGCACGCGCGCGCGCACGCGCACGGACACGTGTGCATGCACGCGCACACACACACACACACACGCTGACACAGAGCATACACGTGCACGCGCGCACGCGCGCACGTGCACATTCACATACACACACACGCACACGCACTCTCTCACGCACACGAGCAAGCGCGCACGCAAAGGGTATATATATATGCAGAAGCTTAGTCTACATGTATATACATATATATATATATATGTATAAACATATATGTATGTATGTATGTATGTATGTATGTATGTATCTATCTATGTATATATGTATAGATGTACACATATGATTGCCGCGTACAACTGTTCTGGCTTCTGTTTCACACGGGCGATGTTGCGGTCGACCCCTGGTACACTGCTATATAAGGATTTTGGCGTCGGGTTCTCTGTGATAGTTCATCATGGATCAGTATACATGTGTTGTAATAGTAGTTGCCGATCTGACCTATGCCGACATGCCCACAATGTGCACGCGTGCGCGTGATCTCAACAACATGACACAGCTGTCGCTCATATCCGAATGTCGTATCCCTGTCCCTATCTCTGGTTTGTGTCCTCCCCCGTTCTCTCCTGCTTTCTACATTAAGGGCCGACGACATACGTGTATAGATATACCTATGCGTATTTCGGTCTGTGCATGTACGCGTGCATGGGTACACACATGCATACATGCTGGGTTGTATGTTTGTGTGCACGTGTGTATGTGTGTATGTATTGAAGTATGCGTATACGAAACATGTGTGAATGTATATGTGAGTGTGCGTATGAATATATATATATATATATATATATATATATGTATGTATATGTGTATTTATGTATATGCATGCGTGTGCATGCATGTATGTGTCAATGTATGTATGCATGTAAGTATGTTTGTATAAAATGTATCCATGTGGCCATGCATATTGCTATTTCGGTATGTGTACACATCTAGGTATGTATACATGCATGTATGCACCTTGGTTTATATGTATGCGTACATGCATGTTGCGTATGTATGTATGCATGTATGTATGTATGTATGTATGTAAACATGCATGTACGTATGCATGCGTGGACGTATGTATGTGGGGTATGCATACATGCGTGTATGTGTGTATGCATGTATGTAGGTATGCATGCATGTATGTACGTATGCATGTAAACATGTGTATACATGGGCGCATACATTCAAGCATTTAACTATGCACGCGTGTGCGTTAGCTAGCTCAGATCCCGATTCCCCGATGGCGCTCGCGTGCCCGCCTCTCTCTCCATCTCTCCATCTGTAGTCGTCGAGTGCTGCCCCGATCGTTCACCGCTAACTGTGATCAACAGCATCGCCATCCTCGTCCACCGCCTGGGGCTCGCTCGTCAGCTCTTCAACGTCCCACCCCATCTACGCATGCGGCCCCTAGCCCTATTCGCCTGCTGCCCGTGATCGGTGGAGATCTCGGTATACGGTTGCCAGCTTCCCCCCCGATCGGAGCCTTCGCTGAATAAATGGGTGCAGCGAGCTAGCAAAGTGCCAGAATCAAAGCATACACATAACATGTACACCCAACTTGAGTCGCCGTATATACAGTTTCGTGAATGCGACTGCGAGGAACACCTGTGAGCACCCTGCCAACGCAGACACCACCGCGTGGTGCATTCCGCTCTCCAGTTATCTCTCTGTCTCTCTCTCTTTCGCTATCTGTCTCTCTCGTGTTCTCTTTCGCTCTCTCTCTCTCTCCCCCTCTCTCCCTCCCTCGCTCTCTCTCTCCCTCTCTCTCGATCTCTCGCTCTGCGATGCTGACCAGCCGCTGCAATTTTCTCTATCCTCGAGGTCGCTCCGAGGCTCGCGGCGAGTAGAGTGCCCACCCGTGGCCTGCAAACTGTGAACACTGTATACATGTATATATGTTATAGCACCGAGGCAGGCCACGAGTTGACGTGTATGTCGTTGCATCTATGTGACACGGACAAGAAGAGGTGGGCCCTACCCCCCGCGCCACATGCAAGCCAACCTCAGCATGCGATGTCCTCGCACTGTATCTTTCGAGAGTCCCTGCCCAGACCCCTCGCATCAAGCTGCACTGGATCGGAGCTGCCCTGGGACGACGCGCGGCCTGCTGGAAATAAGCGGGTGCACACAGACATCAACACTCGTCGAAACGCGAACGTTGCTGCAAGAACTATGCCCAAACGTGGCGAAACTGAGAGCTGAGCGACCTCAACGCCAGAACTCTGCCACGGCCGCTTTCCAAGGCGAGAGGCCAATCGCAGACTGCGACCGCGCGTGAACAGTTACGTGTGCATGCGTGCATCTGTATATGTATGTATATACATATACATGTGCACACAAACATACATGCATACATATATATGTATATATACATATACATTTATATATATATATGTGTACGTGTATACAGTATACACGATGCATACACACGCGTGGGGATCACCACGATCCACCATCCACCTCTACGTGTATGGGTACAGTCAAGACGTATATATATCTATATAGAACGCGCGGCAAGGACGCACGACCCTTATAGAGGAGGAAGCTGGGGCGGGGGGGTACTCTGAGAGGCTGGCCAGTGAGAGCGGCCAAGGACGGGCCGCAGAGGCAAGGACGCATGGGTTCCCTGGGGGAGTCGCACGTCCCACGTGTGCCACATGCTGCATGCTCGATGTCGTGCCCAACCCATCCCCAACACCACTGGGCAACCTTGAAGATCACGATATGCCACTCTTTTGCCAGCGCCTCCCCTTGCCCGCGGAACACGGTGAGAAAGAGAGGGGAGGGATCAGCGGGAGGGGTTGTAGAGTTGGCTCGATCTTGCTTCCTCGGGATCACTCCCCCTGATCTCTCACCCTCGATCGTTCCTCCTCATCCGGATCCCTCCTCCTCCCCATCCTGATCCACCTATCCCTATTCTATCACTCCCCCATCGTGGCAACACTGCTGATGCTACTCCCCATCCCCGCCATCAGCCAACGGTGATGTTCCACTCGGCCCGCACCTCCTCCCGCGCGGCCACCGCCATCTCCTTGGTGTGGACCTTCCTGTCAAGGCACCTCTTCATCGTCTCGTGCATCACCCACTCCGACAGCTGCTCCTTGTTCTCTGCTGTCGCGGTGACGAGGTCCTCGTCCGTCCACTTGTAGTCCATTACTTGCACGAGCTGCTTCCACTGGCCATGATCGACGTCGCGCATCGTGATGGTGCTGATGCTATCGCAGCGGCGCCTCTTAGTCTTCATGCTGTAGCTGCTCATGGTGGCATCCTCGTTCTGCACGTGGAAGGTGAAGACGCCTTCTGGCGCCTCGGTGACCTCCTCGGCGGCGCCAGCACCCGCTGCAGCAGCGGGCGCTTCGGCCGCCTCGTCCAGCGCCGCCTCTTCTCCGTCTGCGGCCTCTTCTCCGTCCTCCGCC
The DNA here is from genome assembly GCA_963575745.1 of Prorocentrum cordatum. NCBI lineage: Eukaryota > Dinophyceae > Prorocentrales > Prorocentraceae > Prorocentrum > Prorocentrum cordatum. The sequence goes on along the minus strand of CAUYUJ010021837.1, from coordinate 428,467 downwards.
TCCTCGTCCTCCGCTTCCTCCCCCTCTTCTTCCTCCTCGCCCTCAGCCTCGAACGTTCCTTCCTCGACCTCGCCATCAGGATCGCCTGGCTGATCCTCGCCCCCAGCTTTCGCCTTGCAGCACGGTTTTTTCATCACAACTTTGGGTTTAGCTTTGGCAACGGGCTTCTCTGGCTTGGGCGTCGCCTTGGCGTCGGGTTTCGCAGGGCTCTCCTCGGTGGCGCTTTTCTTCTTGGGACGCGGGCTTGCGGCGGGCCTCTTCAGAGTGGCTAGCCACGGCGGCGCGTGCGCAGCGGCTGCAGTTCGATGTTTTTTCTTCTTCTTATCTTTATTGTGCTTCTTCTGCTTCTTGTTTGGCAGCTTTGCACCCAGCCAGCTCCGCAGGGAAGGAATGCCCGCGGAACTCGCGCTCGCACTCGCACTGACTTCGGCGACCTCCCCTTTAGATTGGACCCAGCAGCGATCGTGGCAATCATCATCAGCATCATCGGCACCATCATCGTCATCATCATCATCATCATCATCATCACCGTAACCAACATCATCATCATCGTCATCATCGTCATTATCGCCGTCATCATCATCACCATCACCATTGGTGACAATGACGACGATTACTATCATACCGAAGATGATGACGATGATGACGGCGACGATGACGACGATGACGATGATGGCGGTGACACGCATTGTCTACCGAAGGCGAATGGCACTGGCGACGACGGCGTCGACGATGACAATGGCGACGACGACGGCGATGACGTTGACGCTGGCGATGGTGATGGTTCTCTTGATGGTGATGTTGATGGTTATGGTGATGGCACGTGACGGTGATGATGAGGATACTGGCAACGATGATGGCGATCATGGTGATGTTGAAGATGGTATTATTGATTCTGATGATGATACTGATGATGCTGGTGATGATGATGCTGCTGATGCTAATGGTGATGATCATGGTGATGAACATGTTGATGGTGATGGTGATGCTGATGATGCTGATGGTGATGCTGACTGTGACGGTGGTGGGGGTGACAATGCACACGGCGATGGTGACGATGCTTATGTTGGTGATGGTGTACCTTGTACCACCCGCACTCTCCCCCGCTCCTCCCGCTCCGTTCCGCTCTCACTCATCCATTTCCCCATCCGTTCCCCTCGCCCTCATACCCCCATCTGCTTCCTAGCTAGCGCGTCCCTCCAGCCCTTTCCTCGCATACTCAGAGATCGAACGTCTTGGAGCATCCTACACTGAAGCCGCGTACTAAGGGCGGCTGGCACAGGACGCAAGACCCTTGGAGGCAGATTAAAGCTGGTATTTTGTTGGGCGGCGCTGGCGACCAAGACACTGAACGCCTTGCCAGTGGAAACGACAAGCGGCAACAGAGGCAATGACGCAATGGCACCCTATAGAGAAGGCGCGCGTCCTTACTATGCGCGTTGACTTTCTTATTCTGTGCGTTCGGCCTCTGGAGGCCTGGGCCGTCGGGGACATCGGGGACCTGGGCCGAACGGCATCGCGACATCGGATCTCTGGGTGCTCATGCGCCCCGCGGCCCTCGCCGAGCGACCTCGGCAGCATGTACTTCTTGAACCTCGTCGCCGCCCACCAGGCTGTTCTTGTAGTAGTTCATCAGGGTGTCGTCGTCGACGTCGGTGTCGTCTCCATCATCCTACGGGGGTGGACAGCGGGGCGGGGAAGCGAGGGCGTTCCGCCATGGGGTAACGTCGTCGACATAGTTATCACGATCATGGCCACCGCCATCACCGCCAACAGCGTCGTCGCCATCACCGCCAGCATCGTCGGCATCATCATGACCATTTCCACCATCACCATAGCCGTCAGCATCAGCATCAGCATCAGCATCATCCGAATCGTCAAGCTCATCTTGATGCTCAGCATCGTCGGCATCAACACCACCACCAGCATCTTCATCAGAATCAACATCGGCATCGTCACCAATTACCATCAACATCGTCATCATCATCGTCATGAGCGTCAGCACCGTGATCATCAGCATCATCACCACCACCACGACGACCACCATTACCGTCAGCATCCGCATCATCATCGTCTTCGCCATCGGCATTGCCACCTCCAGCGGCAACACCATCACCGCCACCATCATACGTATAAACACCATCATCAGCAGCATCATGCTCATCATCACCACCACCACCACCATCATCACCATCATCATCAGCACCAGCATCATCACCGCATAATCACCATCACCAACATCGCCACCATCATCAGCACTCATCTCTCACCGATCGATCACTTGTCCTCATGTTTCCGCATCCCCCCTCACCATCACCCCCCCCCCCCCCCCCCCCCCCCCCCCCCCACACACCCCTTCATCATCACTCGGATCGCTCCTTCCTTATTCCCACCTTCGTCCCCAGTCACAGGAGAGGCTCGACTTTAGCACGCTCGCTCCCTCCGCCTCCGCGTGGTCCTTGCCACGCATCTTGAGGTGGTGGCTGTGCATCACCCTGATCTGGCGGCACTGCAGATACCTCGCTGCCCGAGGATGCGGAGGGGGGTAGTCGTGGCGATCTCCCCCGAGGGAGGGGGAGGAGAAGGGCGGGGGGAATGGAGGGAATGCGAGAACGGAGATGGCGGAACGGGATGGGGAAGGGAGGGGGGATGGGGGGAGCATGGGGGGCCGGGAGAGGATCACCATCATGAAACGACTTTCCCAATCATCCCCATCGCCCTCAGGATGGCCCCAGCTAACCTGAGATACTCCTCATCACACGCATTCTCATTCCTCTGCCCACTTCCTGCTACCCCCCCTCCCCTGCGAGCCTCACTCCATCCACTCGCTTCTTGACGGGGTGGCGGCCATACGTGGACTTGAACTCGTCCGCATACGTACTCTTGAACGCAAGGTCCCACGCGTCCTCCACTGACGGCGGTGGAGGAGGAGGAGGCAGGAGATAAGATGATCGGAGAAGCTCCCCCCCCCACAGAGATCCGATGTAGTTTTTTTTTCGCACGGGGTTCCCAGAAATCTAGACCCACTCCCTTGGACAAGTTTCTCATCCTGAATCGTTTTTGTTTCGACTGCCCCAGGGCCCGCCGAGGGCCCCTCTCGAAACGCCTCAGTCTGGATGTGTTTCAATGCGTTGGATCTCTGTGACCCTCCCACTCCTCTCTCATTCTGCCCATTCCCGCTCCCTCCTCCCACTCATCCCCTCCCATTCCTACTCCCGCTCTCCTCCTTGCCCGCTCCCACTCCTGCTCCTCCTCCCACTACTTTTCCTTCCACTCCTCCTCTTCCTCCTCCTCCTCGACTCTTCCCCGTCCTCTGCCAATTACAAGTTACGTGCTAACCGCGCCCTGCCCACGCCGCGCGCTGTCCATCAGCAACTTTTGAGAGAACCGCTTGTCGCCGCCGACCTCGGTCAGCGCGTCGACCAGGGACTGGTACACCTACAGGAAGGGGAGCGGAGGGCGGGGCGGGGGGGAAGGCAGGGAACGAAGAAGAACGATCAGAGGGATCGAGGGGGGCCCGAGGCGCCGATCGGGCCGGCTCATACAAGCGACGCTATCGCATCGTCGTCATCGTCGCCACCATCATCATCGCCATCGCCGCGATCACAATCACCATCATCGTCGGCGTCATCACCCTCACCCGCGCCACCACGGTAACATCACGCTGAATCACCATCGTCGCCATCACACTCCGCATCATCATGATATGATCTCCATCACGGCCAGGATCATCATCACCAGCAGTGTCATCATCAGCATCATCACTATCATCATCACCAGCAGTATCATCATCATCACCAGCAGTAACATCACGGTCAGCATCATCATCATCATCAGCATCATCAATATCATCATCGTCATCCTTACCATCGTCATCACCAGCATCACCGCCATCAGCAGCATCATCACCAGTATCACCATCATCATCATCACCATCATCATGACCGCTATCAGCATCATCCTCATCGTCGTCATCATCAGCATCATCACCCTCATCATCAGCATCATCATCAACACCATCATTGTTTTCACGGAAGGCGGGGACATGTCCTTAGAAATAACCTCGAGCTCGTTTCCCAAGGCCTCGCGCAACGCAGACGGGCATCATCATCATCATCACCATCATCATTATCATCAGCGTTGTCGTCGTCGCCGACGTCATCATCATCATCACCATCATCGTCATCATCATCATCATCATCATCACAGTTACAGTCGATCCACGTTCCCTCGACTCCGCGCGCCCTCCCCTCCTTCCCCGACCACCCTCTCTCCTTCCCCCCTTGGCGTCCCTATTTCGATTCTCCCGCCTCTTGCCCTCCTCCCTCCCTCCTCCTCGAGATCCTCCTCGTCCCAGGGATCCCCCCCTTCTCCCAGGGCTCGAGGGCGGCCTGGATCTCCTTGACCATGGGTCTGGATCCGAAGTCGCTGCAGCTATACTTGAAATCTGGGATGTCGCCTCATCGGGCGGCGAATGACGAAGAGGGCAAAGTGCGGCAATGATGAGGATGAGAACGAGGTGAGGGGACGAGAACGACGACGACGAAGATGAGAACGATAGAGGACGACTACGAGGATGAGAAATAAAGACAACGACGACGATCACGATGGGGACGACGATTGAGGACGATAAAAGAAGACGACGACGACGAGAATGAAAGATGAGGGCGCCATCACCAGCAGCGGCAGCAGCAGCAGCAGGAGGCGCCAGAGCAGGAAGAGGATGAGGCGGCGGATCCACGTAGATCAAGCGCCAGGCGTGGACGGCTCGAGCGACGACGACGACGAGATCAAGAACGATGAGGACAACGACGAGGATGAGAAAGGAAGACGACTACGAAGAGGATGAGAACGATGAAACCGACGACGAGGATGAGACATGAAGATGCTGGCGACGACGAGGATGAGAAAGAGGAGGGCCGCTCCTAATTAAACCCTCCACCTCCTCCTTCCCCTCCTTCTCCTCCTCCGCCTCCTCCTCCTTATTCCCCCCCTCCTCCTCCTCCTCCTCCTCCTCCTCCTCCTCCTCCCCCGCGGCTCCAGGGCGTCGCCGCGCCTAGCAGCCGAGGCGCCTCGATCATGGGCATCAAGAGCACCTGGGGCGGGAGAGGCGGGAGGAGGAGGACGAGGCAGCGGGGAGGAGGAGGGAGGAGGGAGGAGGAGGGAGGAGGAGGTAGGAGGAGGGAGGGGAGGGAGGAGGAGGGAGGAGGAGGGAGGAGGGCGGAGGGCGATGGAGGAGGGAGGGGGCTCGAGGATCTTCTTCCCCTGCGCGCTCCCCCTCGATCCTCTCCCTATCGTCATTTTGACCCTCTCATCTCCTCCCTGCCCGGATCCCTCCCCTGGCAGCGCCTGCGACACGACCTCGGCGTCGACTCTGGCCGCGCGGCCGTGCCGCGCCATGGCGGCGGCCATGGCGAGGGAGGGAGCGAGGGATCGAGCGAAAACGGGGAGTGAGATCGAGGAGGCGAGATCTCGAGGTGGAGGGAGATATCTCGAGGTGGAGGGAGATCTCGGGGTGGGGGGAGCGAACGCGGGGAGGGAGGGGGGCCCAGGAGGCGCCCTGGGCCAAACAATTTGCGCGCGAGGCACGCAGCAAGCGCTATATATAGATGTATGTATATATGTATATATATTCATTTATTATATATATACAATATATATATAAACATATATATTGTATATTGTATTTTGTATATTGCATATTGTATATTGTATATATATATATATATATATATGCACACGTACTTATACATGCATTTATATGCAGAGCGCAGAGCAGGCAGCAGTCAACGTCGGTAGCACGGCGGCCATCGGCGACGACAGCGGGCAGCGCAGAACGCGGGAACCAATGAGTCGGTGGCGCCAGGCGGCGGCAATCGACGTTGGCAACGCGGGGGTATTCGACGACATACAATTATATTACCAATCTTGACCTATATTTCCTATATATATATATACACATATGTCTATAAATATATACATTTTATATATATATATACTGTAAGCACTGTAATGTGTATCAGTATACATATATATATATATATACATGAGGCGTTACCCCTACGATCCGATGTTACACAATATCGTCGGCGACGACTATACGCAAAAATCAAGACATCGCACCACAAATCAAGACAGCAGACCAAAAATCAAGACATGCGACGAAAAATCAACACATTTCACTTAAAATCAAGACGTTTGAAAAATATCAAAACAACCTCTCAATATCATTACGTTTGACGCGTCTTGAAAAAATCAACACTTTGGAGGTCTGGGTCGCCACGCCTGTTCCGGGACTCCCCACCACGCCTGACGCCGCCTGCCTTTTGGAACACCGTTCTTAAAGGCCACTCACCTTGCAAAAACTGTTCCGGGACCCCCCACCACGCCTGCTCCGGGACCCCCCACCACGCCTGACACCGCCTGCCTTTTGGAACACCTATGCATCAGTTCTCAGACGCCACTCACCCTGCAAAAACTGCCCCGGGACCCCCCCCCACGCCTGTGGGACCCCCCACCGCGCCTGACGCCGCCTGCCTTTTGGAACACCTATGCATGTCTTAGAGGCCACTCACCCTGCAAAAACTGCTCCGGGACCCCCCACCACGCCTGCTCCGGGACTCCCCACCACGCCTGACGCCGCCTGCCTTTTGGAGCACCTATGCATCAATTCTCAGAGGCCACCCACCCTACAAAAACTACTCTGGGACCCCCCACCACGCCTGCTCCAGGGACCCGTCACCACGCCTGACACCGCCTTCCTTTTGGAACACCAATGCATCAGCTCTTTAGACGCCACCCACCCTGCAAAAAACTGCTCCGGGACCCCCCACCACGCCTGCTCCGGGACCCCCCACCGCGCCTGACACCGCCTGCCTTTTGGAACACCTCGTCCTCGTCCTCGTCCTCCAGGTGGACGGCCGCGAACGGCCCCTTGGCCGGCAGGGAAAAACCTCCCGAGACGGCGCATTGGACCCCACACGAAAAACAGAGAATGATGGCCCCCGGTGGGAGTGGAAGAAGCGGAGAGTCACACGCCCGATCGATGCCCCAAACAACACCAAAAACACTGAAACCCACCAAAGAAAGCCAACCAAACATCCGTTATTTAGGGTATATGCTACTCCACTTCCGCCACCCACCCCCCCGCGACCAGGCCAGCCCGATGCCCCGCCCCCCTCTGCGTTCCAGCAACAACCTTGTAACTTGCGAGCGGTGGAAGGACTGAGTTTTGTGGAAACGTCCAAAACGATTTTAAATCGACAAAAAACGATTTCCGCCACAACTTGAAAATTGCTTTAAAATACCATTAAATCGGATGCGCAATGTTTTTTTCTCAGACCGACCCTATTCAAATTGGCTGTGGCGTTTTGCGATTTGGCCCAGGAGGTCTGATGTTAGCTTTGTGCGGCGGCCCAATACAAACACCACCGTAAATTAGGAGGTCAACGGGCCCGAGTGCAAATGCACCAACCAACATTACACACATCGTAGATATTACACGCGGGTACCCTATCAACGCATGGTAGCTCAACCTTGAGACCCGCGCGTCGCAAAGTAACTCGTATATCCTGCAATATTTACACATCGGCCGAGATCTGGATGGCAAGAACCGAGTTTCCCAAACAAGAGCGACAATGGTGCAACATGTTTAATTAAGAATCGGTACAAGGCCACGCGTCACGGCTCGAAGACACCACATCAACACACATACCCCTCAGGCTACACGTGCCCCTCAGCCCCTTCTACCACAAACAAATCCCTTAGGCTAGACATATCCCTCGGGCTACACGTATACCTGGTTAAAGCTACGCAAACCCCATCGGCCACTAGGCTGATATCACCTACACAAGCCCCCCGTCCTCTTAGTACAACAAACATCGCACCCACCACCCCGCAACAATAGTGTCACAACTAGCCGAGTTGTACGTGCATGCCGCGGCCCCTTGAGAGGATCCGAATGCTATTTCGAAGGCTATGGGTGGTGAGCGTCCGCCGCCCCCAGCGGGCCGTGCAGGCATGCGATGCTAACGCGCTAGCGCGCATGAGGTGTTACTGTATTGAGGCGCGTTGGGCCCCAAACAAGTCTGCGCGACATTGCAAGAGACGCGCTCGGCAAACACTCGATGGGAATGAAGCCCACGCCCGTCAACAACCACCATAGGCACAACCACGCCCTAGCGGCGCGCCGCGCCCACCACCACCACCATCCCAACGTTAATCGCTGAACGTTTCACGGTTTGGGGCCCGAGTGCTTGGCGGCCGCCGCTGCATCCCCGCGCTTGGCTCCAATAAGAAACCACGGCAGCAAACTATGCGGCGCCCCGCCAGGGAGGCCCGAATCGGGCGAAGGCCTGAGGATGATCCGACGATACATTCAAGACGCCACCGAGAGCTACCCCAAGACGCCCAAACGAGCATCCCGGAGGCAGCTTACCCACAACCCAATCACAGCGGCGGAATAGGCCGAAGGCAGTTATATGCATGACTCCCTACTTGCCGAACAATCGCGGCGAATAATGAGCTGGGTCAGCCGCATCAGGACGCAACTCAATGAATGGAGGCGGCAGCAGGACGTGAGAACGAATAGAGCAGACGAGAGCGGCCAGAGATGACGACACAGGAGCTGCCTGGCGGCCACAGGTCCTGGCCCTGCTTCGGGCGGGAGGCTGGCGCGCCAATCTGCCGCCCAGAACCCTCTGGGGAGTCCGACCTTCAGCAGATCGCGCGGGCAACGTGGCCACGAACAACCCCCCCCTGAGATATGGAATGAATGGTCCTCGGTGCCATGATCATCTCATCTCCGTGACTCCTCACTGCCACCCTGCCCCATCCTCGTTCCTACCGGCCGCTCCCGCCGACATCGCACCATCCTGCCCACGGCTCCTCCTCGAGAATGCCGCTCCGCTGCGCTCGCTGGAAGATCGACTCCATGGCCATGGCGCGCTTCGCGGCGTCGTCCACGGGCTTGACCAGCTTTTCGACTCCAAACTTCTCCTGGCGTGCGACCACTGTTATCATGAACTTCTTCACGGCCACCGCGTTGCTGCCCACCTTCTTGATGCCCCAGAGGGTCTGGCACTCGCAGAGCGTCTGGGCGGCGCGGCGGCAGATGGCCACCATCGCTTCGGGCTTCTTTTCAGGCGGCACAGCCATGCCGAACCTCTGCTCCGTCTCAGTGAGGGCACCCAGCTGCTGGAACTTGCGGCCCACCTCCTCCTTGAAGCTGGCAAGGGACATCGCAGGCAAGAGGTGCTTATCGAACGCAGCGATGGCGTCCTCGATGCTCGCAGCATCGGCCAAGCCCTCTGACCACTGCTTGTCGGCAGGCCCACCCTTGATCTTGCTCAGCGAGACGTCCTCGGACTCCGCCACGACCGCCTGCAGGCCAGCCTCTGCGATCTGCTCGAACATCTGCATCTTGAGCTGCAGCGCGGCGGCCTCGAAGCCCTCCATGAACGTGTCGTTGGTGAGCTTCTCCTCAGTAGAATCGTCGGCCTTCAATTTACAGGCCCGCACGAGCAAACCCAGGAATGCGCCCACGAGTGGCAAAAGGGTCTCCGCGAGATGGTCCTTGAGAATGTCGTTCTCCCCGATAATCCCCCGATGCGATTTCACCAGCGCGAAGTAGACCTTGACCTTGTCGAGTAACTCGCGGAACGACTCCCAAGGGCAGTCGGGGCCCATGAGGTCCACTGGCTCAAACCAACGGGACGCGCAATCGACCCACTTCCAGGCGGCATCGAAGTCGGTGGCGGCGTGGAACGTTGGCCAGGTGCTTCTCTTCCCCAAGATGCAATCCAAAGCAGTCCCGCTGAAATCACGAAGCCTGTCTACATGACTATCCGAGGCGAGCCCGCGAAGCCCCTCGATCATCCCGAAGTTCGCAGCGGCGTACTGCAAGCTCTTCGAGTTGTAGGTGCCGGTGTCCCCGATGAACTTGTCCAAGAGCGCGCGCCCATGGCTCTCCGACTTCTGGCTCGTCAAGGCCTCCAGTAGCTGCTGCCAAGAGACATTTGCTCCAAAGACCCCCACCGCCATCTTCACGACATCCTCTGCATCGTCAGGCGGCCCTGGAAGCGCAAGACCTTGAGACGATACCTGCAGCGCCGCAGTCACGAATCTATCGACGACCCCTTTGATCCACTCCTTGTAGGACGTGATCTCGGACGGCGGCAAAACCTTCTCGATCCTACTCACGTCGGAGATGCACTGCAGCATGAGCGTCAAGTCGTTCGGCGACTCTGAGAGCGACTTCTGGTAGTCCTTGATGATGGGGCGCCAGTACTTCAGCGATGGTGAATACTTCAAGTACTGGTGCAGCCGCTCGTGCCAGAAAGGAAGCGCGCGCAAGCTGGCGCACAAAGAGCCCTCAATCGTCGTGGCCTTTGCCTTGACGAACTTGTCGACCTGCACCATGGACAAAGTGTCGACCTGGGACCCACCAATGGCGTTCAAGAACTTCAGCGCCTGCATCACCTCGCTGCTTGAATTGTCGACCTCGACCTCGCATGACATGGGCGTGGCCTTGATCTGCGCGATCAACAGCGAGACCATCACCATCGTTTCTTTCAGATGGACTTGCCCGCTTGGAGGTAGGATACGATGACGCTCTTGACGACCGTGTCCTTGAACAGGGCCGCCTTCTCCACTGGCGGCAACTCCATCTGCGACAGCACGGGGGCAAAGCAACTGAACTGCTGGGGCCCATCCACGTTGACCGACTCCTCTGATGGGCCCCACGGCAAGGCAAGACCAAGGCCAGGATGCCTTCGGTGCTTTCTTGCGTTCCCCAGCCAGACCCGTTCTTCCAACTGGCAACGGCCCGATCCCAGAGGGCTCGCTGGAAGCTGAAGGAGGTGTGGGGGGGGGGGGGGGGGGATCTTCGCGGACTCTTTGCCCAAGTCCCTCGACAGTGAATCGAGGTCATCGCGGTTCATGTTCGCCACGCCCTTGGCCTTCTGATCCCTTGCTTTCTTCGCCCTCTCCGACAGACTCAACCATGACGAGGCGGCGTCATAATCCTGGTCGTCCTTGGAGCTCTTGGACAGGTGTTCCCTCAGGCAGCGGATCTGATGCCCCCTCTTGAGCCCAGCTAAAAGCATGTGGATCTTCACCTTGCCCATCAGAAACCTTCGAGACGATGGTGCAAGCTAGAGTTTGTTGGGCCCCCAGGGTAGCAGTGCATGTCGGGCCCTGGGGGAACCCCTGGGTGGCGGGAGGGCCCTGGACAAACTGAGAAACGCCCTTGAACCACCGAGCACCGTGCTCCAACCTCAGGAATGACTTTCGACCACGGCCCGACGTTTGAAAGGTGTTGTTGTTCGCCCAAAAATGCAATCCAGTAGCCCTCAAACCTTAGCTTGCTCATTGTCTCATCCACCTCCAAGGCAGTAGACGAGTCCATCCCGCTGGCCGATGGAGCCCCTGTCACGACCGACGCTGCATTGCCCGCCTTGGCCTCAGGAGCCCCATGGACGGAAGGTGTCAAGGCCGACCTCGGAGACGACGCAGGCGGGCCCATGTCTCCAAGCCCCAGGGCCGCATGGGACGAAACATCGGGCTCAGCATCACCGAGAGTCGCGTGCTGCACCCCCCGATGCTTGGAATCCTTGATCTCATTGTTCGCCTGAGCAATGGCCTGCCCCGCCTTGAAAGCCTCCGCCATGGCAAGAACTTCCTCGTGCGTCGGCGCATTGGTGAAGGCCTTCATGTCGGCGCACTTCTGGTCAACGAGCGCGCCATAATGAGCGTCGGCCTGGCCGTTCCAAAGCACCTGGTCGTTCGACAAAACGGTCTGCTCGTGTCCGATCGCCCTGCGACGAACTACGTCCACGATGGCGCATGGCTGATCTGGGTTGACCTGCGCGAATCGCGAACGGGCAATGCCAGCCGCATCGGCGATCGTAGCCTGCCTGAATCCGATATTGTACGGATCGCTCTTGTAGATGCCCCTGGCGTCGGGGAGCTTCAAAGCCCTGTGCGACTGCACCGTGTCCTCGAAGAGCATGGTGTTGGTGCTGACCTCGTCGGCCTCGCTTTTCCGTGGGCGTTTGCCGCCGTTCTTGTGTGCCAGAGCGCGCGCGTTGTCGAAGCCCCCAGTGACCAGGTCGTCCTCGTGGTATCTCTCGCACAAGTCGTCCCAATCCCAGAAGGGGAACGCCTTGGCAGCGGTCTCCCCGCAATCCGAGCAACGAGTCGCGTGATCCACATTGTTCTGCCTGTGGGTCGTCCCGCAGATGCCGCAGCCAGCCGCCTTGGCAACTCTCCTCGCCTTCGGAGCTGCGGGGGCGGCATCAGCACTGCCGCGAGCTCCTGAAGACTGGTCGCGGTCGATCTTCCTGGCGCGCTTGGCTTTCGGGCCGCTGCGAGCAGGCGACTCAGACCGACGCCCGGGCTTCGAACTGGAAGCCTTGGCCCTCCTGGCCATCTCGCAAAGGCCCGAAAGAGAATGCCAAGGTGCACCCGCGTAGATGAGAGGAACACAGCTTTCGACCTCTGACACCAAGTGGCTACGATGGCAGCGAGAGGGAGAGAGAATTTCGGAGTGAGGAACCTGACGAACGAGACCAACAAGGCACGCTGATGGCCTGTGGTATGTCTGGGGTGCGCTAGGGAGACTTCTGGACTTGAACACTGAAGCAGAGACGCTGGCGCGCTCGATGGCGCGGGCCACGGGGGCACATATCATTCCGGGGAGAATATATGCGTCTGCGCGTTGAGAACGCGACCCGGACATGCAAGAACACGCGTGGATACTGACCCGCGCGGCCACAATTTCTTATACACCAGACACAACCGCAGCTGTTGAGAATGGAATCGTATACACCTTGTTGTGCGTGTCGCGCACGCGACTGCACCTTCTACTCAGTCCTGAGGCACGACGCGGGCCCCCTTCTCCGCACGCTACGCAGACGATTTGATCGTTACCAACCATTGCTTTACCTGTGAACACCACGGGCAGGCTGAGAGAACCAAGCTTGCGTGCGCAACGTATGCGACAAGCACGCGGACATGATGCAATCATAATAATGTGGTTAGCTTTGGGCCCCGCACCCACTTCGGCACATCCCTCGCACGCAACGAACGCGGGTACATTCTAGAGCAGGAAAGCTACACAAAACAGGTTGTAACGAACACGGGTAAGCCCCAGAACAACAAAACTATGAAACACAGGTTGTCGCGAACATGGGTACATCATTGAACAGCAAAGCTATATAAACTAGGTCGTAGCGGATATGTCAAAAACCTACAGCAGCCAAACCATCCCAAATAGGTTGTAACGAATATGGGCGGCAGCTAAAGCAGCAAAGCTGCACGCCAGATGTTGTAGCGAACGTGCGTCAATCAGAGAGCAGCAAAATGTGTAAAATAGGTTGTAGCAACCATGGGCGCACCCTAGAGCGGCAAAGCTAGACAAACAATAAGTTGCAGCGAGCATGGGCGCATCCTAGAGCCGCAATGCTATGCAAACTATGTTGTAGCGATATGGGTAAGTCCTGGACCCGCAAAACTCTGCACCATAGGTTGTATCGAACACCTGTGAAAACTAGAGCAGCAAAGCTATGTAAACTAGGTTGTAACAAAAAACATACGTAAACCCTACAACGGCAAAGCTATATAAAACGGGTTGTAGCGAACATGCGTACGTCCTAAAGCAGCAAAGCCATATAGCACACCGTCTGGCGAACATGGGGAAATCCCAAGGCAGCAAAGCTGCACCAGAAGCTGTAGCGAGCATGTGTAAATCCCAGAGAAACAAGGCTACATAACACAGGCTGTAGCGAGCCTTGGAAATACCTAGAGCGGCAGGGCTATTCAAAAACAGGTTGTCGCGAACATTGGTAAATCCGAAAAAGAAAAAGCAATGCAAAATAGGTTGTAGCGAATATAAGTAACTCCAAGAGCAGCAAAGCTAAACAAACTAGACAACATCGACCATGGACAAACCGCAGGCCAGCAACGCAATATGAACAGGTCGTAGCGAACATGCGTATGCCCTTGATCAGCAAAAAAGAAAATAAAAAGAGTAAAAAAAAGACACAAAATACAATAAAAAAAAAAAAAAAAAATAAAAAAAAAAATAACGAAAAAAAAAAAAACAAAAAAAGAAAAAAAAAAATAAAAAAATAAACAAAAAAAAAAAAACAATAAAAAAAAAAAAAAAAAAAAAACAAAAAAAAAAGAAAAAAAAACAAAAAAAAACAATCATAAAAAAGAAGAAAATGAAAACAAAAAATAGAAAAAAAAGAGAAAAAAAAAAAAAAAAAAAGCAAAGCTACATGCACTATGTAGCGAGCACGGGTAAACCCTTCAGCAGCAAAGCTATCTAAGATAGGTTGGAGCGATCACTTGTAAATTTTAAGGAGCACAGCTATGCAATACTTGTTGTGGCGATCGTGTGTAAATCCCAGATCAACAAAGCTATGCAAACCAGGTTGTAGCGAACATGCGTGGACCCTAAAGCAGCACAGCCATGCGCAATACGATGTAGCGAACATGGATAAAACCTAGAGGGCTGCAAGGCCATGCAAAATAGGTTGTAGCCAACAATGGGTAAGTCCAGGGATTTACCCCTGTTCGCCACCACCTTTTCTGCGCAGCCTTGCTGTTCCAATATGCTCCCATGTTCGCTCCAACATATGGTTGCATAGCTCTGTTGATCTAGGGTTTACCCATGTTCCCTCCAAACCAGTCAGCATAGCTTTGCTGGTCTAGAAGTTTACACGCGTTCGATACAAACTATGTTGTATAGCTTTGCTGCTCTGTGGTATACCCCTGTTCGATGCAACCTAGGTTGGACTGCTTTGCGCCTCTAGGGCTTACCCATGCTCCATATTGCCACTTGCGCATAGCCTTGCTGCCTCAGGTTCACCCATGTTCGCTACAAGCTGTTTTGGAAAGTTCAGACGCTCTGGGAGTTACCCCTGTTTGCTGCAACCTAAGTTATATAGCGTTACTGCTCTAGGCGAGACCCACGTTCGCTACATCCTGGTGTGCGTCGCTCTGGCGCGGCAGGAATTACCCACGTGCCCTACCAGTTGTCTTGTATAGTCTTGCAGGCGCAGGATTTACCCACGTTCGCTACAACCTATTTTGCATTGCGTAGCTGTTCTGGGAATTACCCATGCGCGCGACAACGTATGGCATATAGCTTTGCTGCTCTAGATCCGCAAAGCTATAACACAGGTTGCGGCGAGCATGCGCCAATCCGAAAACAGCAACCCTTTCAAAACAAGCTGCGGTGAACATCTGACATGTCTGCCTGTGGCTGCGTGTAATCCGATGACTATAATAAGGCGACAGTTGGTTTTCGCCCCCCCCCCCCTGTGGCAGAGGGGGTCGTTGATAGACCCCCTCTGTGACAGGGGGGGTCGTGCTGTGTGCTGCGCGATTGACGATGATAGAAGTGACAGAATAATACATTGGCGAGATGGAAGATGGGGGCGGAAGAAGAAGCAAAACACTGAGAAAAGGAAGCGGCGACAGCACGGACGACAGCGTGGAGTGAGAAGCAAACAAATGGAGGAGAGGCAATATCTCCTTTTATCGCGCGCTGGGGCAACGATCTCCGAGCGCGACTACGCGCGCGACGCGGCCCCGCTCGCGATGCGCTACCAGGCCCCTCGCTATTGCGGAGGGCAGCTTTACGATCGATGAGTCTCCCCCCCCCGCTGTTGCGGAGGGGCGGCCGCTCTGCGATCGTTCAGCTCAACTCTGCCCAAAGGGTGGGGGCATGTGGAGCTTTGGCCCGGCGTGTTCGCGTCGTTCGGGTTGTGCTGTCTTCGAGGCACGTCGTACCTTCCAGGGAAATACGCCCAGCGCCCTTGTGCATTTTCAGCTCGCACCTCGTTCAATGTGTTCTCCAAGCGGCCAAAGGCCTCTGAGACTTGATGCAATTCTTGCCTCGTTGGCAACTCGCTCCACTGGGTCTGTCGTCTGTCGTCGCGCCTGTCCCGTCGCTCCTGCCAGTTGCCCCAGTCGCGCCAGTTGACCCGTCGCTCTTGCCAGTTGCCCCACCAATCCTGCCCTGCCGCTCCTGGCCCCCACTGTTGCGGGGGCTCGCGCGGATGGTTTTGCAGTGTTCCCTCGGGCTGGTGCTCTGGAACCCGTGGCCCCCGCTGACGCGGGGGCTCTAAGGTCTGCGGTTGCATCCCGCCCCCCTGCCGCGCCACCGGCGCAAGCGCTGGCTGTGGCCATTGCTCTTGTTGACGCCACCTTGGGGGGGAGAGGAACTCCTCCTCCTCCTGCTCCTGCCGCTCCTCCTCCACCCCCCCTCCCCCTCCTCTTTCCCCCCCCCCCCTCCCCCACCTCATCCTCGTTGTCCCCCTTCTCCGCCCTTCTTGTGCTCCTCCTCGCCCTCCCCCTCCCCCCCCTCTCCTTTCCCCCCTCCTCCTCTTAATTATCATGGTCCTCTTCCTCCTCCTCCTCCTCCTCCTCCTCCTCCTCCTCCTCCTCTTATTCCCGTAATTTATTAATCCTCATCCTCCTCCTCCTTGTCTTTATTCCTCCTCCTTCTCCTCTTTTTTCTTGCTCCTGCCCCTCCTCTTCCTCTTTTCTGCGCCCGCGCTGCTACCTTCCGTCGCCAGCCGCGGGCCATTCGCCATTGAAGTCTACGGGTTCGTCTGCCCACCTGGGCCGCTGCGACGCATCTTGGGCGCCGTCGCGGCGCGCGTCGCTGGGGCGGTTCCGCTGTTCAAGCGCCGCGTCTCGCGCGGGTCGCTGGCGCCGCGTCTCGCGCGCGGGCTGGGGCTGTTCAGGCGCCGCTGCTGCGGCGCCCTCCAGCGCCGCTGCTGCGGCGCCCTCCTCTCTCTGGCGGCGCCTCTCCTTCTTCGCGCTCCTTCTCTCCTGCTCCCTGTCGCGCGAACGCGCGCTGGCCATCCGCATCTGGAACAGGAGAGGGCAGTGCGCGCCGCCGTGCCACCGTCCGTCCACTTCCACTGTTTCCACTGGGAACACTTTCTGCACTCCGCGGAAAAGAAGGGTCTCGCGAGTGCTGGAGAAGCGGAAGTCCCCTCGAGCCTCTGCGTCGGCGCGGCTTTGTTTCTCTTGGGCCTTTGCTTGGATATGGCGAGGGAATCATCTGACAGAGTCAATAGATCCCGTAGGTGTTCGCGTGCATCTTTCTTCGGGCGGTAGCACGCGTACGCCATCCCAGGGCCGCCTCCTTGTTTGTGGCGCCAGTGCATCGGCTGCGAGGCCGCCACTGTTGTGGCGGCCTCTGCCTTGCTGCTGTTCTTGAACCCACTGTCGCCGATCACCGACTGGGCTTTCCAGAGAAGCCCAGTCTCGTCTTTGTCGTGCACGGCAGACAGCGGCCAGCCCAAAGTGCATTCGCCTGGCCTGTTGAGAACGAAGATCCCGCAGCTATCCAAGCACGGGGCGCCGTCCAAGCCGCGCCAGCAGTACGTGGCTGCTGTCTCCACCTTCAAACCCAGCCCCCGCAGCTGCGGGGGCGTTTGCGTGAGCGCCATGTTGAAGCCCCCACAGAGGATGTCAACCTGGTACTCTTGCAGGATGCCTGCGAGCTTCGGCCACCACTCTTTGTGCGCAGTTTTGAAACCTGCAGAGGCGTTGGCCGTGTCGCGGTGGAGGTGCACCACGCGCGCCCGCACTTTGGAGCCGAAGCAGGCGCGCGTGTTATCGAAGGAGGCCTCAGCCACCAAAACCCTCGAGCACGCCTGCGCCTTATTGCCATTCGCCGTTTTGTACAGGCCGTCGGCGCACCGCTCCCAGTGGAGCAGCTGCGCGCGGTGGCACACGCTTCCGCGCGCAGCGATGCACAAGGATTTGTCCTCGCGCCCCCGCAGAGTCAGGTGCTCATACTCTGCTCGCCGTTGCAGTTCTGGGCAATCGCCCGCGCTTGCTTTGGACCTCCCTGCAGGGCCACCGCTGCTGCCGCTGCTTTGCCCCGCGGCCACCGGCGATTCCTGCCACACGCTCTGCCATGCAGGTTTGCACGTCGCGCTCGCAATCTCCGCCCTGGTGCGATTGCATACCTCGAGCACAACCACCTCGCCCTCAGCGCGCACCTCCTCCTCGCACGGGCATGCGCCGAGCGCGGGCCCATCCCCCTCGAGTTCTGCGCGGGTAAACGACATTGAAACTCCCACTCCTTTCGCCTCCAGGAGCCCATCAAATCGGGAGTACGTGCGCAGGGTGATTTGGTCGGGCAGCGCTACCCCTGCGGTGCCGCACCGGGCCAACGCGAATCTCATGATCCCCCCAGAATGGACGCCGCGACGGAGCTCACATTCATGCGACCCCAACGTCAACCATGCATCTGCGACGGCCCGCAGATGCCCCACGCGCGCCTCGCAAGCGACACGGCGCCCCTCCTCTGACGCCAATGCCTGATTACACCATCCCCAACGGGCCAAGAGCTGAAAGATAGTCCGCCAGGGACGCGCCAATGCCGTGTCCAAGACCGCAACCAACGTGGCGTCCTGCTCCTGCCATGTCCTCAGCTCGCTCGTCATCGGTCTTTGCCTCGAATACCAACGCCCCCATCAAAAACTCAATGAATGTCACCGCGCGGCCTTCCACCGCGCGGCGCCGATCCTCCACGTCGCGAGCCCCCTCCAGCTCCTTCCGCGCGACACTCCACCCGCGACTCTCCGCCCGCGCCACTCGCCGCGGCTCGATCAGCCTCGAGATACTGGCCCAGACGCACCTCAGGATGGGCCCGGAAATCGTGGCCCGACAGCTCCCCAGCCCCTTCTCGGAGCGCGTGGACTTTTTCGCGCTGCGCGGAGCCGCGGCAACGAGGAAGGCACCCCAAGGCCAGAGAACCTCGAGCCTGGATCCTCGTGGTCCGACCTTCGAGACTCGATCTGAATGGGCGTCTGAAGGCCCCCCCCCCCCTGCCCGAGCGGCCAGGTCGCCGCGGGGGGCGGGCCGGCGCGGCCAAGGCGCCGCGAGCCGCGCGGTCGTCGCGCCACGGCGCGGCTCGAGCCCGAACGGAGCGGGCGGGAGAGGAGCCGGGCCGGGACGGGCGGAAAAGGCGACAAGCAGAACAACGAAGGAAAACATGTATACGCACAGAAGTAGTAAACGCTGAAACAAATAGCAGGGGCGAAGATGATGCACGCACACGTAGGAGGATGCGACGGCAGATAGAACGCAACAGAATGAACGTGAAAAGACATAAAAGACGTAGGACAAAATTGGAAGAATGCACGACGGACATGTAATATATCGACGTGCCCGGCTTTTGCAATTTTCAATCACTGGAGCCCCCCAAACAAAAACATGGTTGAAGAACTGCCCTCGAGGCCCACGCATCGAACGCACCCGCCGGCCCCTACAGGTCTCCTCGGCGTGTGCGATGATTCCCCTTTCCCACGCCCATCCACAACGGGCCCGATTCGGGCGAATTGGAGAGAGGGGCGAGTCTGCCCGGGCCCCCCGAGCCCGGGCCGAACGCGTCTGGAGGTACAAAAAAGCACACACAATAAGACAAGGGAGCCAAAAAAGGACCCGCAATAGCATCCCAAAGACCAAGAGTCGTCGGAGGATCGCTACAAAACGCCATAGGTGGGCCCCAGACAGCCCGAGATGCCTCCAGACCGCTCCAAGAACCCCCCCCAGACCCCCCCCCCCCTTTGCAACCCGCCCCCCCCAACATCCACGCACCATCAACACCACCACCACCGCCAACACCGCCACCACACACACACACACGAGCGCCCCAAAAAGAAAATAATCTGCCCACCCGCGGTTCCTCCTGGACGTGCTGGAGCCGGCGCCTCCATCAAAACACCCTCACACTATGCTCTGGCCCCCGCCTGCGTGACCTTCTTTGGGGTCGGCGGCAGAGGCGGCAGCCCTTAAATAAGATGCCCAATGGACCTTTCCACCTCCCTCCCCGCTACTCTCGGGCGTCGCTCTGGCCACAGGGCGGCCCGGCGCAGGCGCCCTGCGCGCTTCGGGCGAGAGCAGACCAGGCCGCTGGCAGCGTCAACGCAGCGCCCGAGGCCGGCGAGGGCATCCGTCGCCTCCACCACCTCGTGGATCTGAACTCCACGTCGTCTCCACTCGGCGCCAATCGCATCCAGCTGAATGTCGCAGCGGTCGGGGCCCGCGCCGATGCCGTCGATGCTATCGCAATAGGGAAGGACGCAGGGCGCGCCACCGTCCAGCGGGGGGACGGGGCCGTGATCGGTCAGAACCCTGGAGACCCCGAGACCCGAAGCGAGGCAGCAAATGCGCGCGTTGGCACGCTGCCCCAGCCAGAAGGCCCAGGGCCAGCCCACGGGGGCGACCCGCAGAAAAAGGCCAGGCCCAGCCCCCCGATGGGGCCGCCAGGAGAGCCCACCGCCCCCGCCCCCCACTGCGACAACGCAGCCTGAGATACGGGCGGCAGCGAGAAATACAAGCCGATCTCAGACGGGAGACCGAGCGCGTAGACGTAGTTCCTGACGTCGGCCTGGGCGCAGCAGAGCTCGTTTGCGTAAGCTCCCGCGTCGCCCCGATCGCCATGCAGCTGGAGGCGCCCGCGCGCTGCCGACGCCCCCATCGAAATGGCGCGGGGGGGCGCGGAACCCCCCTCGCATCCCAGACGAGCCTCTGGGCGCCACTCTTCTTCGCGACGGAGAAGGGCGTCGCCAAATCCTTCGGGCGAAACGATACCCCAGCATGTCGGCCTTCACCAGGTCGAAGATGAACAAATGGTACGCGCCAGGGTCACTCTTCAAAACCACACTCCTGTACGGGGCGACGGGCGGCTCGGAGTCCAGGGCCCTCGACCACTCGTCGGGCGTCTTCATCATCCTACTCTCGTAGTCCAGCACGTATTCCCTCCCGATTGGGTCGAGCACCGACTCAACCGCAGTCGCGGCCGCGTTCGCTTCTGGAATACCTACTCGGGATCCGACGTACTTCGCCACAAGGCTCGCTGCCTCGTCACCGGTGCATGACAGGCTGGTGGCCAGGAGCTCCTTCGCGGCTCCGCGGCGTGAGAATGTACTGGAGGTCGCGGGCGCACCCCGTGCCTGGTGCAAAACTGCGGCAGTCGCATGGTGCTGAGCCGCCGCGGTCGGCCTTCGCTGCGCGCGCGGCGGGCGTGGCGAGTCCAGACCAGCAATCGCTTGATTGGCGGTTTTGCTCCGAGCACTGTCTGTGCGCCAGCCTCCGCATCGGAGAGATAGAAACTGACCCCGTCGTCGGCGGCGTCGGCTGAATGAGCGGCAACGGGGAAAGATCACGCCAGCGATCTGTCGCTGCCTGTAGCGGAGGAGGAACCTTCTTCGCGGACGTCTCGCGTCGAAAGACATGTCCGTCATCGACCTGACGGCAGCCGCGGGTCGGCCAGCTCCCGCGGCGCGAAGTCGCCATGACCCCGACCCCCCCCGTTTGGGCGGGGTCGTCCTTGCCACCACCCTTCGGGCCGCGGCGCAGCTTCTGCTCCTCCTTCGCCGTCCTGGACCCCTTGAGCACGGCCGCCTTTTCACGCAAATTGGCGGCGACGTGCTTCTGCAGCGCCGGCGCGTCAGCTGATCCCCCACGGTGAGCGGACCAGCCCATGTACTCGTCGGCAGCCGAGTAGTCAGGCGCCGAGGGCGACACCGCCTGTGCGTCCCCGATCACTTGCAAGCGGCGGCACGCCAGCTCGGCGCTCTGGTGGGCAGGCGCTTTGAGCTGGTCGACGCTGACCATCGAGTCGAGCACGCGGCAGAGGACCTCGTGCTCGTGGATGGAGCGATCGCCCTCTGGAGCCCGCCCCGCTCGCAACCAGTTGGAATGGTGCGTAACAGGCGCGAGACCAGCATCGCGTCACGAACTGAGAATGAGGACACACAAGCACGAAGGCGGGCCGTCCAGCATGAGCCCTCCCTCGGGCTCGTCCGCCACCCGCAAGTCGACCGCCTCCGTGAACGGTCGGCGCCGCGTATCCTCCTGGCTGAACTTAACTGGGAGCACGCGCAGGTCATCGATAACGAAAGCGCCCACCTCCGCCGCAGAAACAAGGCGAGCTGTCACCCACCCCCCTGGCAAAAGAACGAGTGCGACGTCCCCCTGCACGATGGCGTTCGGCGACAGAGGATCAGGCAGGCGCTCTCCTCGCCGCAGCCTTCGGAAATCCTCCGTGGCGAGCTGGGCGGCGGGGGCTACCGCAGGCTGCGGCAGCGCTGCTCCAGCACGGCCAACCACTGCCGCCTCGCCGCCGTGCCTCACCACGGGGCCCGCGGCGGCCGCGGGGCCCGCCGCGGCGGCTCCAGCAGCGGCAAGCCAAGGCGCCGCAAGCGGGGCGCCGCCGACCAGGAGGGCGCCGTCGCGCTTGAGCTGCTCGAGTTCCGCGTCGGTCGGCATCTGCCTGAAACGATACACCTCGAGCGGGTTGAGTTCAGCAGGTGTCGCCCCCTGTGTTCCTGACCATCGCACCTCGGCGACATCATCACTCTTGGTCTCCTCGGCGTAATGATCCCCGTCCGCCGTCAGCGCGGCCAGCAAACCTGGCACTGTCTGGCTGGCTCCCGAAACCAGCCTCTCGTGGAACAGCGGCGGCCCTGGGAGATTGTAACGGATCAAGGTGAACGCACCTGGCCGCGCCATTCCTCAAGCGGAGTAGTGCGACCTGCTGCCTGGCCCGATCCTCGACCGCACACTCTCGCGGCACCCTGCGCCCGCGTCGATCAGCACAGCCTGTGGCAGCCGCTCCGACCACCAGCCCCTCTCCAAAGAGGCCCGTACAGCCCTCGTGCGGAGGGCAGCTCAGGTTGACCAGCGGCGCCGCGCACACGGGCACCGGGCAGGAGGCCACGGGGCAGGAGATGTTCGCGGGCGGGCAAGCCAGCGAGACTGACGAGCACGCAGGGACCGCCGAGAGGACCGTCTAGTCGAAAACAGGCTGGTAAGCTTAGGTATGTAGTCCGCCTTAGGCGCTCCCATATCCCAGGCTTTGGCTCATATCGCATGAGCAAGAGAGCGAGACGAAGCATGGGATCTGGAGTAAAGAGTAAGATGGGCATCGTCAATGGAAAGGAAGTTTTCCGATCTCAGATGCAAGTAGTGCGCCTCGGTGAGGCACAGTCACATATCATGCCGGGCCCGGCTTGAGCCAGGCACGGCAGCGGTACATGCTCGATTTATACCTCGCCGTTAACCTTCTCCGTTTAAAGTCGGAGGGGGAGGAGACGAGCAGGTACCGCACTTCTATTATGCGGAAAAACAGTGCTAAGCAGCAGCGGCTGCCTACAAGGTCGGGGCTCAGCGCGCGTTCTCGGTCCCCTCGATCCCAGCCGTGGCCCTTACGCCCGTCTCATGCCCCCCACCTTTCGTCCAGACCTTCACGCCTAGAGGAGAACGGCTGGCGCCCCTGCCGACCTGCGCCCGTGCTGTCCCTCGCCCTTGTCCCCGGTTGCCCCCCGGCGCGTCTCCTTGCCGCGCGTTCAGCGCGTCCCCGATGCCGAACAACACGGAAAACACTGCTAACACGTGCGCCGGGCGCGCTTTGGCCGGCGGCGCCTCGGCGTCTTGCTGGCGGCGCGAGTAGCCTCGCTAACGGCGAGTTTCCTCGCTTGCTAAAGCGCACCTGCCCGCGGGTTTCCCCGATGGCTCGGGAGGCAGGGCCGTCCTGAGACGACCTGCCCGCCCTATACGGCGTATGTTTCTTCAGCTCGTGCTTGAAGCTTGAAGGATTGCTGGCCGGCCATTACTTGTAGGAGCAACGCGCGGTCAATGCTACCTTTGGTATGACCATCGGCAGTCATATCCCGCGTGTCACACCATTGGACGCTTTCCACGATTCCACGTTCCATCATCTGGCGAATCCAGCTGATGTGCCCAAGCAGAGTACACTCTGTGGGCTTCTTCAGATACTTGCTAGACAAAGATTTGAAGACAGACTCGGCATCAATAGTCAGAGTGACTTTGATACATAGACCACCCATTTCCAATATGTTCTTCAACTGTGTGGGGGTCATTGGTCCCGAGTGTAGCTCGTGGAGCGTTACAATGGTCGGGTAGCAGTCTTCCAAGTTGTGGGCTGCTGCCAGTGTTTCCGCAGAGTAGCTCGAACGCACTTGCAGTCGAGGAGACTTGCAGTATGCGTCCACCAGGTGCACGACGGGTTTCCCCGCTTGCGTGTGGCCACGCCTCAGCAGGTTAGCCCCGCGGATACCGTAGCCTTTGACTTCGTCGTCTTCATCTCCGTTGAGACGACGATAGCCAGAATCGCTATGCAGGTCGACTTCTCCTGTTGGAGTCATAGCATGATACACGATCTTCTTCGGACCTGCCTGCAATTTTCTGGTAACCGCGTTTAGTCGTCGTACCTGGATGTTTGTCGGTTCTTGGATACGTTGCAGTGAGACAACATAGACCATTAGCCATACCTGCGTGATCAACGCATAGGCTAGAGCGCCACGAAGACTGACGAACATATCAGAAATTGTCTTCGTCGCCTTGCTTTCAGGATCAGCTCCTGTGAGTTCTGGATGTGTGATAGGACGAAGCTGTTTGATGTATTCGTCCTGGTCGAGAGTGACGCTCCCATCATCGGTCTTGTTGTACCGGACAGCACAGTTCGTGTATGTGTGATTGTTCAGTTTGCACTTCCCAAACGTATCTTCAACACACTTGACATACTTGTCGATAGCCTCTTCCTTCCCAGTCATATTGATGTCATCAACGTGCTTGGCTGTCAAGAGGTTTGGGCTCATCTCGAACTCTTCGTCGTATGAAGTAGGCTGTAGCCCAAAGCTCCTAGTGATGGACCTGAGTTTCAGCGAGAATGCCCTGGGAGCATCCTTCGTGCCCGTCCCCGGTTTCAGACACCGGAGACAGTGCTTTGATTCGTCATATGACTCAAAGCCTGGCAGTGTGCGAAGGACAGCTGCTGACCCAGGTGGTAGTGTGAAACACACCACACGTTCTTTCTCGCCCGTTGCCGCGGCGAGCTCGCCATAGGTCAGTCCCTTCAAGAAAGCCATGTTGATGTCCAGGGAAGCGATAATCCAAGCTTTGTTGCATGCAGCAGAACTTGCGAGCAGTCTCTGGCTTGACCTCCTTGCCGTGCCAGAGAAGGTTTCGACATCAAAGGCTTCGAGGTCCATGAAGCCACGGAGTACCAAGCGTAACCGGATCGTCCTTTCAATTTCGCCCTTTTCGTTCTTGACAAACTTCCATTTGTATACGTAGCGTGACGTCATGATGTTAGACGCCTTGCTTAAGTCAGTCATCTGGAAGCATCTGTTGTCAAGCCAAGTCTTCAATTCTGTGTAGAGGGCTTTGGAAACTTTGACCGGATTTGCTTGGATGTCGGCCTTCGTGAGTAGATCGTCTTCCTTGACGACCACGGCACGTTTGGAGGCAGCACTAACGTATACTCGCATAGTTGTGACGCTGCTGTCATCCAACAATCGGTGTTGCTGCTCAGACAGGACGACTTTGGACATGTCTGCAGTGAAGCAGAGCTCGATGTACTTCCCGTGCTCATCGGAGTCCAGATCATATTTGCTATCCGGATCCGTGGAGCATAAAGGAACGTAGTAAGAAGTGTCCATGTCGTATCCTGGCGGGTGACCCCGCTCCGGCAAGTGGCCTTGCACGTCTTCACAGGTCGTAGAGACTAACACACACTGTGTGTCTGTCATGTATGTAGGAACTGTATGCATGACTTCCTCTGTGTCAGCTTCAAGGAGTGTTCTGTCATCCATCAGTTCGGCATACCACGACTTCAAGACAAAAGCATCCAGATCTTCTTCTGTCTCCTCTATGATGGTCGGGAGTCGACCATCGTTGTCCGTAGGAGGCTCCTCAGGAGCAGCTGCTGGAGGTGATTCGCTCGGTGGTGGACCGTCAGCGAGTTCCTCAAACTTAGTGAGGTCTTGGTCAAACCCAGCAGAAGGCTTCCTGGATTTAAGACACTGTATGATGCGTGAGTGTGTAGATCCTGTGATGTCATAGATGTTCAAGGCAGTGCCATCAGCTTCATAGTAATGAAACCCAGGGGTCACATCGTTATCATAGTGCACTAGTGTACAGCTGTCTGCATAGGGTGCGGCAGGCAGCTTCGTCAGGCTCTTGGCAAGTCGTACAGCAACAACGTTTTCAATACGAAAGTAGTTGCGTATGAGGTACTGAAGAGCCAAGTGCACCTTAGGCGAAAGTCGGCTCGCAGCAGTCATCTGCAGCCGACCCTGTTTCGCTGGTAGATATCCGAAAGTAATGGCGGGTTTCCCCGCTGGCAGACCGGCAATAAAGGCCAATACTGTCCGAAGGGCCGTATTGTCCGATCCTATCTCGCGGACCATAAGTGCTTCGATGTACAGCGTGTGTCGTGTGTCAGGATACTGTACTCGTACCTCGCGACTACCGACCTTCACGATGACCTGGCCTCGGTCAGGTTCGTTGCGGATGACCGGGTATGGACCACTCCATCCACCCCAGTCGTCTTTCGTGGTGGTCGGGCGATGATAGTCCACGAGATCTCCCTCTTTATAGTGAAATTCACCCGTAGCAGTAGTCTTTGTACGGAGAGCCCTGTTCGTCTTGGCAACCGCAGTGGCCTGCGTGATTGCCACCAGACTAACCCTCCTGATTGTTTCTTCCCTTGAGTGATCTGATGATTCAGTGGGCTGATCATGATCCAAGACAGGGAAATCAGGAAGCATAGCTGGCTGTCTACCATACAGCGCATTGTACGGAGACACTTCATTATAGAAGGTAAATGCGTTGCTGGCAAACAAGGCTTCATGTAAGAGACGAGTGAAATTGAGAGGGATATTTAATCTATTCAATTCTTCTCCCATCGCGTGTAGGAGGTGTCGCAGGATGCCGTTCCTAGCTTCGATAGTTGTAGCGTGTTGGCCACGCGCTCGAATACGAAGCTCTGTTCCCTTAGCCTTAAGGATGGCCTTTGCCGTATCATTATTCAGTGCTCCTTCCCCATCGGAGTATAAGATTTTGGCAGGGCCATGCTGCATCCAAGTCGCATGATAGGCATCGAGAACAGTATGCATAGCTTTATCAGGAATCTCTGTGCCAGCTGCCCAGCGAATACAACGGTCGATGATGTGAAAAACAATATGTTCCTGTTTATAAAAGAAGAGATCACATTCGACTTCCTCGTTGAAATGTCCTGGCAGTGACACAGAAGGCATCACCGTGTTGCCTGGTTTGTCCCAGGCTCGACATTCCCTACACGAGTCACAAATGCCTTTGATCAGACTCAAACGGGTTTCACCCAGACCAACCTTGGTTAGAATCATCCGCATTTTTGGCTCCTTGGCATGAAACCATCTCAAGTGGAGTTTGCGGAGTTCTCGCTGCACTACAGCTGGGTCGAAGCAGCGCAGGTTTTGGAGGCTGAGCTGAACGTCGAAGCGAGTCCAATCAGGGAGCCTTGGCCTTGGCCTCGGCTCTGCTTGAGGCTGCGGCGGTGGTGGAGGATCTCCTCCCTCCATGCGTCCGCGCCTTGCTGCAACTTGTGGCAGTCTACGGTGATCGTCAGAACTGCCAGCACCACTGTTGCCACCAGTAGCCCCGTCAGCTCTGGTGATGTCATGGCTGCTGGCGCCTGCGGTTGGGTCGCCCTCACCAGGCCGTGGCGGCCTAGGCGAAGGTATGCGCGCTCTCGCGGCCGGCGCCGCTTTTGCGGCTGGCGCCGCTTCCGCGGCCGGAGCCGCTTCCGCGGCTGGCGCCGCAGGGGCGGCTTGTCCCGCCGGGCGCGGCTGGCCAAAGTTATCTGGCAGCTTCCATTTTTCGGCGAATCTGCATTGGCCAGATATCTTGGTGTGGTGAGGATTGCTCTTCTGATATTCCTTCTTACAACTTGGACAGTCCCAGTAATGCGGTTCAACATCATACCACCGACACATCTTCGGATCCCTACTGTGCTTTGGTGATTGCTTGTAGTTGTTGTCCACACAGCCAGGGCACCCAAGACCGCCAGGTGGTGGTCGACAGATTTCTCCGTTTGGGTGTCTCCGGATTGTTGGGTCGTCCAAGTTGTAGCCAGCACTGTTTGTTACGAACGCATAGCTGCGTTCACGATTCGCGAATGGATCGCGACCGTAAGCAAACAGGTCTTTGGCGATTTGCACCGCATCAACGATCAGTGACTGCATTCTGTAGGTATACTGTGCCGCCCTTGCTAGCTCTTCGTTACAAGCATTGGCGTGCACATGATTTCCTGGACAACGCTTGCCTCTGAAAGGTGCCAACAACTCTTCTTTATTTGCCATTATCTGTGTTGGCTTGCGAATGTATTGTCCAAATGAATCTTTGAGACCAGTCGTGCACTGATCAATGATTGTTTGGCAAGTGACCTTGCGTTGTGCCAGGTTTTTCCATGGCTGGATCTCATCCACCCACGTGCCCATTGGTTGTTCCCTGAGAAGGAAACGTCTTAGGTCGTCTTGCAATAGAGCAACTGTTCCACAGAACGTGATGTGAGGCAGGTCCTCTTTGTGGTGTTTAAGCCACGTATCATGATTGACCTGTGCGTTGAAGTAGGAAGGGAGTCCAGTAGTTCTGCAACTTGGCTGCAGAATCGTGATCTTGACAAAGCAAGTCTTGAGGTAGTGGAGGACTGCTCTTTGTACTTCCGAGTTTCCAGGGTCAACCATAGATATCTTGTCAAGGTTCCCGCCTGACGAGAGCCCCCTCTTGAAGGCTAATATGGATATACCACCCTTGCCCCCACATAATTCAAGCATGTCCACTTGATTGTTTCTGCCGTAGCATAATGACTGGACTATCGAGAAGACATCAGCATGTAGTCAGCGGGTTGCCCCGCCGGTAACATCATGAAGATGTCCTCTGATTCGCTGTCCGAGTCCGAGTCGTCAAGAGGAACGTCGTTGAAATATGTGGAGCAGTCAAGCCCTTTGAGGTCCTCTCCACAGTCGTCGTTACCGTCTTCCACTTTCTTCGGGACTTTCTTCGGTTTGATGCCGGCTTCTTTGTCAGCTTTCTGATTTTCTTTCTGTTTTATCCTGGCATCAGTGGGCAACGCAGTTTCCGCGGAGAGATCCGCTGCGGAGGAATCCGCTGTAAAATCAGGGAATGGCGGAATTTCAGGAAGGTTGTTGGTGGGTCGCGTTTGGCAACGCTCAATCGAAGGGGGGGGGAGATCGATCGTCATCGACGATCGTCACACGCTTTGGGCGTGGCCTTCGCGACTGACCATTGCCATGAAGAACTGGAGCCGGAGGCTCCCAGTAAAGCCGAGTACTGATGTTTGTAACCCCATCAGGTAATGGAGCTACATAATTGTACCCAGTTGGCTGATCCTGGATTCTAATGTCTTGAACGATCTTGTTCGTGTCCAGGTCGGTCGTGACCCTACGAACCACATGGTCCCATTGAGGGCCCTTTTGTGGACATTGAACGTAGTGTCTGACCTTTTTGTCAACGCGTGTACACACACTGAGGTGTACCGCACTCAGCTCATTCCTGATCATGTTGGCTTTATCGAGTTGATCAAGGAAGCGTGCAATAATAATAGCCAAAGTTTTATACCGAAGCTCGGCACGTTGCTGATCTTGGCCATACCAATCCAAATCATGCTCCTTGTGTGATCCACAAGTACATTTCCATAAGTTCATCGGTATATGAGGACAAGATGTAGCAACTTGTATATAAGAACCACTGGGATGTTTACTGGATCGGTCAAACTTAATACCGAAATGACAGAGTCTGATTCGTATAATGCTTAGCTTCAAATCTTCGATAACATCTTTGATCGGACCCTGTTTCCAGAAATACCCGGGTGGCCCCATGATAACTATCTGCATTCTCAGAGCACGCGCTTTGATCAGGAGATTTTGTATACGTTGATAATGTGGTCCCGCCCTCTTTCCTGGAGTACGAACGTACCAATCAGAGGGTGTGGCCACCCACAACATATTATAGTCTCCTGCCAACAAATTTCCCAAATACTGTGTTCCAGTTGAAGTCATTACCTCATCATGGGTAATCCGGTCACATATATATCCACGGGTTCGGAGTTCAGCGCAAGCTGTGCGAATATCTTCGATGACGAGTCATTTTGAATGATATTTTTCTTCTCGGGCCTCAGCGCGGCCAACGTATGTCGCGAGGAGGCCGGTATTCGGCTTCTCTTCGCAAGCGAGCGCCGCCGGCGCGCCCGCCTGCCCCCGTCAGAGGGGCATGCTGTTAGCGGATGACTCCGCAGGCGTTACTGGTGCGGCTGCACTCACGATCTCCACGCGGGTTGGCCCCGCAAGGTCCGTCGAACCTCCGCCCGTGCAGCTTGGTGGTGGTGGCGGTGTCGCGGGTGGCCCCGCTTGGTTCTCAGGCGACCAATTATTCACCGCCTCCTGGACTGCCCAGAAAATCTTAGACTTCAGGGCATCCTTCATGTGTGGCAGGTCCCTTCAGGACACTGTTGGCCTTTCCACCAGCTGTCGAGCGTCCTGTCTACGATCGCACGGGTCGTGTCCTTCAGGAGCTGCTTGTCGAGATATGGCTCGACAATGAACGTATCAGTCGTAACGGTCATAGACTGTCCCATCGCGGGTTGCCCCGCTGTTACCCCAGCGGGTGACCCCGCACCTACACCGGCGGGTGGCCCCGCATTGACGGAGTCCTCGTCGTTCTCCGTCTCGGTGTAGCCATCACGACTACTGCGGATTGTAAAGGTGTTCGTGACCGTCTGGCTTTTAGCCCCGTCATACAACCCGCATGGAATGGATAGATGTCCTGAGGGGGTTTTCTTCGCCCTCAGGACCTTGGCGCCCTTCCCCAGCTTAAGAGTATAATCTCCGCTGGGGAAGAAACCTTCTGGAAGCCTGGCTTCAGCACGATGATTGTGTCACGTGCTTCCATGGCGCCCAGGCCCCAGATGGCTGGGAGGTTTGCACCTGAGCCCTCTGCGATGTTGGAAGCATACTCCTCGATGCGGGGGCTTGACTCATTGGCGTATTGCACCCCGATCTTGAAGTTGCCCATTTTCCGACAGATCGCAGCACCCTCACCGACACCGGTGATGTAGAGGGTTTTGCTCAGTGTGCATATGGCCGGTCTGTGATTGTACCTGGCCATAACCTCCTGGAAGGTTCGTGCTGTATTAGCTCCGATGATGTTCACGTTGGAGCCAATGTCTAGCATGAACGAGATGCAGGGCATTCCGTCTTCGTCGGGGAAGAATGTCCCTGTCCGCGCCGCCAGAGCCATCGTACCATGGTCATCAGTATGGTACGTAATCTGTGAACCGAGCGTGCCTTTCAGTAGGCGTTGTTCCAGCACCCACTGGCTCATTGTTAGCTCGGTGCACCATATTGGCTCATATTGGCGGCGCTCCTCCACGGTAATTGGTTCCTGTTCAAGAACCCAATAATTCGCAGAGAGTGTGGAGGTCCACTCACCTCCTGGCGGAAGCGTATCCGTGACGTCACGTGTGTAGGTCAGCCCTTCCGTGTTGATCATGAAGGGATTGTGGAATTGGGCTGCCTCCGCGCTCTCAGCACTGGCCCGGCTTCTAGCGCTTACCGGACTCTCTACACGTGAGGTTCTGGATCCGCCTCCGCTCCTGCCACTCCGCCTAATATTGGCCTCCATTGCCCTCAGGAATCCCGGATTCGGAGGTCCAATTGCGGGTGGCCCCGCTTTGGCGGCAGGAGCCGCTTCGGCGGGTGGCCCCGCTGTGGCGGCGGGAGTCACTTCGGCGGGTGACCCCGCTGCTGGGGGCCCCTGTGCTCGAAGCGTAGGCAGGATCGGCATCTGGATGCCTTGCTCTGGCGCTGCGGCTCGAGCCTCTAGCGCCTCCACTGCTTCCCGCAGTCGACGCAGTTCCCGAGCATCCATCACGTATCTTTCCTGCTGGCGCGCCTGTTCCGACTCAGCGTCGCGCTGTCCAGCATACGGAAAGCGTGCTGTGATTATGCCCGGCCCACGACATACAGCGCAGGGTGCCTCGTTTGGCGCACCTGGTCGCTGATTGCGGACGTGCTGCTGTGCAACACGATCCCAGCATATATCGTGGAAGAAGTGCCCACACGCCAGTCTCCACACCGTGGTGCCATCTCGTAGGGGTCCATACAGATTGGGCACTGTGTGAAGTTGTAGTCTGAAATGACTGGAGTAGGCACGTCGGGGCGAGTCCGAGCCTGACGCTCGAAGGTAGTTTCGCCCTCCCGATATGGCGTCGGTGGTGGCAGTCTATCTGTCTGTTCAGCGGGTGGCCCCGCGCCTGCGGGTGTCCCCGCTTGGTTGTCACGCTCGATCCTTCTCTGGATCGCGCGCTGTTGGCGCAGCCTAGCGTTGTCCCGAGCCTGCTGCCTAGATGCCAGTATCGCTTGCTGCGTGTTGTGCACGTCGCGAATGTAGTCTGGCATGCTGCCCAGAGCGGCTGGCACCGCGAGACCAGCTGGCTGAACTACGGTCTCGGGGTCCGTCGGCGTGGGCATGTAGGCGTTGTGCGGCATAGACTGCGCATCGACTGCTCGTGTATACTGCAAACGAAACATCTCATTGGCCAGATTTCGAGTGTATTCGTTTGCAGGTGGCCCCGCAATCATAGGAGTGTTATTCATCTGCGCGTAGTACTCCGGGTACATCGGCGCATCCATGGCCGGTGCCTCTGCTGGTCCATGATTATCCCATCCATATATTGGGTGTGATGCTATTCCTGGAATAAACACCTGTCGATATGGATTCGTGGGATCAGCATTCGGAGCGTCATCAGAAGTCCAGCTCCAGAGAGGCCGAAAGTCGCCATGATTCGTAACATCTATGTTGCGGTTCCGCAACAGGCTGGGCACTCTATCAGATTGTTGCTGCAAGAAGGTAGCCTGTGCTCTCAAATTGGCTGCCCGACGTTCGTAGTCTGAGCCTTGCTGTCCGTCAGCGGGTGGCCCCGCGTGTGCGGATGACTCCGCAGGCGTTTGCTCGGCGGGTGTCCCCGCAGCCACTCCTCCTTCACTACCCCTCGGAGTGCCAAAGGGAGTGGTCGCCTGGAGTGCTGCTGCGAGCGCCGGATTTCCGCGAATCGCCTGGAGTCGTTGCCACAGGCTGTTCTCGCTCGTTTCAGACGGCGGAGTCCGAAACGGCGAGCCACCATCTGAGCCGCCCATAGGAGCAAACCTCGCAACTCCAGCTTGCTGTGGAGGGCGTTGTGGTTGTGGTCCGAGGACGCCTGGTGGCCCCGCAGGAGGGCGCAGGTTCCTCTGCTGTGCATCTTGGATACCTGCATGCACCGCCCACGGGTCAGCACGGTATAGCTGATCGGTCAGTCCAGAAACGTCGGCTGATGTCAAATGGCTGTTGAGAGCTTGGACCCAG
Source organism: Prorocentrum cordatum (assembly GCA_963575745.1). Taxonomy (NCBI): domain Eukaryota; class Dinophyceae; order Prorocentrales; family Prorocentraceae; genus Prorocentrum; species Prorocentrum cordatum. The sequence continues at coordinate 395,218 of CAUYUJ010021837.1, read as the reverse complement.
GACTGCTGGTCCGGCCTCCAAGGAGATGCTACCGTCGCCACCGGTGTGACTATTTGCTGCCATGAACCGTCCGAGGTGCCTACCGCGGGTGCCCCCGCTCCTGCGGGTGGCCCCGCCTCAGGCATGACCTCGTCCTCCTGGGCATTCATCATGAGGACTGTCTGTGTGTCGTACGGTCGTGGAGCAACATCTTGCTCGGTCATGACCAAATTGAATGGGCGACCGTCCGTCTTAGCCCAGCCCTTGAGGTACATGGCATGATCTTCCATGACCGCCACAGTTCTGTCACACATTTTAAGTGGCAGGTAGTCATCAGTGCGAATCCTGTCCGCGGGTTGGCCCCGCCTCCGCGTCTTGTCATAAAACAGCGGATTGGTCCAGGCTTCGCCGACCCGATACTTCGCAATGCTCACTATCTGGAGAATATGATCGGGCGGTATACGTCCATCGTGGCCCCGTGTCATGACTATGTCATTTGCTGATCTCCATAGAGAGTAGCCACTGGACAGCATCTTGTTGATGCTGCAGAATATGAGCACCTCCGAGTCAGGACGGATGCCCGATTGAATCCTCGGGTCGCCCGGGAGGTAGGGGCAACCGTGCACAAATTGGCGCCCCCCCTTCCTCTTAGGGTTGTCCTGTGCGAGGCATGAAAGGCCATTAGCAAGGATGTCCTTGACATACTCCCACTGTGTCCCGTGGATGAAATATACTGGGTCGTCTGGTTCTTTCATCCATGTTGTGATCGGCTTGTAGAGCGACTCGGGACAGTGGATGCCTGGACTGCTGTGGCCGTTCGTGGCTCTGATGAAGTACTGTGGCCTGCGTGCCGTTGGTCGAAACCTGGGAGGCAGCAGCATACTGTCATTAACGCACTTCATCTGGAGCCTGCCCTTCTGCATGCCGTGATGGTCAACCATCTCACAGCAGTTTAGCAGCACCCAGTACACGAATGACGTGTGGGGCCTGCCTTTGATCAGCACCTCGTGCATTTCACGATAGTGCTTATACTGATCATTTTCAGTCCAGTTTGTCAGCAGATCATCAACGACAACCCAGCCGTCGTATGGATCAAAAGTGCTGACCTTTTCGAAGTATCGATTATGTTTGTCCTTGTAATATGGACTGTGGCGTAGAGCCGTTGAAAACCACATCGACACCTTGGTCATCTGCTCTTTACTCGGCAAGGTTGGATCCATGCCGTTCTGTGTCATGACTTTCAGGAGTGCTTCTTTATGCTGCGCAGCGCGTAGTGGCGGCCTGTCTCGCAGCATGTTTCCCACTTTCTGCTGTTCGCGCTCCCAGTCGTTGTGACACTTGAAATTACGACGAACCGGACAATTAATGACTTCATATCGGTCCGTGTCGTCTGGAGTGACTCGTGGGTTGATGGGCTGCCTCGGGCCTTTGTCTACAATGCCTTGCCAATACAACTTGCATTCCAAAGGAATGACCCTCAGAACAGACACTATTGGCTGCCAGCTTGCGGGTGACCCCGCTAGTGCAGCCGGCGGAGCTTTGGCGGGTGACCCCGCTAATGCAGCTGGCGCCGCTTTAACGGGTGGCCCTGCAGAACCTGCGGCTGACGAGGCAGCTCCTGCAGATGACTCCGCGCCAGGGTTCTGGCGACCTTTGTCAGCAGCTGCATCATCAGTCAGTTTCTGTTGGTCGCCAAACTCTTTGAGGACTCTGAAGCGTTCTTCTCTGGAGAGAATGCCTTCTGCGGGTGTCCCCGCTGTTACGGCTGGCGCCGCTTTAGCGGGTGGCCCCGCAGAGCCCTTGTCCTCCTTGGCCTTGGCGGCCGCTTCTGCCCGCACCGACCTCATCCCAGCTTCGGGCTTCGGCTGCGCTTTCATTCGTGCCGAACCTGGTCGTGGTGCAAGGCGTGGCTGATGCAGTGTTGGAGTCCAGTCACCTCGGAACGCTGCCTTAGGCTTGTCGCGAGCTTCGTCCTTGACATCGCCTTGGGTCGCCGGCGGCATCGGGGTCGATGGTCCAGCAAAAGCCTTCCTCCTCTCCGTCACGGACAGACCGGGAGGATTCACCGGCTCAGGGTCGTCCGTCTTGGCGATCCCTCTGGCCTTCGCCCGCCCCTGTGTGCCTTCGGGGCTCTTGGACGGGTGCCTTTTTGCCGGAGTCGGTGAAGACGAGGAGTCGGCTTCAGGTCTTGGAGGTGGTCTGCTGCCCCTGCCCGGTTGTGGACCAGGAGGGTCTCTAGGAGGGCCTTCTGGCTGGCCATGATCATGGATGACCTGCCTCATCTGGTCGATGTCGGCAGTACCCTTTATGGCCAGCTTGTACTTGCCATTCTCATGGCGGTAGAGTACCCTCGTGCAGAACCACTTCTGCGCCGAAGAGCTGTAGTACCAGCAGGCGTTTCCGTCAGGGAATGGATTCTCTGAACCGTCTTCCGCCGCCCACTCTTCATTTAGCTCGGAGCGGTCAGTGCCGGCGGCGGACCCGGCAGCAGAGGCAACGTCTATCCACTCGTCCGCAGATCCAGCGGCTGGTGCTGCTTCTGCGGGTGACCCCGCTTCCTTGCTGGATTCTGCGGGTGACCCCGCTTCCTTACTGGATTCTGCGGGTGACCCCGCTTCCTTATGGAATCGGCGGTTCCATTCCTTGAGGCGGTGGTCATTGGGAAGCTTTGCCCAATTTTCCTTGACGGTGTTGGCCACCTCTTCGGTCATAGGGACGCGATCGGCCTCTGTGATACGCTTTCCTCCTCCAGGAACCTCTTTGTTCGGATCATGGACGTTGCCCGCGTCGTCTCCATGAGACCAATTCCACGGGGTCTCTCCATGGTGAGGGCTCCTGGAGGGGCGGTCCATCGGACACCTGCGCATGTGGCCTTGAAAGGGCTCACACTGACATACTTGCTTTCTGTACGTTTTGCGGTCAGTGATGATCTCCTGCTTCTTCGCCCTTTTGTCCCAGGCCTCTGGTGTCTTGGTCTTGCCGCCCTTGGTACGGATTATCGCGCCAGTCTCGTCCCTTTTGGTACAGTATTCCTTAGAATACCAGTGCCGAAGAGTATCCATAGAGTAGCCGGGGTACCATCTGATGTACCAATCCGGCACCTGCTGAGCAGATACTCCAACGGAGTGCTCAGTGCTGTATGGATAGCCCGATTCATCACGCGTAGGGCGTCTAGGAGCTGAGCGGCTCCTTCCGCGGGCTGGCCCCGCTGACGCACTACCACGTGTCACTGGCCTTTGATCGTCATGCTCTGAGTCTCGGGGAGGCGACGGTCGCCTGTCCCTCTTGGCGTACCGCATGTCCTCCGAGTCCTCTGAGCTGTCCTGGACCATGAACACGTTTTGATACGGGCTTCTGAAGTATCCGATGTCATTTAACTGCTCCATCGAGAGGTTGTTAATGTTCATTTGATCGCAACCTTGCATGAATACATCCATAGACCAAGCGGGTGGCCCCGCTGTTGTGTCTAGCATCTCTTCGGCGGGTGACCCCGCTAGAGCTTGGAGTGCTGTAAGCATCTGAGATGCTGACATGTTCGAATCCAAGTATGGACGTAGACGGGCAACTCCTGGGTGCGACAGCAGTTCGCTCATCGTCATCTGCTGCTGTGCTGGCGAACTCAAGAGTCGGATTGCTTCTGAAACCTGCTCTTGAAACATGTCGTTATAATCTTCTTCGGATTCTTCGGAGTCGGAATACGCGGGATGGCCCCGCATTTCGTCATCGGCGTCTCCCATCTCCGAGCCAGCCCACGACGGATTTGGCAGCAACGGCATGCCAATCACTTGTGGGGCCAGCGCGGCGGTGAGTTCTTCCTCTGTTGCCGGGACAGTCTCGGCTTCGGAGACCTCATCACCGGCGGGTGGCCCCGCTGGAAGACCGAACCAAGCATTGTACGCAATCTCATCGACCTCGTCCCAGCCGTGGAACTTGTCGAATAGGGTCACTGCGTAGTCTTCCAGGGCCACGGTTGCTTCAGCATAGCGGGCCATCACGTAATACGTGGAGGAGCCCGCAGCGGGAGCCGCTTCTGGATTGACGTAAAACTCGTAGTCAATGTAATCTATGTCATCCATAAAGGAATTTTGAGCCAAGTGTACGGATCCCTTTCCTTTCCCCTTCGGGCATTGATCGCGCAAATGCTCTGTGCTACCGCATGTATGACACTTCATAGTATTACCAGAAGCGTCCCTAGGGTTGCCCCTCCGCCCCTTTCCCTTACCGGAGGTCCGCCTGTGACCCCGACCTTTGCCTCCGATAAGAACTTCTTCAAAAGCCATATCAGTTAAGGACGTGAGGAAAGCAGTAATACCCCGACCATGCATACGGCGTCTGCGACCCCCTTTACCACGACCCTTTCCAAATTGTTTGAAATGTCGGCGTACTGCACGTCTCACCTTTCTGACTGGTTTCTTCATAAAGCGCCTCCAACGGCGTTTTGATTTGCGATAAGCCATAAAGGCGGCTTCCGCCCTTTGCTGTTCAGTAAGGTGAGTGTCGTCCGCTGGATAGTCATTACCAGCAGAGACTATTCCATTGTGCTCATCGTCAGATGAAGTATCTGTGTCAGTGCCAGATTCAAACGGTGAGGGTGGCTGAGACCATTGAGCGGATGACTCCGCTTGGCCCCAGAGGGTTGTGCACGAGGGCGGGCTTGCAGTGTAGGCGGCGCCTGGCGAGTAGTTCGACCAGGCGTTCGCCTCAGCTGCCTCTGCCGATGCCTGGCCGGTCTGCCCTAAAAGGGCAGTGGCCTCGTTGGGCATATCGGCTGGGTCAGCCCAGGGATTTGGCTCGCCAGGACCAGCGGGTGACCCCGCAGTCGTGGCGTAGACACCTGCATGTGAGTGGTGCCCTGTGAAGATACCCGCTATGTTGACAGGAGAGCGCTCGGCAACATGTCCGTAGTTCCTCATCCTGGTCAGCAGCCTGTCATAGTCTGCTTGTGTTCGGGGCATCTGATGATTAAAGGGCTCCAGCAGGTGTTGGGCTCGTGACGCGCCAACGCCTAACGCTCTGAAGAGAATCAGCGTTAGGATCTGAAAGTTGGGGATGACAAAGCCAACAGAGTTAGCCTCGTCACGGGCCATCTCGAATCGAGCTAATACTGAGTCGATTCGCTCGCCCCTTTCGACGCGGAAGTCGATAAGGGCAGTGCCAGAGTTGAGCTGGCGCTCATCTTCCAGATTTTCAAATTGGGTGCTCAGTAAGTACAGTATATATGTTACTGCATCCGTTGGCTGTCCATTGACAGTTACACCATAATTGATGATCTGGGAGGGGACCTGCATGGCGATACGACGAGCCAGACCTTGAAGGCCTCGTTGTAGTGCTGCAGCTTGTTGTGGTGGTGTCATATTACCGCTCGTTACGTTTAACCATGCATGTACTTCGCGAACGTATTCGCGGAAAGGCGTAGTACCGGCAGGGTCCCATGAAGGGCCAGTAGTACGCGTGTCGTCCATCCCCTGCCGCATGTATCCCACAGCACATCCCATTATCACCCATAGAATGCCGAAGATAGTTATCTTGATCCAATGCATATGCATTTCGGCTTCGGTGATTGGTTTAGGCTGTGGTTTGTCAGGCTCTGGCGTGGAAGCCGTGAGGCGCCTGACCGGCACGGGATGCAGGTGGCCCCGCTGCGGGTAGCCCCGCAGGGTGACCACGTTCTCGATCGAGTTGCCGATTGGCATCTGGTGGAAGTCGGGAGTGAAGTGGCGCAGTGAAGTAGGAGAGAGCGTCTCGAGTTCGCGGGTTGCCCCGCTAGCTCGATCGCGGTCTGGCTCCGCTCCTCGCAGAGCCGGCGCAACATGGTATTCCACCGTAGTAGTAGTCCACCAAGTTGTGCCGTGGATTACAGGAATCAGAGCGAGAGCCAGCCACACGAGAGTGTAGCCAGCTCCGCTACCAAGTCGAAAACAGGCTGGTAAGCTTAGGTATACAGTCCGCCTTAGGCGCTTCCATATCCCAGGCTTAGGCTCATAGCGCATGAGCAAGAGAGCGAGACGAAGCATGGGATCTGGAGTAAAGAGTAGGATGGGCATCGTCAATGGAAAAAGATGTTTTCCGATCTCAGATGCAAGTAGTGCGCCTCAGTGAGGCACAGTCACATATCATGCCGGGCCCGGCTTGAGCCAGGCACGGCAGCGGTACATGCTCGATTTATACCTCGCCTTTAACCTTCTCCGTTTAAAGTCGTCTGGCGCAGCGCCGCCAGCTCCAGCCCCCGAATGGCGGCGGCCTGCAGAGTCTGGAAGGACGGGAGGGCAAGAAGCCCCATCAAGGAAGAACCTCCTGCCAGAGAACTTGAGCCCATATGGCCCGCGGCACTCCACGGCTCCCAAGATCATTCATGCGCAGGCACTTAGCCTACATGCATGCATGGTATTGTTGTTTATATGCAGGTATGTGTATGTGCACTATATATTTACATACATACAAACATACATACAGACATACATACATACATGTGTACATGTATACACATACATTTATATGTTGGTCTGCTGCCCATGGAGCGGAGGAGGAGGAAGAGGAGGAGGAGCTCCTGAGGAAGGAGGAGCTCCTCCTTCCGCCGACGCCTTCGTCTGCAGCTTCGCCTGCGGCGACTCCGCCTTCACAGGCAAGAAAGCGCCTCCGCCAGAGGGACGGTGGCAAGAGGAGCGAGGAGCGAGAAAGGAGAAAGGGAAGAGGAAAGAGGTAAAGAGGTAAGGATGACCCTTGATCCCCCCCTCCGCATCTTGTTTGCCTGCCCCTTCTCTTCCTCTTCCTCCTCCTCAGTCTCATGTGACTGTATCATGCGACCCCTTGTGGGTCTCTAGGCGTGAGAGATTCTTCCCCCCCACAACCCCCCCTGGGGATCCCAAACCTGCAATGTGACCCCCCCCCTGGGCCCGGCCCGAACGCGTCATGGGAGCAGAGAGGGCCCCAAAAACATGCCAAAAGGACCCAAAGTGGGCCCTAAGACGATCCAAGAGGGCCCCGAATCGTCGAATAATCGTTCCAAGGCGCCCGAGATGGCATCCAGACGGCCCAAGATGCCTCCATAACGCCCAAAGACAGCCCAAGACGGCCCAAGAGGCCTCCAAGCGGTCCTCTAGGAGGGCCCAGAAAGGCCAAAATCATTGATTTTACAGTGGTTATTGAAGGAGTTTGGCATTTGCTCTTGTTTGGCATTCCGACGGCTCAAGACAGCCCAAGAGGCCCCCAAGATCGCTCCAAGATGACGACCCAAGAGGCCCCCAAGACGGCTTCAAGAGGGCCCCAAGAGGCTTCCAAGACGGCCAAGATGGCCTCCAAGACGGCTCAGATGGCCCCAAAATGCTTGCAAGACGGCCCAAGATGCACCAAAAACGACCTAAGATGGCCTCACGATTGCCCAAGGCGGCCCATGAGGCTCCCAAGAGGCCTCCAAGACGGCCCAAGAGGCCTCCAAGAGGTCACCCAGGAGGACCCAAAGAGATCAAAATCATTAATTATCCGACGGTTGTTGAGGGATGTTGGCATTTGCTCTTTTTGTTGGCATTCCGATGGCTTAAGACGGCCCAATGGGCCCCCAAGATTACCCCAAGATCGCCCACGAGGCCTCCAAGATGGCCCCATGACGGCCCAAGAGGCCCCTAAAACGGCCCCCACCGGGCCCCAACAGGCCTCCCAAACAACCAAGATGGCCTCCAAGACGGCTAAGACGGCTCAAGATGCACCCAAGATGGCGTAAGATGGCCTGCACATGGCTCGAGGATGACCCAAGATGGCCTCCAAGACGGTCAAGATAGCCCCATGATGCCTCCAGTGCAATCCAAATTGCACCAAAAACGGCCTAAGATGGCCTCAAGATGGCCCACGAAGGCCCAAGAGGCCCCTAAGAGGACTCCAAGACGGCCCAGGAGGCCTCCAAGAGGGCCTCAGAGGCCTCGAAGACCCCTAGGACAGCTCCAACACGGCCCACAAAGGTCCCAAGACCGCCAAAAAAGCCCCGATGACGTCCCCAGAAGGCCCCCGGACGGCGCCAAAAGGGGGCCCACAAGGAGAACCCGAACCCGCATTTCCAGCCTTCAGCCCCAACACGCCCCCAGATTGCCTCAAAAAGCCCCCAACACGCCCCAATAAGCCCCCAGGGAGCCCGAACAAAGCCCCCAACCGCCCCCAAGAACCTCCCAGGAATCGGACAAGCCTCGTGGAGTGCAGTCCTGGACGCGCAATACTTTATACAGGGGTCGGCGGATGTGGCGCAAGCCTATAGAATCCACGTCCGGAAGTGACGCGTTGCCGGAGGCAGGCCGCGGAGCGGAGCGGAAGCCCTAATGCAACGTATCCAATGTATCCAATGATTGCGTAATTGCTACATATTGCGTTGTGTTACATTGTTATCTCTCCCCCCCAAACCCCCCTCCGGAATCGCGCCACTTCCGCCGCCGACCCAAAGGTGGAGGGCCCCTTGTGGGCCTAGAAACCCACAAAAACCAATGGGAAATCAATGATTTCGGCTCCTTGGGCCTCTGGGGGGTCCAAGAGGGCGCGAAGACGGCTCAAGATGGTCTCAAGACGGGAGAAAACCGCCCCAAGACGGCCCAAGATGGCCCCAAGAGGGCCCAACGCGCCGCAAAGATGGCCCAAGAGGGCACCAAGACCGCCCACCAGATCGCTTCCAGAGGCCGAAAACATAGATTCCCCTTAGGCTTTTGAAAGATGTTAGCGTTCTCGCCTTTCTCCGGCTCTCAAAGGCCCATGACGGCCCAAGCAGCCTCCAAAAAAACCTCAAGACAGCCCAAGAGGCACCCAAAGGGACCCCAAGACGGCCCCAGAGGGCCCCAACACGGCCAAAGGAGGACCCCTAAGACGGTCCAAGAAGCCCACAATACGGCCCAAGAGGGCCCCAAGAAGGCCCCAAGGCGGCCGCGAGAGGCCCCCAAAAAGGCCCCCGAAGGAGCCAAACAGCGCAAAAGCGCTCCAAAACGGCCCAAGACTGCCCCAGACGCCCCCAAGAAACCCCCAAGAGGCCCCCAAGAGGCCCCCCAAAAGCTCCAGGACCCCCCCAAGAAGCCTCCCAGAACCCCCCCAGGAGGCTCCCAAAAAGCCCCCAAGAGGCTTCGATACGCCCTGGAGAACCTCCAAACGTCGCCAAAAAGTCCCCGAAAAGGGGCCGAGTAAGCAGCACATGCAAGATTCGATATCGCATAGGGTTCGAGGAAGCCGCATGGCATTGAAGGCGAAAATCGTTGTCCTGGAATGCATCCCAGAAAAAGCAGCATCGCAATCTCCGCGGCCCGCGGCCACAAACTTTCCTGCCATGTGCGCCGTCCGTCAGGCTCAACGCTCCGCGCGCAAGCGCGCGCGGCACCTTCGCGTTCTGCGACGGGGCTCGGGCGGCGAAAACGGCAGGCCCTCACAGAGCCTCGGGCTAGCGGGCTCCGCGCGGCTGCAAAGGCGGCTGGCCGGGTGCCGCTCAGCGGGGCGCGTGTTCACGCGTGACCAGAGCGCTTCATTGCGAGGAAAATTTATTCCTTTTTCCGGCACTTCGGGCACAGGATTCCAGCGCTGTCTCGCTGGGAGCTCCAGACTGTTTCCCGGGGATGACGGCTGAACACGCCCCGCACTGAACCACGTCGCTCCTCTGGCGGCACGGCGCGCAGGTCCACTGCGGCAGCTTCCTCGCCGCGTACTTCTCCATATTCGGCCGCGGCGTCACCCCGCGCGCCGAGCACGGCGGGTATTTGCAGCTCTCACAGTAGTAGTCATACCCATGTTTCAACCGCTCTTGCGGCCTCGCTCCGCAGAGCCCATCTTTTCCCCGGCGCAGGGGCCTCATCTTCCTGCCCGTTCAGTCCGTGCAAATCAGGTCCTTCGCCCCGCCGTGGTTTTTGAAGATTGTCTCGTCGAACTCCTCCTTCGGCTTCTGGTCCGCGCACTGCGCGCGCTTGAACAGGCGGTCTTCCGACTGCACGTTGAAGCGCAGCCGACCTGGAGCGCAGCCGATGCAAATGGCGCGGTCGAGGCCCCCCCGCGCCTTCAGGACGTTCACCTCTCCGAGTCTGAAGTGGGCCAGTGCCTTCTCCTCCCCGCACTTGCAGCGCTCGAGGACGCCCGCCCCTCTAAAGGAGAAGGGCGCGGAACGGGCGGGTCCCACGCCTATTCCAGCCTTTCCGGCCTGCTTCTGCGCGCAGAGGGCGCGCCTCCCCCACGCACCCTGGCTCAGCACCGCCACGGCGTGCTCCACGGGATCGCTCGGTCTCATGCCACTGCCCGAGAAGTTGCCCGATCCCCTCCGCCGGTGGCAGTCGCCGCACTGGAAAGTGGCGTCCACCAACTTCTTGGACGACCTGGTCGCCGCCTCCTTCTCTGATCTGGCCCAGCCGGCTCTCGCCTGCCCCGTCGTCATCTCCCTAGCTGTCAGGGGGCGCAGGAGCCACGGGCCAGTTTGGCGCCCCTGGCGGAAAAGCATCGGCGAAAAGGGCTGCGCGATGATCAAGTCGTCAGCTCTCCTGGCGCGGCTATGGCCACATGCCCCGTGGGGGCCATGGACGAACGGGGCGTCGTCCGCGCGTCCAGGTGGTCGACGATGGCCTGAGGCAGCGCGGCGCCGGCGACGCAGTGGGCCGCGGCGGCGAAGTGCTGGGCCAGCGTGCACCCCGCGCGCTTCACCATGGCCTTGAAGCCGGGACTGCGATCCCAGGACACTTCCTGCTTCACGGGGAAGACACCCGCCAGCTGATTGCCAAAGGGGCGCGCCGTGCTCCCGGGGATTTTCACCATGATCGCGTCGGGCACGCGCTGCAGCACCAGCTCTCGCTCGGACCCGTGCTCGCCCACCAGCTTCGAGTCGTCGGGGTGAAGGGCCCAGCCCGTCACAGTCCCCCAGGAGTGCTTGCAAGCTCCCGCCTCCGCATTCTCCGTCGCGGCGAAGCGAGCGCGCATCCCATGGAAGATCCGAAGCACGCCAGGAACTCCGCCTGTCTTGTTCTCTGGGTACATGAGCCAATTCAGCCTGGCGTTCGCGAGCGCCTCCTTGGACCTGCATGCGTCGCCCCGAGTGAGGGGGGCGTCGCGCGCCACCACCCAGAGGAGCTGCTTCCCAGCATTGGCTGCCGCATTCGCCGCTCGCCGCGTCAAAATCCTGCTCTTCGGGGCGTTGTACGGGTGCACGAACAGCGCGTCCGCGAACGCCGTGCTCACCTCCCGCTGTCTGGCATCGCTCTGAGAGGCGACGCGGCAGCGCCGACGGCGTTCCGCGCTGCAATCAGCGCGCCCCAGAGATTTCATGTCCTCCCAGGCCCGACCTTCTCCGAACATCCGCGGCCACTCAACTGACCAGAGCGCGCGCACTTCGCCTTCCCGCGGCCGAGGTGCCTCGTCGAGGCCCTGGCGCTGCCGGGGCTTGCGGGCATCCAGGAGCCGGGCACATCAGTGGGGGAACCGCAGACGAAAACGTACATCCTGTCCGACAGATCTCCAGCGCGCGCTTCCGCGAGAAAGCTCCTCCACCACGGGTCTGAGCAGCGGTGCGACTGGCTCAGTGCGTAGCGGTGAGTTGCCGATGTGTCCACGTCCGGAGGTGGCGTGTTGCCGGAAGCAGGTCCGCGGAGGCTATAATGCAACGTATCCAATGTATCAAATGATGGCATAATTGCTACATGTTGCATTGTGTTACATTATTATGTGCCCCCCCTGCCCCCCCCCCAGGGGCCACACCACTTCCGCCGACCCAAAGTGGCCCGTCCCTCCTGCGCCTCAAAAGCCTGCAATCCAACCAAAACCTATGGAAAATCTGTGATTTGGGCCCCGTCGCCCTCTTGGGGCCCCACGAGGGCGTCCAGACGGCCCAAGATGGCCTCTGAACGGGCCAAGACGGCTCCAAGACGGCCCGACACTACCCCAAGAGAGCCCAAGAAACCCCGAGGATGGCCAAGATCATCAATTATCCGATGGTTGTTTGTTTTTAATGATTTTAGCGTTCTCGCCTTTTTTCGACCCTCAGAAGCCCATGACGGCCCAAACAGCTTCCAAAATGGCCACGTAAAGGCCCCAGAGGCTCCGAAGAGGGTCTCAAAACGGCCCAAGAGGGCCCCAAGACGTCCCAAAGAGGCCTCCAAGACGGTCCAAGGGGCCCCCAAAACGGCCCAAGAGGACCCCAAGAGAGATCCAAGGCGGCCGCGAGAGGCCCCAAGAGGGCCTACAAAGAACCCAAGACGCCCCAAGAGGGCCCCCAGAGGACCCCCAAGAGCACCTTCAGTAGACACAAAAAAAAGATTTTCCCATGGTTGTTTGAAGATTTCAGCGTTCTCGCTTATTTCGACTCTCAGAGGTCCAGAACGACCGAAACAGCCTCCGAAGTGGCCCCCAGATGACCCAAGAAGTCCCCCCAGGCAGCCCAAAGAGGCCGCCGAGATGCCCCAAGAGGCCCCCAAGACGGCCCAAGGGTACCCCAAGACAGTCTCCGAAGAGACCAGACAGCGCAAGAGCGCCCCCAGGACGCCCACACGGGGCTCCGAGAGATCCCCAATGATACCTCCCAGAGGCGCCCAAGAGGCATCCCAGACGCCCCCGCGAGGACCCAAGAGGCCCCAAAGAGGCCTCCAAGGGGCCCCCAAGAAGTTCCCAGAGGCCCGACAACAACTGGACTGTACGTGCTCCGGACGTGCACCCCGCGAAGCGAGAGGAATCATCCTCCTCCTCCATCCCAAAGATAGCCCATCCCTGTCGCACCTCCACACGTGTCGGTAGGGCGGGCTGGGCGTCTCGCCTGAGACTCCCACGTCATGTGTGAGCCTGAAGCTGAACAATTTGCGACACTTTCCAAGAATGGGGGGCGGGTCGTTTTCAAGATGTGGCTCTCGCATGAGCGCAACGCACATTCGTCTTAACAAAATGTTTGAAACCACTTTACTGATATAGGGCGGTTCCTCTTCAAAATGCTACTCTCTCCTTAACGGCACGAACACTCGCCAAAGTGCGCAACGGTTCTCAAGGGTGGAGGGCGGTTCCTTTTTCAAAATATTGCTCTCGCATTATCGCCGCGCGCATTCGTCTTAAACGGTTGCAAGATTTTACATTGTGAGTAACGCTCATTTCGCAGAAAAACCCCAAACAGTGCTTGCACTGAGGGAGTCTTACTTGTCCTAACCATCTGGGGACCAGCGCCCGCTTTTAGTCGCCGTGCCGCCCGTCGCCGTCCGTCGCCGTCCGTCGCAGCCTTGCTCTTCTTTGCTTTGCTCTACTGTACTTTACTTTTCCCCAAACAGTGCTTGAACTTACGGCTTACATTGCTTAACCATCTCGGGGTGAGTGGCGGCTTTGGCGGGCGGTGCCGCCCGACGCCGCCGTCGCCGTCGCCGTCGCCGTCGCCGCCGCTCGGGGCGAGTGGCGGCTTTTGCGAGCGGTGCCGCCCGTCGCCGCCGTCGCCGTCGCCGCCGTTCGGGGCGAGTGGCGGTTTTTGCGGGCGGTGCCACCCGTCGCCGCCGTCGCCGTCGCGTTGACTTTCCTTCTTGAAAGAAGCCGCCGATCCCGGAAGGCGTGTGCGACATCCTTCCTGGTCCGACACTGCGTCATCTTGCGTTGCTCTAACACGTTCTCCTCCTTCCTGACCTGGACCCCCACCCCCAGGTTTCCACGCTGCCCGACCCTATAGTGCGCAAATTTGCATTACTCGACCACGCTCTCCACCTCCTTCCTGTCCTCGACCCCTCCCCAGGTCTCCACATCGCCCGACCCTTCACCCAGCACAGACATCTGGGGATGGCGTCTTCGGACCCCTCCGAACTGCATTATTGGGACCCCCCACCCCGCAATTTCGCGCCCGGAACCGACCAACCTCCCCCTCCTTGCCTCGGCATCCCCACCCCTCGGAAGTGCGTTCTGGGGACCGCCCACCCCGTACTTCCGCGCCAGGAACCGACCAACGCCCCCCTCCTCGCCTCCGCATCCCCACCCCTCGGACCTGCATTCTTGGGGCCCACCACGCCGCAATCTCGCGGCCGGAACCGACCAACGCTCCCCTCGTCGCTCCCCTCGTCGCCTCGGCACACCGCGGACGCTCTGTTCTTGGACCTTCTCGCCCGGAACCATCCAACGCCCCCCTCCTCGCCCCCCTCCTCGCCTCGGCATCCCCAACCCACGGAAGCGTTGTTCTTCGGACCCCCCCACCCCACAATTTCTCCTACTTTCAGTGTAAGCGCTGCTTGGCCACGGCTGTGACCCCTCTGTAGTCAGAAGTTGCTGGCTGGCACCAGCAAGTATAGTGAGTGCCGCGCCACCAACCAGCAGACTCTGCAGGCTAGCCTTGAGAAAGCCCCTCAGGAGGCCCTGTCGTAAAGATCCAGTGGTCCTCCCTCGCTCCGCCTCCTTCTCCTCCAACTCCTCCTCCTCGTCCTGCACTACAGTGTCATGCCGATCCATCGTCCTCATCATGCACATCCTCATCATGACCAACAATTGTGGCATGTCCTCGCCCGAAGATTCCGAATCCGATTACTCGGCTACCTGTTCTGCCAACATCGTGCTCGTCCCCCTGACCACAAGCGGCGCCGAGAGATTCCAGACGCGCTTCCAAGCTGTCGCACGCGATGCGCGTCTCGTACGCGAAGGCAGCGACCTTCTCGATGGCGGTCGTCACCTAGTTACAGGGCGACAACAAAAAGAAACATAACCGATTTCGGGGACAACAGGAAACGCTGCTGTGTGAGCAGGTTGTCGCTGATGCCGCTGAGTACCATCGTTCTCGGCTGCTTGATACAGCTCGGCGTTGCTTGCTGCTCATTGGTGCTGCGCGTTTTTTTTTCTGACTGCTGCACTGCTGATTCCTGTTTCTAATCCCACAAACATTTTCAAGCTGATCATCCTCCGATTCATCTTCCTCTTCATCGCTCCCCCCTCCTTCTCCTCCTCCTCCTCCTGCTCCTCCTCCTCCTCATCCTCCTCTACTTCCTCCTCCTCCTCCGACTCCGACTCGACCTCCT
>CAUYUJ010021837.1:350363-380188 GCA_963575745.1 Prorocentrum cordatum | reverse complement strand
TGGCGCGGCGCTGCTGCAGCAAGCGCTGGCAAAAGCGCGTGTTTTGCGGCGGCGCTGCGAAGCACGGGCAGCAACGCGGGAAACCGTGGCCGCGCTGTGAGCCCAGGCCGCCGCGGCCCTCCTGGCGCCCGTGGCTGGCGACGCGGGCGTGCGCGCCCGGAGCACACGGGCCTCCGCAGCTCAGCGCGGCCGTTCGAGAGCACCGAGCGCGAGGCGCCGAGTATCGAGCAGATCGTACAAGAACACCAGCTAACGGGGCCGATTGCCGAGCCAACCAAAGGCATCGAGCAGGACGCTCTTCAAGGGCAGCGGCACCGAGGAGCGCGAGGAGGAGAAGGACGGGGGGGGGGCTCGGACGTCGTGGCGCTTGGCTCGTCCAGCGAAGCCCCAACGGCGGCAGCGCGGCGGCCGCATGTCCCCCCGCACACGTGCATGGAGGTCCGCTGCGCGGCGATGACCGCCCAGGTGATCACGGGATTCCCGGCGGCGGGGTTCACCGTCTCCCTCGTGGTCTACACCATCGGGAACATCATCACGCGGTACTGAACCGTCATCACCTCTTTTACAGCGTGGCGCTCGTACCTCCTCCCGAACGCCCTTCAAGACGTCCTGCTTCAACGCGATGTTCGCTCACGCGGTCAAGATCGGGGCGAACGACGCCGCTGGCGCGGCGTGCGCTGCCGCGCCGGTCGCGAGCCTGCACCCGCTGCTGACGACGACGGCGGAACGGCTCTGCAATTTGTTTGAGCGCTGCAGGCCGCTTCACGCCCGATTTTCCTCAGGCCCCTCCGAGGGAAAAGGGGCCCGACTCCTTGAGTCTCGCCGAGGAGACAGGGAGTGAGCGCGGCACAAGACAGGACAGGGCACGCAGAAGCCGCGCCTAGACGGCGCACCGGCATGGAAAGGAAGGCCAGAAGCTGTGAAGAATATGACGCTGAATGCACGCGCGCCGGGCCACGCAGCCACTGTACATCGACCAGTGCTGATCGGCGGGTACCACTACATTCGTACATCGCCCCCTGAATATGCAGGACGGAAGGAAGAGAGGGAGCGCGGCGCGGAAAGGAGGAAAGGTGGCAGAGAAGGTGAGGGTGAACAATATTACGTACAATAGTCGTCTGCGGTTTTGCACCATTGTGCTGGAGAACCTTGCAGAAGCTCGTGCAAATTGCCAGCGTTGCCTCCAGCTGCCTCCAGGGCCTGGGCGCGCAAATATGTAGCCCCGTGCAGGCGCGGGCGCCCATGGGAGCGTAGACTGTTCCATTGTCTTGGCTGGCAACTGCCATTTTCGAACAGGATTGCTCTCGGCGGGTTTCTCAGGGAATCCTTGGCCAATGTACCATACAACTGCAGCTGTCGTCTCAATAAAAACCGATGATAGGCGCCTGGCGTTGGCGACAACTGCTCTGACTACGGCGTTGCTGACGCGATGGAAATAGGCAGGTTGGATGTTGCATATTCATCGGGGGCATTTCGATTGGAAGCTGTCGAGGCGATCTCTGCCAGCTTCTAGCAGCATCAAATATTCCAAACCATGTAGCAGTTTTGAAAAGACGCAAGCATCCAAAACATGGATGTTGTCTTGTATTGTCGTGTTGGCGTGGCTGCACACAGCGCTGATAGTTTCGAATGGTCCTTTTCCTTCGCCAAGCTTGCACGAGAGTTCTACTCGCGGTTTCCCGCCGACGCTAAGTAGCCCGCCGAGGTACACAACGTCGTCTCTGCACGTGATCAGGCCCCCTTCTGGCCCAACGACGTTTGCATCCGATCGCACTCTTAATAGTGCAATGTTGGATACGTTCAGCTCGAGGCCAAATGACTTTGCGATATCCAAGAGCACGTCCAGATACCGTTGAAGAGCGCCCCGCTTCGTAACCACCAAAATTGTGTCGTCTGCGTACAGCACGTCGTTCGTGATCACGCACGGCTTGGAGTTGTGATGTTATTGGTGTTGCGTCTTGTGTCCACAGCTTCCATAAGAACCAACATCACTATGTCAAACAAATACGGCGACCGTGGGCAACCCTATGATGTGCCCGCCGCTCGATGCCTTTGAGGCGTTGTACCTGCACTATCTTTGACCCCGCGTCGCGTGTGGACCCGACCTCAGCGGTGACAACCCAGGAGGGCAGGCGCAAGGCTGGCGGCCCCGCAGCGCCGCAGCCACCGCGGACGCGGCCGAGCCGCGCCACAGGCCGCCGAGGGCCTTGCGCCCGCCGCAGGCCGCCGCAGGCCGATGGCGCGCCGCAGGCCGCCGAAAGGCCGCCGAGGGCCGTGCGGCCGCCGCAGGCCGCCGAGGGCAGTGCGCCCGCCGAAGGCAGATGGCGCGGCGCCGAGGGCCGCGCGCCCGCCGCAGGCCGCCGTCTGCGGGGCGCTGACGCCCGAGAGCCGCGGAGACCCTCGCGGCGACCCCGACGGCCCCCCAGCCGCCGCGGCGGCCCCTGGCCGCGACGCGGGGCTCGAGGAGACGACCGACGGGCGCTTCTTCGCGACCGCGCAGGTGCACCCGTCTCTGAGGGCTGTCGCCGAAGGCCACCACGCGGCGCAGGAGGACTGCAAGCAGCAGCAGGGGGCGGCTAGGCTCGGCACGACAAGCTCGGCTGGCGGCACGCGGGGCCGCCGGCTGTTCCTGCCTCTGGGGTCTAGGGCTCGTTCGCCGCTTGGCCCGTGGGCCTGTGCGCTGGTGGCGATGTGTCTGCCATGCCCCCTGCTGGCCTCAAACAGAAGGGGTCGTAGCGGACAGGCTGCCCGTCTGGCTGGCGGCCCCAGGCGGCCGCCAGCGTCTGGGGCCTGGAAGCCTTTCCCTCGTCACACTGCCCTGGGGCCGCGGGCCCCGTGCATACACGTCGATATAACACGGTAGGTATGCCTGCAAGCTTGCACCCGATCATCATCATCATCATCATCATCATCATCATCATCATCATCATCATCATCATCATCATCATCATCATCATCATCATCATCATCAGCAGCAGCAGCAGCAGCAGCAGCATCATCAGCAGCATCAGCATCAGCAGCAGCAACAGCATCATTCTCAGCAGCATCATCATCATCATCAGCAGCATCATCATCAGCAGCAGCAACAGCATCATCATCATCATTATCGTCAGCATCATCATCATCAGCAGCAGCATCATCATCATCATCGTCATCAGCATCATCATCATCATCAGCATCATCATCATCATCGTCATCATCATCAGCAACATCATCATCATCACCATCGCCATCACCGTCATCATCATCAGCAGCATCATCATCAGCAGCAGCAGCATCATCATCATCATCACCACCAGCACCATCATTATCATCATCATCATCAGCAGCAGCATCATTATCAGCATCAGCATCATCATCAGCACCATCAGCACCGCCACCACCACCACCACCATCAAGAATGAGAGTTCAACAAGTCGTCGCAGTCCTCCTTGCTCTCGCTCCGTGTTCCTTCTGACTGCTCCTCCTCACTTACCCTCGCCATCATCCTGGGAGGCTGTCCCTAGCAGAATTGCTCCTGTTTGTCAGTCTGGAACAGACTCCCCCGTTGAGGACCGGCACCGTCAACGGCAACACCTGGAGCTTCACGGAACTGCCTCACACCATCCTGGTCCAGGAGACCCACTCCAGGCGCGACGAAGCTGTGGAGTCGGCCCTATCATTAGAGAGCAGAAAAATCGGCTCCAGGATGAGCACCCCGACACAGGAAGCCGTTCAGGAAACGCACTCGAGGAATGCCTCGGCCAGGGCAGGGCTGTTTACTAAACGCCCAGGGCCGTTTAGCAAACGAAGTATCAGGATCGGGGTGGTTTTTCCTCCCTCGAGTCATGGCGCAGGCAAGGTGCCCCACCGAGGGCGTCTCCGAGGGCCCCTCCTGGGGCCCCCTCCCCGACGCACGCGACGTGCGAGGCGGGCGCAGACGAACGTGGACTACAGAGGGGAGCCCACAAAGTACCTACGCGCCCTACCACGCACATGAACACGGCCGCCCAGTCCGCGAGACCGGCCGCGTGATGCGAACGTCCGCGCAATGCGCATTCTCGAAACCGACGCGGTACACGTCCCTCTTTCGCCCCTGAGACTCGAGATCCGTGGACCTGTCGCGTGGGCGCCAGAGCCACGGATCGTGGGAAGTACCACCCGAGACGTGAGGCCAATGCCGCCCGACTTGGCGACTGAACGCGCCAAGTCTGCACGGAAACGGGACCCGTCGCCGATTCACGCGCCGCGAACACATGTTCTACGAGAACGGCGCCCATGCACCGCTCCATGTCTGGATTCCGTCCAAGCCCGCCCCAACGCGGCACAATGCACATCTTTGCTCGGCTCTGGGGGCCGAGATAAATATGCACCTTCTGTTGCACCTTTGCGGGACCTCGTCTGTCTTGTCACGCCCACCATCCGTGTCGCATTCGTGTCGACTCCATGTCAAACGCGTCGACTCCGTACTCCGCCGAACCAACGTCGGAGTACAAGAAAGGACTGCAATTTCCAGGACGGGGCAGGCCCCCCGAAGATACAGAGCAACGCACCGTACCCTTCCTGGGTCGAAAAGCGACGACGCCTCGAGAGGCGCCAACGCGGGACGGTGCACATAAGTCGTCCGCGGATGTGTGCGTTTTCCTCGCGCGCGGCGGGGCGGCCTCGGCATGCCCGCGCGCCATCTCCCCCAGGCGTTCCCACAAGCGCGTCTCGCCAGCCGCCTCGAGGCGGGGGGACCCGGCCACCGGCTCCAGCGCCTCGCCGTCATCGGCGTTATCGTCGTCGTCGTCGTCGTCGCCGTCGTCGTCGTCGCCGAGACCGTCGCCGTTGCCGTTGCCATCGCCGTCGCCGTCGCCGACCGACCTGCACGCAATACCAGCACGCGGCACGCACCCAAAATAATGGGCAGGCTCCAAAGGCACTGGTCTTTCTGCCGCGCCCACCGCCAACTCACCCCCCGACTTCCAAGCCTCCTTCATGTTTTTGGAGCCAGTGTTGGCCCGCGGGGCGAAATTAGCCGGATAGCGGGTCAGGCCAGGGAATGACGCTGCACCTACTCCGAAACAACACGAGCGACCGAATATGTGGACCCTTCGCTTCCCGAGAAGGAGGCCACTGCCTTCGCCATTCTGCTGCGCAGGGCGTCCCATCGGCGGCGCCGTCGCGAAGGAAGGGGGGACCGAGGATCGAATAGCAACGCTTGGAGACGCAATTCCTGCTAAGTATGTGTATGTGTCGTTGTCGCCGTCATCGTCGAGGTGGTGTATGGAAAATGTCCTCGTTAATGATTATCGACAGGTGGGTATGATCCTCGCCGAATCCAGAATCCGTGGTTCGCAGTCCCCCGTGTGTTTTCCGATTCGGTTTTCCGTGCGATATCCCGTACAATCATCGTACTCCCACGACTAACGCAGAAGACGGATCGAACAAGGCGTTCGGCCAGGGACCTCGAAGACCAGAGCCCCTCCATAGACCAGGATGGTCAATGTTACAGCGTCTTGCCCGTATGGTCGGCCGTATGGTTTCCCGTCTTGTGACGCTCACATGCTTCTGCTGTTTAAAATTTCCTGCCGCCGGGCCGTCATATGTTCTGGGGGACCCAACATGGGCCAGCGCCCTCGTCGCCTGGGCCGCGCCCAAACCCGACACTCTGACCACAACGCACTCCTGGGCAGGTCCAGACACCGATGTTGTCGGGAGGCAGGAGGGGGGAGGGGGGGAAGAGGGGGAGGAGGAGGGGGAGGGGGGAGGAGAGGGAAGGGGGAGGAGGGGGGAGGAGGGGGAGGGGTACAAAGGGAAGAGGAGAGAAGGGAAAGCATGTTTGAGAACATGAGTGCGCGCCCCAGGACAGGGCCAAGGAACGATGCTGCTAGGCGGCAAGAGGGGGAGGGGGGGAGGGAAGGGAGAACATGTTCCCAGCGTTTGCCCCCGATCCGCGCCTTGCTCGCCCTGGCCCGCCTGGACTGCCTGCCCGAGTCGGTCGAGGCAGGCGCGCGCGCGCGGCAGCCGCCGTCGGATAACGCTACAGGCGCGGAGCCGGGCAGCTTCCGCGAGGAGGGGAGACCAAGACTTCCTGGACTTGCAGGCCGGACGCGAGCGGTGGAGAGCTCGTCGTCGGCGCCATGCGCCTTCGCTCCCGTCTGCAAGAGGAGCCTGTCCGAGAAACGAACGGCACCGAGTGGGCTCGCGCGCCGACGTGGCCACAGCCCCTCGCCGACTTGGCATGCGCCCCAGCCCGGCCCCCCCAGCGGCGCCGCCCAGCGCCCCCCCCCCTTAGCCGCCAAGCGCTAACGCCGCCAGCGCCGCCGCCGCCGCCGCCCAGCCGCCCCCGGCACGCTCCCCGCGCCCGTGGCGAAACGCCCGAGGCCAAGCTGCAAACTGCCGCCAGGCGCTGCTCGGCGCGCGCCCAGCGGCTTGCCGTCAGGCTCAACCGTCGCGCGCCCATGCCAAGCTCGCGCGGCGGGCCGCCGACTCGGCGCCGCCTGCCCCTCGGCGCCGCCTGCCCCGCGGCGCGCCGCCGCGCGCGCCGAGGCAAGCGGAGCGGAAGGTTTCTGCGCTTCCGCGCCGCAATGTCGCACTGAGGCTCTGGCGAGCCGCCGCCAGCACGTCGGCGTCGCCGCGTGCCAAGGTGCGGAGAAGCGCCTGCGCGTCCGTCCCAGGGTGCCCCAGGGCCTCCAGCGCAAAGGCCGTGAGGGCTGGGCCTGGGTAGCTCCGCGAGCTCCCTCCCCTCCCCTCAAACTTCTCCGTTTACTTCCCTTCCTCCCCTCCTCCCCTCCTCCCTTCCACCCCTGACCCTCTCATCATAATTTTCATACTCGTCCTCGTCCTCGTCCTCCTCCTCCTCCTCCTCCTTCTCCTCCTCCTCCTCCTCGGTTTTGCCGATGCGCTTGGGCATGTGCGCTGCTCAGTCTTGAGTCTTGAGTCTTGAGGGTTCCGAGGCGCCCATCGCGAGTGGGATGGATTTCAGCTCCGCCCTGACCAAACCCAGGCAAAGTGCTCACCGTGCAGACCTCAAAGTCTTGTTGCATGCACGCAGCTTTCTCCCGCCCGGCCGTGACGCTAGACTTAATATGCGTAGATATGCATACATGCGCACATACATACAGACATACATACATACATGTTTACATACATACATATATACATGCATGCATGCATATATAATTGCATGCATACATATCTAGATAAATCCACATACATACCTACATACATGCAGACATGCATACATACCTACATGCATACATTACATACATAAATACGTACATGCACGCATGCATGCATACATGTATATACACCTGCATACATACATACAGTACATACATACGAACATCCATACATGTATAACTTCATACATGCATGGATGCGTTCATACATGCATGTATACACATGAATTCATACATACATACATACAGACAGACAGACAGACAGACAGGCAGGCAGACTTACACATATGCATGCATGCATACACATATACATACATACATGTTTGCACACATGCATACATACATGCTTACATACATGCATTGATGCGTGCATACATGCGTGCATGAATCCAAACCTATATATACATGCATACATACATACATGCATACATACATACATACGTACACACAAACATCCATAAAGTCGCGCATGCATGCATGCATGCATGCATACATGGATATATACATACGACACACATGCGTACATGCACATATATACATACAATCACATACACAATACATACATACATACATACATACATACATACATACATACATACATACATACATACATACATACATACGAAAGAGCGTGTTCTACCGCTGCTGGCGGAAAACCGGGGGGGGTCACTACCGGTTCGAACCCCTCCCCCCCCCCCACCCCCTCCCCCCCCCCCCTCCGGAAAACCGGGGGGAGGGTCACTACGGTTCGAACCCCTCCCCCCCCCCCCCCCCCCCCCCCCCCCCGGCTCTCATGAAAGGGGGGGGGGGGTTCATACGGTTCGAACCCCCCCACCCCCCCCCCCCCCCCCCCCCCCCCCCCCCCCTCCGGATCCGGAAAACCGGGGGGCGTCACTACCGGTTCGAAACCCCCCCCCCTCGAAAACCGAGTGGGGGTGCGGACAGTGGTGGGGACGGTGTTGGTGGGGACAGTGGTGAGGGGATAGCGGGACAGTGGTGGGGACAGTGGGACAGTGGGACAGCGGTGGGGACGGTAGTGGTGGGGACAGTGGTGGGGACAATGGTGGGAACAGGGGGGGACAGTGGACAGTGGTGGTGACGGTGGTGGTGGGGACAGTGGTGTGGGGACAATGGGAACGAGGTGGAAACAGTGGGACAGTGGAGGGTACAATGGTGGTGGGGACAGTGGTGAAGGCGGTGGCGAGGACGGCGGTGGGACAATGGGACAGAGGTACAGTGGGGACAGTGGTGGGGACAGTGGGGACAGTGGTGGGAACAGTGGGACAGCTCAGTGGGACAGCGGAGGAGTCAGTGGGACAGTGGGGACAGTGGGGATAGTCGGGCAGTGGTTGGGGCCGTGGAGACAGTGGGGCGAGTGGAACCGTGGTGGGAACAGTTCTGGGGACAGCGGGGACAGTGCGACAATGGTGGGGCCACTGGTGGGGACAGTAGGGGCGGTGGTGGAACCAGTGGGGACAGCGGTGGTGAGGACAGTGGTGCTGGGAACACCAGTGGGGGATGTGATGCGGACGGTGGTGGGGACCGGGAGTCGTTTGCTGGCGGTGAGTAGGGGGGGGGGGGAAAGGGGAAGGGGGGGTGCGAACCGGTAGTGGCCCCCTCCAGTTTTCCGGATCCGGAGGGTAGGGGGGGGGGGGGGGGGGGGGGGGAGGGGTTCGAAGGTAGTGAACCCCCCCGGGGTTTTCGTGCGGGGCCCCGGTTTTCGTGCGGGAGGGGGGGTTGAGGGGGGTGGGTTGTGGGGGGGTGTCGGGGTGAGAGGGGGGGGGTGGGGGGGGGAGGGGTAGGGGAGGGGAGGGGGAGATTTTCGGAGGGGGGGGGGGGGGCCGCGACCCCCGGGTTCCGGAGGAAAAGGTTGGCAATTTTCCACAGTAAAGCGGCGGTGGATCACGCTCTCTCATACATACATACATACATACATACATACATACATACATGCATGCCAGCATGCATACATACATACATGCATACACACATACGTACATACAAACATACATACATGCATCCATACATACAGCCATACCTACATACCGGCCTACATGCATACATAGAGACATACATGCATACTTAAATGCATACATACATACATACATAAATGAACACCACAATGATAATAACAAACGTGGATGTATTCATATACACATGTTAGTTATTACGTGTTCCGTGGAATCGCCAAGTTGCTCAGCCACCAGCCGCGCCCACGCATCGACCTGTGGCGGCAGCTGCAGCAAAGGCTCATCAAGCAACGGCCTGGGCGGCTCGCCCTCCATGAAGTGAAGAGCCACCTGGCAGAAGCCCGAGCAGCCCTGCGAGAGGTGCCGCAGGCTTGGAGAGTCGCCAACGACGAAACTGATCGTCTCGCGGCGTTCGAGGCAGTGACACAGCCCACCCTAGAACTTGACGTGCTCCCAAACTCGGTTCGTGCACTGCTGGCCACCAATTTACGGGCATGCGCAGACATTGATTCCTGGAGCGAGCAGGAACGTTTGAGGTCCAAACGTCGGAAGTCCACGGGGGCGCTCGATGCGGAGCGCCTGGCCGCCCCTTGCGATGCCAGCGCGCACATCTTAGAATGATTTAGTAAATTTGTGAGTTTCAGAGCGCGCCACCAACGGCCACAGAATCTGACCTTCGAAGCTGGCTCTGCACTCCCTGTCGTCTGGCGCCCCCAAGGCGCACCTCGAGAAGTACGGGGTGTCTGGGGCGACCACCGCTCCCAGAAGTGAAGCTGGCATCCCCTCTCCCTTCCCTCTTCCCTCCTCCTCCTCCTCCTCCTCCTCCTCCTCCTCCTCCTCCTCCTCCTCCTCCTCCTCCTCCTCCCATTCCCCCTCCATACTTCGTCCTTACAGGCCACTCCTCGTTGCACCACCAGACGTCTCGTGAGGGCGGGCAGGGCGGTTCGCATGACACCTCCTCACCGGTTGCAATTTAAAGGCTGGAACATTCCCGCCAGCTAAGCGGATGGAGGGTGGGTCGTTTCCAAACTGGGACTCTCGCATTGGTCGTCTCAGACATGTCCAGCAACTTGTCGGATGGAGGGCGGTCCGTTTTAAAAATGTGGATCACGCATTGGCGCCGGGCGTCTTGGCCCGGAGAACCCCGGAAGAGCTGCACAGGTTGGGCTCTCGCCTGAGACTTCGCTGTGTAGATCTGCTGTCCAGAAATCTCAAATTGTGCGACGGTTCCACGATATGGAGATAGAATCCTTGTCCAAGTGGGGCTGTAGCAAAACCCGCCGTGTCGCATTGTATCTTAGCTCGAAGGGTATGGGGTGCATTTCCTTCAAAATCGGAGCTCCTGCCCGAGTGCGGGCCCATTTGGGCGTTCGTCTTCCACAGGGAACGCTTCGCGCAGGGGGGAAACTGTGCCTGCTGGGACGTATGCAAAGGGACTTGGGGACAAGAGAGTGTATTGCAGCATGGCTGGTGCATACTAGATTACTCTGGTCGGTCAACATCATCATCATCATCATCATCATCAGCAGCAGCATCATCATAATCATCACCATCAGCATCAGCATCACCCTCAGCATAGTCATCATCATCATCGTCATCATCAGCATCATCATCAACTTCAGCATCATCCTCATCATCACCATCATCAGCAGCATCATCATCATCAGCAGCATCGTCCTGATTTTCATCATTAGCATCATGATTCGCAGCGTCGTCGTCATCATCATCATCATCATTATCATCATCATCATCAGCATGGGGGCTGAGAGCTAGGCGAGACACGATTTCCACCTTTCTGAAGCGCTGGCGCGCCTGGTGCAATCTGTCTTCGAGAACACTACTCAGTCATCGCGATGAGACCAGAAACGAGCGGAGGCGGTCCAAAGGCAGGGGCAGTCTCGATCGCACCGCCCGCCTCCGCTCGACGAAAAGGTCCAAAGGTCCCTGCTACATCAGACAGTGGGCGGCTGCGGGTGGGAGCCAGAAAGACTTCGGAGCATGCAATGCAGACGACAGGCGGCTCTCGCACCCCATTCTTGCGCACGCACTCCCATGGGGGCTGAGAGCTAGGCGAGACACGATTTCCACCTTTCTGAGGCGCTGGCGTGCCTGGTGCAATCTGTCTTCGAGAACGCTACTCAGTCATCGCGATGAGACCAGAAGCGAGCGGAGGCGGTCCAAAGGCAGGGGCGGCCTCGATCGCGCCGCCCGCCTCCGCTCGACGAAAAAAAACCCAAAGCATCCCCAAAGCACCTGAGGATGTGACTCATCTCGGATCGGGGCCACGAGCGCACGGGCCAGCGCGCGATTGAGCTGCTGCGGGAAAGGCTGTGCAACTAGTGCCCACGGCACTCCACTTGGCGCTGGGCCAGATAGGACGACATGTTTGCGATTTGTTCGGCTACACACGTCGTTGGTGCCTCTGCGCTGGCGCGGGATCCCCTGGAGATCTTGGAGGGGAATGCTCCCGCACAAAAGGTCGTGCGTTTCTTCCAGGAGGTGCCGAACTGGCAAAAGTCTATAGCCAACGTCGCCACGGAAGGGGAGGGGGCCAGGCGCTGGAACTCAGGAGTTCTAAACATGTAACTGGCGCACGGGATTTCCAAAATCCAAGAGGCACCGCCAGCGTTGCACTCACGAAATATGGCCAGTGAGGCATCTGTTACCCTCCTTGAATTTCTTCCAGTCTTTCAAACTGACCTCCTCCTTCGAAAACCCCCATGGCCGGCGATGGGCGCGGTGCGAATGCGTGCTATGCTGAAGCTGCTGCAAGGTGGCGCCAGCATCACTGCCAGACAGCGGCCTCTACGGATGTCGGCCAGGGGCGGCTTCAGCACTCGGCTGGCGGTCAGGTCGCCGTGCGAGCCGTGGGCGATCTCCCAGGTGCGAGCCTGGAAGCCGAGCTGCCGCGGGGCCTTGGCGACTCCGCCCTTGCCGGCGAACCCGTCAGCGATGTACTTCTCCTTCATCAGGTCGGCCCCGAACGAGGGAGCGGCACGAGGCGCGCGTGGAGGACGATCTCCGCGCCGCGAAGCTCGCACTCCTGGAAGTAGGCCTGGAGGGCGGCCGCGTGTCGGTGGAGCGAGTCGGCGAGCCTGGCGTGCTTCTCATAGCGGGCGACGCTCTTGCCCGACTTCCACTGGCCCCGCTTCTGAACCTCCAGCAAGGAGCGGGAGCCGCGGGCGCGGCCCACGCTCAGCCCGCTGCGGCGCGTCTGGTGCGGGACCAGGTCCTGCACGCCGATCAGCCGAGCAGCACGCCGAAGGTGCGGAGGCATTCGCCGTAGTCGCCCGGCCCCGCCCCAGGGGGCCCGGCCCCGCCACGGCCCGCAGGCGCTCCCAGAGCGGGTTCAGGTCCTTGGCCCAGTCGCTGTCGAGCAGGATGTACACGTCCGAGTCCCCGATCTTGCTCCGCCCCGGTCGCTCGCGCGGGTGGACGAGGACCGACCAGTGGCGAGCAACCCCACGCGCGGGAGGAATGAGCTCGGCCCCCCTCACTGTCAGGAGCGCCCCCGGCCTCAGGTAAGTCGAA
The DNA here is from genome assembly GCA_963575745.1 of Prorocentrum cordatum. Classification (NCBI taxonomy): domain Eukaryota; class Dinophyceae; order Prorocentrales; family Prorocentraceae; genus Prorocentrum; species Prorocentrum cordatum. The sequence goes on along the minus strand of CAUYUJ010021837.1, from coordinate 367,542 downwards.
ACGGCTAGGAGGACGAACGCGGCCATCCGGGGCCGACCGAGGTGGCGCATGGCGTTCGCGAGGCCGAACCAGACGCCAAGCCCCCCTGGCTTCCGAGAGCGCCCGGGGCAAAGTTTGCGCCGCCCCTAAAACGCCCTCCAGGCCCGGGGGAGCTTCAAAGAGCCCCGGCGGCCGTAGGCAGGGCGAAGGTGGATCCAACCCGCCAGAGCCTCGGCCCCGGTTGACGGCTGAAAGCCCTTGAAGAAGCACGTCTCGAGGTATGGCGCGAAAGCGGCGCCCGCGGCGCCGGCCTCGGCGCGGTCCGCGATGAGGCCCCGGGCCGCTGCAAACGTCCTGAAGACCGCTACCTCGAAGGTGTACTCGAAGTGGACCTTGCCCGCCACCGCGCGCTTCTCGAGCAGGGTGATCCCGTCGCTCTCGGCCCTGAACTTCTCCTCAAAGTAATTCCAGAATCGGCGCTTCGACCGGGTCGCATGTGTCCGTTCTCGACGGGCGGCCCGGTCGAGGCCCGCGGACGCGGGCCCAGTGCTTGAGGAGCTCGACGTGGGCGGCCTCCGAGTGCCGCGCCTGTCGACGTAACTCCCGCCCCCCATCGCGGACATTCTGCTTCGCCCACTCGCCCAGCGTCTGGCTCACGGGCGCCGTCGGCTGTAGGAGGGCCCCCAACGGCAGCTGCGGCGAGAGCTGTCTCGCTCGCGAGGCCCCCGCCCGCGCGCGCGCGCGGGCCAGGAGCGGCGGTTCCGCTGCCACAAGGGCCCGCACTTTCCTCGCCAGAGTAGGCCCCGAGCCGGGATCCAGCGCATCCCCGGGGGGCCGCGCGGCCAAGGTCCGCCGCCGCTTCCGCTCCTCGCTTATCGGCTCGAGCCCGCGGCGGCAGCGCCCCGCGGACGACGTACGTCAGGGGTGGCCCAGGCGAAAGACGATGGGTGCTTCTTTTTTTTTGAGAAGATGCGGGACGGCTCGTCACCAAAATTCAGCTCGCTCGGCACCCACCTCACGTGCAGCCTGATGTTCCGGGCCAGCATGAAGCCGCTCAGTTTGCGCAGGACGGTCAGCATAGCGTGAAGCCCCGGCACCGGCTCCGGCTTACGGCCAGCACCACCGACATGTTATCGCAGAGGTGGAGGTGCCTGCGGTTGCCGCCGATGGCGACCTGCGCCAGCCGGCGCACCGACGCCAGCAGGGCCCGAGCCTCTAGCAGGGTGATGCGCTCGTGCCTGCCCCAGGTGCCGGAGCGGCACACGCGCCAGCCCTCCGGATGGAGAAGGCGGGCCGACACCTCGGGGAAGCCCTCCACGATGGACCAGTCCTCGCCGAGCTCGTCGCCCTCGCGCGGCCGCCAGCGGCCATCCTCGAGGACGAAGCCGGCAGCCGCCATGGCGGACTCCCGCGGGGCGACGGACCCCCCCGTTCTCGGACTCGCCCGACGCCGGCAACGTCGTGAGACGACCAGCGGGAGCTGACGATGCCGAAGCCCTCCGGCGACGCGTCCGAGGCGGTGGCGCCCCTGTTCCACGGCGGCCGCCAGTCGCTCTCCATGAAGACCAGGAGCCCGACGAACGCGGCGAACTCGGCCTTGACGGTCTTCCAGAGCTCGACGTCATTCGTGTACGTGGCGTGAGCAAAAGCGTACGCGGCTGAAAACACGGTCATGGTCTCGCGCTTAATCAAGGCGGCGTAGGTGCAGTGGCCGAGAACGCTCTCCACCATCTGCCCGCTCGCGCGGCCGCGCTGGAGGAGGTAGAGCAGCCCCCTCTCGAGCCTAACTCGGCGCTTGGCAACGAGGCAGGTCACGAGCCGCGCCCCGTCCAGGTCGACCCCCAGCGCGGAGCCCTTCTCGGTGAACAGCTCGACCTCGTGGATGTCCAGGCCGTTCTCGCCAAAGACCTGGACCTGCTCCGAGAGGGCAGCGCCCGCCGCGTCGGCGCCCCGGCCCATGGCCCCGAGGTTGTCCACGAAGACGCACCGCCAGAGGTCCGTCTCAGGGGCGCCGGTCTCGAGGGCCGCCCAGTCCCCGCGGTCGGACAGCAGGCGGGCGTGCCTGAGCAAGGGCGCGCTGCCGGAGAGCCTGGTGTTGGCGTTCTGGCAGAGGTAGAAGCTCCGCGCGAATCCCATGGGAAGCGGGCGCGCGGCCGGCCACACCTGGGTGCTACCGAAGGCCCGGTCGCCCTCGATGAGCGGCAGACCTGAGGGGTCGACCTCGGCGGCGAGCACCGGCTCGTAGCAAAACAGGGCGCTCATCCACGGAGGCATGATCACGCGGTGGAAGCAATTCTCCACGTCGGCCACGCCCAGGGCGACACGGAGCGCCCGAAGGGCACCTCGGCCCAGGTCAGTGGCCAGCTCGGGGTCGTCGTCGACGAAGACCTCGATGGACGAGAGGCCCTCTGCGGTCAACAAGTCCACGTGAGGAGGTTGAGAGAACCGCTGATTGGCGGCTCGCCCGTCTAGGATCATTCTCCGCTTGGTCCTGCCCTTCTTCCAGACGAAGAGGGATCCGATAAGTCGATCGGCCGCGTGGTGTACCGGAGCATGGCGATGTCGCGCAGGCGGCGGATGAAGCGAAGGCACTGCCGGCGCGATCGCGCCAGGCGAGGATCTGAGTACGGCTTGACGGGCTCACGCCGCCGCAAGCTCTCAAACTCACTGGTGTCTCGTAGCATGCGCTCTCCACAACCCTCCAGGAGAAAGGCGCCCCGGTTGGTCGACAAGGTCGTACACGGACGGAGCCGTGGAGACGTCGCCCGGCAAAGAGACGAGGCGCAACTGGAAGGGGGCAATGTTCGATTGGCACTTCTCGTACAGGGAGATGCCGCGGATCATCTGCAAAAACGACGATCTCGGCGAGGGTGCGTCTGCGACCGGCTCCTGGGATCTGACCAGGCCCTCGATGCGCGCCACTACCTCGTTGCGCATGCCGGTGAAGTCGCACCGACGTAAAAACGTGCTGCTCTCGAGGCCCTCCAGCCAGTTGAGCGCTCTGATCGCCCGGTTGACGATGACGAGAATGCGCCGCTGGCCACGAGGTCCCCGCCGTCCACGACGCTGCCGGCCGCTGGGCCCCTCCGCCACCAGGGGGATCGGGAAGAGCAGGCGCGAGCCCCGCCCCGGCGGAAGGGCGGCCGACGTGGGCCGATACGTCTCGGCGGGAGGGGGCCCATTCCCCCCGCCGTGCCCAAGGGTCGTCACTGCGCCCCGGGGGGGGCGCCACTGCCCCGGCCGCGGCCGTCAGCGCCGCTGCCGCGGCCTCGGCCGCCCCGCCCCCGACCTCCGCCTCCTGCGCCCCCGTTGGGGGTCTCCTCCTCGCCTGAGCCAGCCTGAAGCGTCCGCGCCCGCTGGGCCCCGGCAGCGATGTCAGCGTCCTCCTTCGCCTTCCTGGCCACGCGCTGCCTCGTCTCGGGAGCGATCGCGTCGCCCGCCGAGGACGCGCCCGCGAAGTAGCGCGCGAGCTGCCAATTCGGGGCCTTGCCGGCGACCTGGTGCGTATCAACGATGGTCTGCACCCGGCGCACCGCCACCTCCACCCAGAGGTCCTGAGGGGCTGTTTTTGTCCGGGTGATACGTTACATCTTCGGGACTATTTTTTTAGTCCGGGTGAAATAGTGAAATTTGCTAGATTCCGTAAATTCTGCAAAAGTCGCACGTCGGCTGTATGTTGCCGACGTTTTCTGTTTATGCCTTCGCGCTGCTTGATGATCAATGGATTTCTTAGGTATTCGCTACGGTTCAGGCTTCTCGAGACGTACACAGCGGCTAGAAGGGGGAGGAGGAGGAGGAGGAGGAGGAGGAGGAGGAGGAGGAGGAGGAGGAGGAGAGGAGGAGGAGGAGGAGGAGGAGGAGGAGGAGGAGGAGGAGGAGGAGGAGGAGGAGGAGGAGGAGGAGGAGGAGGAGGAGGAGAGGGAGGAGGAGGAGGAGGAGGAGGAGGAGGAGGAGGAGGAGGAGGAGGAGGAGTGAAGGAGGGATGGAGGACAGGAGGTATAGGAAAAGGGAAGGGAGAGAGGGAAGAAAGTGGGGGAGAGGAGGAAAGGAGGGGCAGGAAGACGGGGGGGGGAGGATGAGGGGAGCGAAGGAGAAAAGAAGCGAGCAGAGAGAAGCGGGGAACCCTTGGGCGAGCCTTCGCGTACACCACGTCGAGGTCGCGGCGGCGGGGGCGGCGGCGGCGGCGCGCGGAGGGCGCTCGTTCGCTTGCTCCGCTCCCCGAGCGCTCCTCCCCTTATAGCCCGCCGCAGACGCCGATTCGTGCCGAGCCAAGGGCAAGGGGAGAAGAAAGGCTCGCAAAGCGGAGGAGCAGAGGAGGGCGAGAAGACCAGACCAGGGAGGGAGGAACGAGAAGGGGGAGAAGACGGCCCCAGGACCACTAAGGAGCTCGGGAGGAAGAGAATGAGGAGGGGACGACAGCAGACGGACAGGACCGACAATAATGGTGAGCAGGGCATCGCAGGACGCAAAGGCGACAAGGCGAGTGAGGAAGGAGACGCGGCTCGGCACGTTTGTTTTTTGGAGGTTGTAATCTAAAGGGTTTTTTGTGTCTGCTGGGAGTCGTAACCCCAAACGTGTGCGTGGGCTCTCCTGGACATGTTGTGTGGGTTTTGTATGTAATGTCGCATGGGGGGGAGGACGTGAGAGAAGGGAAAAAACGCGATGCGATGACGATGACGATGACGACGGCGATACCGAATCAGCCCACCATGACTTCCTAGGGGTCCTCTTCTTCGGCCATGCGGTCAGCACGGGGCCCCGCGGGTTCCGACATGTGCGAAACCCAGTCACTATCATGCGACATCCCGTGCTGCTGGAAAACATATCGGCGTTGTCGCAACGCCGTTCCTTAATGTAATAGTTCAGGCCCCCCCCCCCCCTCAGAGGGCTTAGGAGGTGCTTCCATGGTGCCTGGCGGGCCCCATGTGGAGGAGGAGGAGGGGGAGAAAGAGGAGGAGGAGGAGGAGGAGGAGGCACGTGTGTTTTGTTTTGTTTTGTCTTAGGGGGAATAGATGTGCAACTAGTTTCGCGAGGCCTCATCTGTCGCGAACCTCGTTTCACATCTTTACCTTAAGGAATTCGTGGCAACCAAACTTCGTCGCGTACGGGCTCCGCAACCATGCTTTTTAGATTGAACTTCCAGCAGGTATTGGCATGGTTGCGGAGCCCGTAGCCGACGAGGCTTGCGTCCGAGGAGGAGGAGGGCGGTGCAGAAGGATATGGCAGAGATGGAGGACATGCGACGGGTAACAGACTGGAGCGAAGGAGTGGAGAAGAAACAGGATGACAAGGAGGAGCAGGGAGCAGGAGGTGGAGGAGGAGTAGGAAAGACCACCTTGTAGGCTGCGTCCCAGGCGATCCGTTTGCGACGAGCGACCCGCTCTTCGGCCTGATCAGCCGCCATGGCTCGGGTGCATTGTCGGGCCCTGGGGCCTGCTTCTCGATCCTCGAGCAGTGTAGCGTTTGTCGTTCGTTTGCGTTTGGGCTCCCGCCCCACCCGTCCACTCAACCCCATCATCGTCCTTTCCGCCTCTTCACCTGTTCTCGCCCCACGTCATTCCTCATCCTCTTCCTGTTCCTGTCGCCTCCCCCTCCTCGCCTGTCATCCCTCGCCATCCACCCTCATCCAACCCATCCTCAGCCTGCCTCCTCACCTTCCTCATCCTGTCCTCAACCTCCCTTCCCACCTCGTTTCTCATATTCTACCTGCCCCAGGGCCAAAATGGCCGTAGCTGGAGGCTTCCGCAAAGAGCAATCGGGCGATTGCCAGCGCTGAAGGACAAACGCGCGCGGAAGGGAACGTGCTAGAGTGGGCGCCCTCTCGTTGAGGATATTGCACCTACTCGAACGCCTCCCCTCCAGGATCGTTTGTCCGCTAGCGTCGCTGCGAGTGGCGGCGACGCTCACCCAAAAAGAGCAGAGCCAGCGCGTGCTTCCACGCGATCTCAGCGCGCAGAGGAACAGAGTGAAAAAATCATTGTTCTGACTCGCTTGCCATCCCCAGTGCAAGCGCGTGTTTGCACACGCGCGGCGGAGCTGAGTATAATTTAGCACGGGCCCCAGGGATGTTATTTGCATCCGTTTCTCATTGACCGATGTTCACTGGGGATGGACTGCGATCTCACGCGCGTGGACAGCGGTCGCTCCACGCGAATCTGCTGACAGGAGGCTCTCAATCAGCTGAGAAAGCTTGATACTAAACTCGGACGGGTAAATCTCCCCCAAGGTGATGCTCTCGCCACGTGGACTTGTCGCGGCATCGGAGTCGTCATCAGCACGAGGGTTAGGGCCACGGTTGCGAGGACCGACCCTAGCTAGCGCCTCCTGCTTGGTTTTGTGCAATTGTGACAGCAATTCCTGCGGCATCGTACTCCAGATCACCGTGTGTTGTAGCCGCAGCCCGCCCCATCCGCCCATCCACAGAGACTGGCTCACGGCTCGCACCTGCCCGAGCACGGCTTGGACAACGTCTGTCTTGAGTAGCAAGCTGCGCGACGGCTGCTCGAAAGTGAAAAACACGCTCCTCAAGTTGGCAAAAAACAGCAAGTACGACCTGGGATCATCAGACATTTCGGGGGTGGAGGCTCAGAACGCGAGTCTGGCGTAGATCCCATCGACGGCTCACCGAAGCTCACCGCTTGGCGGTGAGACTCGGTGAGCTGTTCATCGGGCTACACACCAGACTCACGTAATCCTGGAATGCCAACTCCCATCCAAAACCGGTTCGATTGATGCATGGCTCTTGAGCCAAGCATGCGTTGATCTGGACCCGAGGCCTGGAAAACTAACATTGTGTTTAGATTTGTTCAAAACCCTCCCGACACAACTTGGGACATGTGCGCAGCCTCAGCCGCTGCGCGCGCACATGACGCAGAGCTCCGAAGTACACTGGAGGGTGAGATGTGAATGGACCCGCTGGGGGCCACCGTAGCCACGAGGTAGAGGCAGTACAGGAGCCCAACCTTCACTGGAAATTGCCAACAACAATCCCCTGCCAACAGACACCACCCTCGACCAACAGGAAAATGACCCCATCAATCCCTTCGAGATCAATTCGAAGGGTTGCCAGCCCTGGAAAACCGAAACAACTCTAGGCTTGATTTTTCCTCACCCCGAGAACCGAGTAGCATATGTCTTCAAACATAGGTGCATCCCTGCGATCAAAAGTAAATGCTCTGAAGCGTGATCCCGATATCATGCTTGCAGTGTGCCCGATGCCAGAGCATATCTCGACGAATGCAGTGGTCCTCTCGATGTCAGCGATGCTCTCAATGAGAAACGCAATCGAACGCGAGAGCACAGCACGGCCGCTCCCCTGTGAAACGATGTCATCATCCAAGCCAGACTCTCGGAGAATCTGGGCTCTGCTCCGAGCCCACTCTGCCCCAGCCTCATGATGAGGTAGCCCGCCGAGTGCTGGCAACAGCAACTTGGTGATGATATTGATGCCAACTAGCTGCCACCTGCAATGAGCACCATGTTGCGCCCGACTGGCCAGAACGGACATATCCGAAGTAGCGACTGAAGGTGAAGCAGCCCAAATACTCGAACCTCAAATGTCATCCTGTGCGAGTACTTTGCGACGTCTCGGAGCGATGCGTTCAAGCTCTCGTCGATAAAACAGTTGTACATCTTTGGACTTCCGTGGATATCCACCCTGAGTGCGCTGAAGACTACATCCTCCTCCTCCTCCTCCTCCGCTGCCTCCCTCCTTCCCTCCCTCCCTCCCTCCCTCTCTCCATCCCTCCAGCCATCCCTCCTCTCTCCGTCCGTCATCCTCCCTCCACCTCCTTCCTCCGCATCCCCCCTGACAGCTCCTGGCTCGAGGTTTGGGCCCGTTTGCTCCACCCTGCCAACCTGAGAAACAAATGCCCAGAGAGGTGGTGTTTCGGGACGAAGGAAATCCCTGCTAACTTACAGCATCTTAAGTGGACAGCGTAAGACGATAACATCAGCTGGTGCGACGCACGAGGAACAACACACGTGTGCTCGCGCACGAGGTTAAGAAGAGTCTGTAGTGTCTCTCCACCGTGTATCATTTCGGGCCCAAAGACGCGAGCACCCCCATTTTGACGCAGAATGTGGATGGCAAATGGCAGCACGTGCCCGACTTCGGCCGCCTTCAGTGACATTGAGCTCCCAGGGTGCTTCGTCTTCTGACAGCCGAATTTTATCACGACAAAGGGAGGTGGGGGGGGGTGGCCGCCAACACACCGAACCATCGAAAACCTTGAGAATCTACCGGCCCCGATCTCCGAAAACATAGGATTTTGCGGCCCAGCATTGCCACTCCCCCCAGAACAGGAACTAAGACGCAAGTATAAAAAAATGGTTCCTGCAAGGTGTAGCCCTTGCGTTTGCCGAGCATCTTCGTCGTCAGGGCCCCCATTCGCTGTTGAGGTGGCATGCCTTGAGATTGCTGCCAAAACAGAAATTCACCTTGAAGCCTGCGACCCCCTGCCTCTACAACATCGTCAAGACCTCCTGGGACGCCCCATGGATTCGACAGTACCGTTCTCCATAAACTCGCACTCACGTACCGCATGACCGGCCCGAAGTAGAAAATATGGAGGCTATCGATCGCGATGCTTCGAACTGGGTTGCACGACAACTCATCCGAAAAAAGTGGGCAACGGTGTACCATCGGATCCATTATTTTCTTATCGTGTGAAAGGCGTGATCTCCACAGCGTAACTAGTACTGGCAGCTCTGTCGTCTCGAGTTGAAACGTGTCTACAAGATATTCTGACGGTTCAAGTCTGTCCCCTGTTTGGATCTCCACCCCATTGACAACTGCCGACTTCATCGCTAGTCTGCCCCGAATCCCCCTACCACCTTTTTGACATGCTAGTACACGCAAGAGCTGTCTGCGGTGCTCTTGAGTATTCAGCAGCACGGTCACTTCACACCTTACGCACGCGTCATTATAATAGTTTTCGTTCCTCATAGGCCAAGTCACGTTCGTGTCAAACCCATCGTAACACGAGTGCAAGTCGGTACCGCATAGATCACACATCATGCATGGATTGAACACCGCACTCCAAGATTGCAAGCCCAATGATTTGCTATGTTCGGCCCAGTCCCCCTTGACCCATATGAGCGCTGCTGTATACCCAAAAACTTTAGGATCTTTAAAGACATGCCCATCTTCAAACGAACTACCATCGTGACGAAACTCAGGACGACATCCCCGTTGCATAGCGAGGAATTGCCACTTTGCATTTAGGAGGTGGGGGAATATGGTACACCAGCCGCGGCAGCCGCACTGACAGGAATCAGACGATCTAGTGACCGAGAGGAGGTGGCGTTTGCCCGAGCACAAGTTCACAATCCACATGCCAAGCGTGGAGTCATTACGCCCAGCGGCAGAAGACATGTACGAAACGCCGTCGAGGTAGAAGGCGAGAGGCACGGGCAACTGCTTACCACTAGATATCGCACTGGCGACTGCAGGGTGGTTCTGATAGCACGGCAAATCCAAGATACATTCTTTTCGATCATCAGGGTCGGCATTCAGCATATCCAGGGTAGTTTGGTCGTTCTGAAGTTCGTCTTCTAAAGATTCAAATACAGCACGCACTGGCGTTTGTCTGATGGTCCTTCGGGGGCGCCTATTGAGATTCACTGGCGTATCGATGTTGAACATGAAGGGGGCATGAGGAAGAACTTGTGATAGGTGTTTTTGGTACTTACCACTTTGCTGGTCTGGCTGTACAGCGCATTGTTGGAAGTCGGCCCCAGGGGTCCCAGCATTGCGAGCCCAATGACACATCAAACAAAATTCTTTTGCCGACAATTTACAAGTTGCATACATGCGTATCATCAAAGACAGAAGCTCAGCGCCTGCATCCCTGGCGCTCTGGGTGCCGATGGATATGCCTTGGCCTCGGCCTCGGCCGCGCCCAACCCTGAAGCAATGCCGTGCCCGCTTCATGTATTACGATGCCAAAAAAATATGGCGCCTACAATTAGCAACGCTTGGGCCGACACTCCTTTCGGTGTTGCGACGGGCCGCCGACGACAGATCGACATCACCAGTCTGTTTGATGTTAAATATGTTTGGCGTGTCTGTGCCTGCCCGACCCCCCTCTAGCGTGACCTACCGAACAATTGCTGTTTTTTTTGCAACGTCCCCCCGAACTTTAAACGACGTGACTCGGTGCACAACGATCTATTGTGTTTGGCCAATAGTGTAGCGCCAATCCTAGATTCACTTCTAGGAACCCCGAACTGAACTAGCCGCTCGTGGCACTCTTGCGCCGTGAGCAAACGTACAAATTATAAGCGCCACGCAGAATCAGCCTGCAACGCGTGTGATCGAGTTGCCAGACATCTGTTCGAGCAATCTCGTGCCCCTCCCCTTCCCTAAAGTTCAACTCTGCTTCCCTCCTCGGGCCTTCAACCTGCGTGACTCTGGGCGTCGCATGACAGCCAGCCCCTGGCAGATGTCCAGCTAAGAAAAGAAGCGTGACAGCGCGAGATGCACAAGTTGCCGCGCGAAAACAACGGCCGTGCGGAAGCTCGACAAGGATGATTCGCACTACGGCTGATGTAATCAGACCTCGGGCACGCCTCTACCTTGGAAAACCTGAAGATTTCAAGCGAATGTCCAGAAAACGCAAGAAACAAATTGAAATCTCGAGAAATTTTCAAAGATCCCTGAAAATCCCGAGGCTCACCGGATCTCACCGCTCAGCGGTGAGCCCTCTGAGTGGGGTTGGGGGGGGTTCACCGGCTCACCGGTTGCAGGAAACCATGTGTTTTTACAGGTTTTGCGGTTGGCTCACCGGCTCACCGAACCTCACCGGTAGGCGGTGAGGGGGGGGGGGCTCACCGGTAGCGGTGAGCCTTCGGACGGTCCAGATTTCAGCGAGATTTCGTTGATTCTGTGTGCGCGCAGCCCGAATTTCAAAAAAGTCTGATTTCCACCTCCGCTTCGGCTCAATCGACTCTGCCCGACCCTTCCCCTCCCCTAGCACCCTCACCCTGCATTGGATTTCCCTACTCTCTCCTCTTTTCCTCCCTTCCCTCTCCTCCACCACCTCCTCTCCTCCCTCTTCCCTCTCCCTCCTCCCTCCCCCATTGTCAAAGAGAAGATGGCTCGAGCACTAGCGCAGACTCTCGTCGGCGCCTCTTGAAAACGAAGTAGCCAGCGCTGGCCACTTCATTAGTGCTTGCTGCACTTCACAGCAAAGATCTCCTGCACCGTTCCCGAGAGAGTCATCAGGCCCTGAACCATTACGTCCAATGTCTGGAGCTTCTGGAGCGCCGCCGAGAAGTCGAGGTCGCCGAGGCTCTTGCGCACCTTGCCGAGGTCCTCGGTGATGAGCCGATTCACGTTGCTCTCCTGGGCCAGGAACTCGTTCATCTTGTCGTAGTCAGCGAGGAGATTCTGGGCGTCGCTGTCGGTCGAGCCCCACTTCCACTTCGGGTCCTTGTTGATGCTCCTCTCGATCGTGATACACTGGCTCAAGCACTGCTGGTACTTGCTGATCGTCTTCTTGGCGGCAACCATGAGCTCCTTGATCGAGTCCGCCGCTCTGGGTTCTGGTGGAGCCTGAGCATGTTGACCTTTAGTTGCTCTCTTTGGCTTCTTGGTTGCAGGCTCTGGCTCAGGTGCGCCGCTGCCCGTCTCCTTGCTACTTGCGTGCCGCTTCGTGCTCGTGCGTGCTTCCTCCTCGATGGGGACGGTCTTCGACTTGTCCACTCCAGCTCCCGCGACTGCAGCATTGCCCTTGTCCTCCACGGGTGCCGACGCAGCGAGCGCTGGACCCTCAGCCTGCGTGCCCATGCGCCCTTCCAGGCGGCGCCTCTTCGTGACCGCAGACTCCACATCGTCCGATGCCCACTCTTGGTACTTGATCCACGCCTGCTCGAATGCCTCACTGTAGCCCTCGGTGACATAGAGGATGCGGATCGACTTCGTCACGCTGTCGTAGTAGAACCAAGGAGGTCCAAGCTGCAGGCGCTGTATGGCAATTCTGGTCGCCTTGGGCGGCCATTTTCTCGTCGTCGTCTCATTCGTCCTCCTGTTTCTCCTCCTCCTCCTTCTCCTCCTCCTCCTCCTCCTCCTCCTCCTCCTTCTCTTCCTCCTCCTCCTCATCCTCCTCCACCTCGTCCTCCTCCTCCTCCCCCTTCTCCTGTAGCGGTGGCCTGCAACCATCCCAGAACTCCACCTCCTTCCAGATGCGCAACTCTACCAATTGGGATGTATTGGCCCTGCTTCCACGACGTCTTGGTGTACGTCTCCCTCTTGATCTTGCCCTCGCGGTAGTTGCCGTACTTCTCGCGGGCCCACTTGGCACGGAACGCCGCGGCCTCATCAGTGCCCCCCTCCTTCGCCTTGTAGTCAGCGCCGAGGCCGTCAGGATCCTTCTCGCACGCCCGCCTGAAACGACTGGCCATCGGGTTCCCCTTGGCCCCATTCGCGTTGAAGTTGAAACCTGAAGCCCGAGTCCGCTGCCACAGTTGGTGTTCTGCTTGGGCCTTCGGGTTCCACTGGCTGGTGTCAAGCTCGTCGAGCGCCTTGTCCATGGCTGCATCCACTGCCTCCTCCTGGCCTGGCATGTCGACCTTCGCGTCGCTGCCGAACTTCACGGCGCAGTGCTTGGCATCCATGCTCTCGACGGTGAAGCCTCTCTCCTCGACAAAGCTGCCGAGCTCGTCGGAATGGAGGCACTCCATCAGCATGGCGTGGGTCGCCAGCTCGTCGACCTTGCCCGAGAGTGTCAGCTGGTCCTCTCGAGATCCAAATGCCAATGAACGCATTCGTGCACCCCCCTGAGCTCCCTACACATTACAAAAGGGGGGATCATGCATTCTCACTCATACCGAAGCCTACCGACAGCGGCGAGACGTTAGAGACTGATGGCTGCGAGCTCCGTTCTGACGGCAGCCTCGCCACATCACCACGCCTCACCGCTGGCAGTGAGCTTAATTGTCAGCGTCGGTGGGATAGTTGATCCTACCTGGCGGTCCTCGACCTTGTTCATCCGAGCTTGCAGCGCCAAGAAGTGATCCTTCCTGGTCTTGGGCGGCGTCTCGAACGGCAACGTCTCCAAATCTGCCGGGGGGATCTCCTTTCTGGGGGTCGCCCAAAAACTGCTGGCTCACCGCCTCACCGAACCTCACCGCTGGACCTCGCCGAACCTCACCGCTGGGCGGTGAGGTTCGGTGAGGCGGCAATTTCCTCCTCATATCCTCCTTCCTTCGCCTTTCCCTGACATCAGAGTGTTGCATTATTTCTCATCGATCCTTCTGGGGCGCTGGTGGCGGGGTCACGGGCTGCCGCTCCCGCTTGGAGCCGCCCGCGCTCACCTGCTCCTGGGCCTCCAGCTGGCGCTCCCTCTGCTCGGCGACCGCCTTCTGCAGCAGCTCCTCGACCTGGCTCGCCGTCGGCGGCCCCTGAGCGTCCTGGCACTGGCCTGACGCACTCGAACCTGCCGAGCTAGCTGGCTCTGGCTGCGGCAAGCGTGAGACCTTGCTCCCCTGCGGGTCCGTGGACGCGGCTGCCTCTGGGTCGCGGTCTGCTGGCACCTCGACCCCCTTCTTCCTCGCATCCTCCTCCGAGAGATTGATAGCCATATTCATGTCCTGACGGAGCTTCTCCTCCTGCTCAACCTTCTCGGCCTCGCTCTTGGCAGACTCGTCCATCGCCCGCAGCAGCTCCTCGTCATCGGTCGGTAAGTTCTGCTCGACACCGTTGCTCTCGGGGCTGGAGTCCTGCACTTCGACGACCTCGACCTGCTGCAGAGGCGAAGGTGGCTGCGGGGGGGCTTGGTGGGCAACGTTCGCCGAGCCCTCAATCTGCATGGGCGGCTGAGACTGCTGGTCTCGCTGCCCCTGGGCCATCTGCTCCTTCATCTGGCGGAGCGCCTCCTCTTGCTTGCGGATGATCTCCATGAGTGTGTCTTGCGACAACGGCTGAGCTGAGACCTGCAAGCAGTTCCCACCGTTCAGGTTCGGCAGGGCCGCGGGAATGGTGGCCGCGGCGGTGTCCACAGACGCTGACTGCGAGCCGCTCCCATCGAGCTCGATGGGACGATGTGAATGCTGCGTCGCCTGCGTGAGCGCGTCCACCTCCGTGGATCCAGCGTGATCGCCTGCAGCGGCGTCGGATGCGGACATCGCTCCACTGCGAATGCTTCAGGACGCACTGGCGAAGACCCCTCTCGCGAGTCCGAACAGATGGCGCGCTCGAGCCAGAATTCTACACGGAGAACCGATATCTGGAGGTCTGGTTTGGCTCTGTGGGGAGGGGGCAGGGGCGAGCATATATGTTGTTTCCCCTTGTGAAGCACCGCTAACATTCACGACATCGTGTTGCGACGAGGAGGTTTAAACCGACATCAAACATACTATCACTGATACTTGCATTCGTTGGCTGCTCGAGTTTCCATGGCTCGGTGACTAACACCACGGGTCGTTTGATTCGAACATTCGCCATGACAGGGTGTGTTTCAGCTCGTTGCTTCTGACTCCACAGGCGTTCGCGAAAAAAGGCACTGCTTGGCGCAATAGCCCGCCGCCTCTGTCGCGCAGCTCGGACAGCCGAATAGGCGAGGCCAGATCGGCCGCTCGATCTCACCGAGCGTGAGACAGATGCGCCATGCATGTCTGAAACAATATTGCTTCCTCCTCCTCCTGCTCCTCCTCCTTCTCCTGCTCCTGCTCCTCCTCCTGCGCCTGTCCCCTCATCTCCCCCCCCCCTACCCTGCGCCCCTCCATGGGGCCGCCCACCAATTAATGAGGTAAGAGGGCCGCCACGTGACCGCCACGAGAAAGCATCAAAACAGCGAGCGCAGGGGCTCGGCCGTGTGCGCGCGGCCAGGACGGCAGCGCTGACGGGTCACATTGGCCTGACCAGCCACGTGCATTCGGCTGAATATTTCACCCGAACGCGGACTCTGGGATGGGATCACACTCGGGGATATGCGTCGGTGACGGCGCATCCTGCACGAGCTCCCTCGGAGCCCTCGGCGGCGGAGTCGACGGTACAGACTTCGCAGCTTTCGGGATCGCAGACTGAGCCTTCGGGATCGCTGCAGACTGAGCCTTCGGGATCGCTGCAGACTGAGCCTTCGGGATCGCTGCAGACTCAGCCTTCGGGCTCTCTGCGGGCACACTCGGGGCGTTGGGCGCTGGCGTCGGTGGCGTCACAGCGGCAGGCCTTCGCAGGACGGTGTGCTCATCACCTGCGTCGCCGCCGTCTTCAGTTTCACCGTCGTGTTCGCCATCATCTCCAGAACCGGAACCCTGGGAGTCCTCCTCATCATCTTGATCTTCCTGAGGGTCGTTCGCAGGGACCTCAGCGTCGGCATCGCCTGCACCGCCAGCGGGCTTTGCTGCTGCTGGACGCTTCAGGGTCGCCATCGCCTTCGTGTTCTCCTTGACCCATTTCCGTTTGCTGTCCTCGATGCCATCTTTGTCGATGGAGCCCGCCGCGAACAACTTGGCCTGCGAGACGAAGAAGTCCTTGTACTTCTGAATCTCCTCGGGCCCCTTCACGACGAGCTGAGAACGCTGCGAGGACCCCTCCCAGATCACAATCCACTGCTTGGCCTGCTTGTGGTTGTTCACGACGGTCACCTTGACCTTCGCGTCGCCTTTGGAGCCCTCCCACAAGAGCGTAGCTGCGGCTGGAACTGCAGCATCGGCAAGGCTCGCATCGTCAGCCTCGAGGCCCGCGACCTTCGAGAAGTGCGAAAAACCTCATCCTCATTCCTTCCTCCAGCATCCTTCCGATCCTCCCTCCCCTCGTCTCCCTCCCCTCTTCTCCTTCCCCACACCCCTCGCCAGTCCTGCATCTACACTGTGTCATTCGACATTCAGTTTACTGTTGGGTTCGGTTATTGGCCCATGGATGCATGCGTTGGCCCCCGACCTTCCACAGGAAACCGTCTGGCCATGTTGCCACGGGACCGTCGGCAGTTTTCTTGATGGTGGCGTATTCTGGTTGGGCGTTCGTGCCGTCGGAATCCTTGATTCTCCAGGCAGCCTTGCGCCGACGCGTAACACTTTCAGCACGGTGCCCATTTGGTCTGCTTTGCCCCACGGTCTTGGGCGGTCCTGGATCCAGGGGAGGGGGGGCAGGGCAGACGGGATGGGCAGCGTGCTGACAGTTTTGAGCGTCGGCGCCTGGAGCTCTTTCTCAAAGCCGAGTTTCCAACCCTCCTTGACGTCGACGTGCGCGAGCCGACTCGATGAACCAGCCGAGGATGCCGCCGCCGCTGGCCGAGCTCTCTTCGGGCACGGTTCCTCCTGGGGGTCGGGCTCATCCGTTCCTCCTCCCCATCCCCACCCGCCATTCGTCGACCTCTTCGCCCTGTCTTCCTCGTCCTGGCCTTGACCAAGGACGGGGCAGACGAGGACAAAGAGGTCGGCGTTATGACGGGAAGGGACATGAGGCCGTCCAGTTTGCCCCATGTCCTCGCCATCCTCATCACCGAACGCGTCCGCCGCCCACTTCGGAGGCGGATCCCTGGTGAGGTCAGGTCCTCCATTCCTCCTTCCTCCCTTCCTCCCTCCTCCTCCTCCCTTCTCCCTTCCTCCCTCATCCTCTCCTCCTCCTCCCTCATCCTTTCCCCCTCCCGCCCTCCTCCTCCTCCTCTTCCTCCTCCTCCTCCTCCTCCTCCTCCTCCCTTCCTCTTCCTTCCTCATCACGTTTCATGCCACACGGCCTCGACAACGCCTTGGAGCAATGCCGAAGCATCGCTCGAATCATCCAGGACTGTTCGTGCGCCCAGTCGACCTTGGCGTCCGCGAGCTTCCACGCGTCTTCGCGCATGGTCGCGACGCGGAGCATCACTTCCTTTTGGGCGCGATCCAAAGATGGTCAAACCCAAAGGCCCCTCCTGTTCCTCCTCTTCCTCCTCCTCCTCATCCTTATCCTTCTCCCTCTCCTCCTCCCTCCTCCCCCTCCTCCTCCTCCTCCTCCTCCTCCTCCTCCTCTTCATCCTCCTCCTCCTTCTCCTCCTCCGCCTCCTCCTCCTCCTCCGCCTTCTGGTCAGAGATAAAGGGTTTGGAACGGGGGGTCCTCGGCCATGCTCTGCGAGACCCAGCCTTGAGCGTCTTCATGGTCTCCGACAGCATGGCCTGCCATTTCACGAGCTTCTTCTCCATGTCCATGTCCTCCTGCAAGTTGGTTGTGTACTCCAACCTGGGCTGATCCTCCTCCTTTTCTCCCTCCTCCTTCTTCCTT
>CAUYUJ010021837.1:317863-345363 GCA_963575745.1 Prorocentrum cordatum | reverse complement strand
ATGTGTATGTGTATATATGTGTGTATGTGTGTATGCATGTATGTTGTGTATGTTGTGTGTATGTGTGTATGTGTGTATGTGTGAATGTGTGTCTGTATGTCTGTGTGTGCATATGTTTGTTTGTGTGTGTGTGTCTGTGTGTGTGTGTGTGTCTGTGTGTCTGTGTTTTTGTGTCTGTGTGTCTGTTTCTGTATGTCTGTGTGTGCGTGTGTAGTGTGCGTGTGTAGTGTGCGTGTGTGTGTGGTGTGCGTGGCTGTCTGTGTGTCTGTGTCTGTGTGTGTGTCTGTGTGTATGTGTGTTTGTGAACTGAAGGGTTAAAGTGGGGGTTGGGTGCAGGGTCCCGGCAATAGCGTCTTTATGGGCCATGCATGGGCGATACATCCTCGATTGCTGTGTTTTGCAGGGCCAATTGAAACTCCCCGCCTGCCCCCATGCGCGAAACTTGAGAGTAAACGAAGCAAGGAGGCGGGGGGCTCGGGAAAGGCGACGAAGGCAACGTGCGCTGAGGGCACAAAAAGAAAAGGTTGGAGTAAACGAAAGCGGTGAGGTGAGTGACAAAATCTCCCCAACCAATCTGACATGCGGAACACTGCGCCGCAGTTTTGGGGATCGTGACGGCCAGGGCAAAATGTGAATTCACATTGTGGGGGATAGCAACATGTGAACTCACATTTTGGGAAAAGGGAAATGTGAACTCACATTTTGGGGGAAAACAAAGAAATGTGAATTCACATGTTGGAGTGCTGTCGGGAGATGTATGAAAGGGGCCAGGATGTGAATTCACATGTTGGGAAAAAGAAAAATGTAAATCCACAAAGTGGGCAAACAAGGAAACATGTGAATTCACACGTCGGGAGAATCGCGGGACCAATTCCAAATCTGTCTTGGGAGTCGAAAAGTCATCGTTTGGGAACATACGCGATCATCAATCGCACACTCAAGACACACTTGCACTCCACTTCGCCGCCCCACGAGCGATATGCAAGAAGGCCCGCGCGCATGAACGATTATGGATGGACGGCGCGTTTGCCCGCGCGGGCAACGCGCGGGCACGAACGACTGGCCCTCCATGACCGCCAACATTGGATGCAAATCATACCCGATCACATACATGAGCGATACATTGAGCATACATGGGCCATTCAGCCCCCATTGAAGACCCCCTGTTGCAGACCCCTTCTTTCGCCCTCCAAGTGTGTGTGCGTCTGTTTGTCCGTGTGTGTGTGTGTGTCTGTGTGTCTGTGTGTTTCTTTGATTGTCTGTGTGTGTGTGTGTCTGTGTGTTAGTGTCTGCTGTATGTGTAAAGGGGCGGAACGGAGCAGGAGGGCACCGAGGGCACGAGGCTGTGCGCCGCCGCCAGTGGCCTGACAGCGGGCAGTGTGGGGCGAGGACCCGCCGCAGAACTCTGCAGAGGTCGTTCAAGCCGCAGGCGATAGGCGAACATGTGGGTGGGCCAGACAACATCCTGTAGTCAGGGATGGAGGAGGAGGGGGAGGGAGGAGGAGGAGGAGGAGGAGGAGGCGGGGACAAGTGAAGCCCTCCCTCTCCCCCCACCCTCCCTCCGCATCCACCGTGCCGCCAGACTGCGCGGGCCGCGAGGAAGCCTTCTTCGCCACGCGCGCCTCGCACCCGCCGCGTCTTTAGGAGGCTTCTTTGAAGCCCGCCGCCCGCCGCACGGCGTCGCCACGCTGCCCCTCCTCGTGGAGGGCAATAAATTTGAGGCGCCACGTGTGCCTGGAGCGTGCGCGAGCCTGCGCGGGGCGGTCGCGGCACGCATCATGCGAGCGCGCGGTCGCTTGACCCGCAGCGGCGAGGAACTGGACAGGGAATGCTGCTGGTCGGCTGCTCTGGGATATGCCCTGGCGCCAGAGAATTGCCACCTCGCAGGAATGCATGGTGATCGAACGTCGCTAGGGAGACTTTGTGCACCCTGTGGAACTGTGGCCGTGGATTCTGGGAGCGATCGCGAAGACAGACGCGATCCAAGCCGGAAGTCCAGCGGCATCGGGAGGGGCCAGGGCGGAGGGAGGGGAGAGGGAGGAAGCCAAAGGGGGGAGGGAGGGAGGCAGCGCAGGGAGTGCCGGCGCGTCCAGAGGACTGGCCGCCCGCAGCGCCAACAAATGCCGCGCGGGGCGGCCGCTGGCGACACGGCCTGGTCCTCCTTCGTCCAGGCGTGCACACAAAGCTTGGAAGTCGGAGCTTAAAATAGTCCTGCCAGATCCCTGCCCGGGCCCCCAAGGGACCTGCGGGAAAATGGGCCCGCTGCGCCCCCTCGCTGTCGCTCTCCTGGAGCGACGCCCTCAGGAAGCGGGGCGAAAACGAAACCGGAGTGGGCGGCCGCGGGCGGCGGGGGCGAAGCCCCCAAACGGCCCGTCGGGTCGCCATCTTACTGGCTGCCCGAGCCAAGCTGCTGGTCGGACCGAAGGCGGGGGTCGGGCAAGAGGGGGGGCCAACGGATCGGCTCGAGCAGCTGGTCTTCAGAGCGCCTCTTGGCGACCGCGCATCGAGGACTGCGCCCAGCGAAGGGACCGAGACTGGCTGCAGATGTCGCAACCCTCCCCTTCCTTTCCCAGAGCTGAAGAAGGCTTGCCGTCGGACCTAGGACAGAAGAACATCATTCAAGAGTATGAGACCCTCCGCTGGCCCGAATACACAGAACAGACAAGGGTACCCTCCTCAGGATGCACAAGAACATCCACCAAACACGATGAACACTAGGGCTCCCTCCCTGAACCGACCTCGATCCTTCACCTCGGTCCGAGCGTAATAAATTTAAGCTGTCGAAGGTCCAGACGGATTTCTTGGGCCAGCGCTCAACACCCATCCCTGCCACGCGGAGCGCGCAAGGGGCGGGCGGCGGGGGGGCAGCGACGATGCAAGAAATCCGCGCGGACCTCCGAAAAAGTGTATGCTTGCGCCGTTTTCTACTACTTCGGAAAGAACCATAAAGAGGGGTGTGTCACAACCCTACCAGACGAGCAATGTTAGACCCGCTCACACAGATCAGCCATGAAAACAAGGGCGCCCTGGAACCCCCCAAGACAACTCAGATCAGACAACCCCCGCGAATCAGCCCCCCCCGCCCCTTTTGTCACAAAATTCTGGATATGTTTGCGCCGTTTTCTGTTACTCAATCCCTATCCCCTATCCCCCCCCCGTCTCTCGGGCGTTGGCAGGACTGGGATTAGTGGGGCCTGGTTTAGTGATGTGTACCATGGGACGCCCCCCCGCCCCATTTCACTAACCAGAGCTGCCGCCACCCGAAGAAACATCATCTACGGCGCACATGGTTCAGAGATTATGATTCACTTGTTGGGCTTCGGGGCACAATCTCCAACTGGCTTCCCTTGCCCAGGGTCCTGACTACATCTCGGGGAACAATCAATGACGCAAACACCAACTTTCGGAGGTCTGGGTGTACATCCGAAAGCCCGCGCGATCTGGCGGCTCGAGAATCCGAGAAGTCCGCGCGGACATCCGAAAGTTTGTGCTTATGTCGGCTTTTGCTCCGCGAATGTCCGACCTATCCCCTCCCCCCCCAGACCGACCCGACAGGCGCCCTGGCGCGACCAAGGCGCCGAGGACATGAGTCCTCTCTGGCCTATGAGAAGGACAGCGGTTATGATGATTAAAATGATGATGATGCCGATGATGACGATGATGATGAAGTCGATGATGATGATGATGGTGATGATGACGATGATAATGATGATAATGACGATGATGATGCTGATGATGATGGTGATGATGATGATGATGATGATGATGATGGTGATGGTGATCGTGATGATGTGAGCGTCGTGACTGCTATATCCGACCTGCCCCCCCCCAAAAAAAAACTCGCCCGACCCGTCAGGCCCCCTAGCGCGACCACGGCGTGATGCTGATGAGGGTGGTGGTGGTGGTAATGACGCTGATGAGGGTGGTGGTGGTGGCGTTGTTGATGGTGATGGTGATGATGCTGCTGATGCTGCTGTTGATGTTGCTGATGGTGGAGGTGTTGGTGGTGGTGATGGTGATGGTGATGTAATGGTGATGATGATGGTGGTGAGGACAATGAGGTGATGGTGACGATTAGTATTGTCCTTAATCGTATGGTTAACCTTACGATGATGCTGAGACTGATGATGATACTGATGTTGATGCTGATGCTGGTGATGATGTTGATGCTGATGGTGTTGATGGTAATGATAGTTATGATAGTAATGGTGATGGTAAGGGTGATGGGAAGGGGATATAGTGATGAGAATGATGCTGGCGACGATGATGAAGATGGAGGATGGTGCTGATGAGATTGCTGATGATAATAATGACGACGATGGAGGATGGTGATGATGATGATAATGGTGATGATGATGTTGCGGATGCTGCTGATGCGTCTGCGGTTGCTGATGATGATGATAATGATGATGATGATGATGATGATGATGATGCTGAGGATGATGATGTGTTTGGTAGGGCGACTCCCGCCCTCTGGCGTGTTTCATCCTTTTCTTCGGGCCTGCCCATATCCGACCTGCTCCCACCCGCCCCCCGGACCGACCCGACAGGCCCCCTGGCGCGACCACGGTGCCGCGGGCCCGTGCTCCTCCCTGGCATCTGGGGGGCGCCCGACGCAAGCCCGTGGATGTAGATGTGTGTGCGTCTATGTGAGCATGTACACAGTCGATGTATATGTATGCACACGTATGTATGTATGTACGGATGAATGGACGGATTGATTGATGTTGTATGGATACATGCATGCCTGCCGGCCTGCATGCATGCATGCATGCATGTATGCATGCATGCATGTTTGTTTGTATGTATGTATGTATGTATGTATGTGTCTGTATGTATGTCTGTCTGTCTGTCTGTATGCATGTATGTAGGTGTGTGTATGTATGTATGTATGTATGTGTGTATGTATGTGTGTATGTATGTGTGTGTATGTATGTATGTATGTATGTATGTATGTATGTACGTACGTACGTACGTACGTACGTATGTATGTATGTATGTATGTATGTATGTATGTATGTATGTATGCGTGCCTGTATGCATGCATGCATGCATGTACGCATGTATATCTTGTGTTTACACCTACCACCAGGCTACGCTCCGTCGGAAGACTGACTTAGGCTGCTTGGGAGCGTCCTGGGCCATCCTTTAGCAGTTTAGGTGCTCCTGGGAAGCGTCTTGGGCCCTCCTGGAGCGCTGTGGAGGCCGCCCGGAAAGGCCGGGGGAGCAGTACCGGGAGCGTTCCCAAGATGTGGCGGGGAGGTGTGGGACCCGGGGCTGGGGAGGTGGGAGGGGGCCGGGGTGGCTCTGCCGGGGTAGGGGGGGGGAGTGGGGGGGTTCATGGGGTCCACCCTTTCTTCCCCCCCCAGGAATCCCAAACTGCCCCAAGACGGGCCAAAAGGAAAAGGGGCCCAGGAGGCCACCAAGACGGTCCAGGAGGCGCCCGAAACGGCCCAAAAGCGCTTCTGGACGCCTAAGATGGCCTGAAGACGGATCCCACGAGGCCTCCAAGACGCCTCACGGAGACCCCAAAAGGACCCCCAAGAGGGCCCCAAGAGGGCCCCAAGAGGGTACAATAAGAAAGTTGCTCATAGGTTTTGAAATAATTCAATATTATCATCTTCTCCGTCTTAGAAGCGCCGAGGACGGTCCAAGAGGCCCCCTATATCGCCCTATGACAGCCCAAGAGGCCCCCAAGAGGAGCCAAGACGGTCCAAGAGGGCCCCAATATAGCCCTGGAGGCCCCCCAAAACGACCCCGAGAGGCCCCCACGATGGCGTCAAGAGGGTGAACCCGAACGGACCCTTCAGTTTGAAGGGGGCTGGAAGGCCCAGCCAACAGCTTCGCTTCAGGCGAAGCCAAGCTCCTGCTCTGCTGTATCGTAGTAGCGATAGTCCCAGTGGAGGAAGAGATGCCATCTCAAGCAATAGGAAAGTCCTCTTGGTATCGATAGCGATTGTGTGCCTCGGGGTGAGGCACGGTCAAATCTGGGCGGCCGGCCGCTTGAGCCAACGCGGCCGCGGGCGCACGCTCGTTTCCACTCCTTACGTTCCCCAGCTCGCTTTAGAGTCGGGCGGGGGGGAGACGAAGCGTGAGCCTGACGCCCCTATACAGCAGGCACAGTTCAGCAGCTAACCTACACAAGGACAGGAAAAGGAGAGGGGCCCAGAGGAAGGTGGACCCGCCAGCAAGTTGCCTCGCAAATGTATGGCATGCTCATCAGGCGGCGTCAGAACTTGATGTCTGGCCGGCCCGATATGGAGTATGTCTCGTCAGGTCATGTTTGAAGGTCTGTATACCTCCCATGAGTTGTAGGAGCATTTCTCTGTCGATGCTCCCCTTGGTGTGGCCATCCGCAGTCATGTCGCGGGTATCACACCACTGAATGCTGTGCACGATTCCACGCTCCATCATCTGACGTATCCAACTGGTGTGTCCTAAAAGAGTGCACGCAGTCGGTTTCTTCAAGTCTTTGCTTGACAAGGACTTAAAAACGGACTCAGCATCGATGGTCAAAGTGACCTTGATGCTCAGGCCACCCAACTCGAGTATATCGTTCAACTGAGTGGGCGCGAGCGGCCCCGCGTGGAGCTCGTGCAGAGTCACAATCGTGGGATAACAATCCTCCATATTATGGGGTGCTGCCAGTGTCTCTGCTGAATAGCTCGAGCGGACCTGCAAGCGGTGAGACTTGCAGCGCGCGTCGATCAAGTGAACGACAGGCTTACCAGATGGCGCGTTTCCACGTCGTAGCAGGTTTGCCCCGCGGAAGCCATAGCCTTTGACGTCGTCGTCGGCGTCTCCACCCAGGCGTCGATAGCATGAGTCGCTATGTAAGTCGACCTCACCCGTGGGGTTCATCGCCTGCCAGACGATCTTTTTCGGGCAGGCCTGTAACTTTCTGGCGGTCGCCTTCAGTCGTCGCACTTGAATGTTGGTCGGTTCTTGGACACGCTGTAGAGATACAACATGCACCATTAACCACACCTGGGTGATCAGTGCGTATGCCAGCGCACCCCTGAGACTGATGAACATATCTGCCACCATCTTGGATGCTTGAGCGCCGGCGTCAGCGCCGGCTAGTTCGGGATGCTGTATAGGACGGAACTGCTTGATATATTCATCTTGATCCAAGGTAGCATTGCCGTCCTCGTCCTTAATGTACATCACAGCACACTTAGTATACGTGTGCTTGTTGAGTTTACACTTACCGAAAGTATCATCAACGCGTTTGACATATGTGCGCTGAGCAAGCGATTGCTCGTCTCGAACTCCTCGTCGTAAGACGTGGATCGGAGGCCAAATTCTCTGGTGGTTCTCCTGAGCTAAAATGAGAAAGCTCGTGGAGAGCCCTCAGTGCCTGTGCCCGATTTCAAGCACTGCAGGCAGTCTTTGACTCGCCGTAGTTCTCGAATCCTGGAAGAGCACGGAGCGCAGTGGCCGATCCAGACGGCAAAGGAGAGCACACCACACGTTCCTTTTCACCAGTTGCCTCAGCAATTTCCTGATAGGCCAATCCCTTCGGGAAGGCCATGTTGATGTCGAGGGAAGCAATGGCCCGCTGCTTATTGCACGCTGCCGTGCTAGCGAGTAACCCCTGGCTCGACCTTCTTGCTGTTCCCGGAAATGTTTCTACGTCGAAAGCTTCAAGGCCCATGACGCCTCGGAGTACCATGCGTAGTCGGATGGTACGTTCCATCTCGCCCTTTTGGTTCTTCACGAACTTCGATGCGCACACGTACCTCGAAGTCATGATGTTCGACGCTTTGGCTACCACCTGTATATTAAAGCATTTGTTGTCGAACAATGCCTTGAGCTCAGTGAACAGGGCTTTCGATATCTTCTCGGGATTAGCCTGACTGTCAGCTTTAGCGAGAAGGTCGTCTTCCTTGACGACCACAGCTCGCTTTGCAGCGGCGGCAACGTATACTCGCACAGTGGTCACCCAGCCGGCATCGAATAGCATGTGTTGCTGCTCGGGCAAGACTACAAAGCATAGTTCAACGTATCGACTATTTTCGTCGGAATCGAGACTGTAACTGTCGTATTCGACCATGGTGCACAGGGGGGCGTAGTACGTCTCCTCGGTATCGGAGTCGCGAGTGCGTCCCCACTTCGGCAGGTGTCCCCGCTGTTCATCAGCTGCAGTGATCAGCACGCTCTGATCAGGAACCATCTGTGTGGGTATGGTAAAGAGGTCCTCAAGTGGAGCTGTCTCCAACAATTCTCTTTCCTTCTTGCAATTTTGCGCACCATTCCTCCACTACACGCGACTCAAGATCAGCTACTCGTTCCTCGTAAACCGTGAAAAGCCGTCCATCATCGTGTGCTGGTTCGGCTTCTGAAGCTTCTCTTGTGGCTCCTTCAGGTGTTGGCGCATCAGCCAAGTCCTCAAACTGTGACACGTCCTGATCGAAGCCTGCCTGAGGTTTAGTGGGCTTCAGACATTGGATGGTTCGTGGATGTGCTGATCCAGATATATCATATATATACATATATATATATA
This sequence comes from Prorocentrum cordatum, assembly GCA_963575745.1. NCBI lineage: Eukaryota > Dinophyceae > Prorocentrales > Prorocentraceae > Prorocentrum > Prorocentrum cordatum. The sequence continues at coordinate 336,857 of CAUYUJ010021837.1, read as the reverse complement.
TTCCGAGCAGTACCTTCTGCTTCGTAGTAATGAAATCCTGGATTCACGTCGTTGTCGCAATGGGCCAATGTGTAGCTGCCAGCATAAGTAACCGGAGGTAGCTCGTGGATGCTCTTGGCTAATCTGACCGAAACTACATTGTCAATGCGAAAGAAGTTTATGATAAGACATTGTAGGGCCAAGTGTACCTTAGGGGATAGACGACTTGCAGTCGTCATCTGAAGCGTACCTTTCTTGGTCGGCACGTAGCCAAATGTCAGGGCAGGTCCCCCCGCTGATAGGCTGGGTACGAATGTCAACGCTGTGCGTAGTGCGGTGTTGTCGGAGCCAATCTCTCGGGCTATGAGTGCTTCACTGTGTAGTGGATGTCTTGCATCGCCGCATTGAACACCTCGATTGCCTGCTCGGATGATAACCTGACCCCTTTCGGGGTCATTCCTTACGACTGGGAACGGGCCGTTCCAGCCTCCCCAGTCATCTTTCGTGGACGTAGGGCGATGGTAGCCGACTAAATCTCCTTCGTCATAATAGTGCTGACCGGTAATTGACGTCTTAGTGCGTAAGGCACGATTGGTCCTAGCTGCTGCCGTGACCTGTGTGATAGTCTCAATGCGTACCCTGCGTATCGTCTGTTCACGGGAATGATCTGATGTTTCCGTCGGCTGCTCGTGGTCCAGAACAGGAAGGTCAGGGAGCATTGCTGGTTGCCGTCCAAACAGAGCGTTGTATGGAGACACTTCGTTATAGAAGGTAAATGCGTTGGCGGCGAACAAGGCTTCGTGCAGTAGTCTGGTGAACACAAGAGGGATGTCTAACCTAGTGAGTTCAGCCTCCATGGCGTGAAGTAAATGACGTAGGATGCCATTTCTGGCCTCGATCGTTGTAGCGCGCTGGCCACGCGCACGCATTCTAAATTCAATGCCTTTTGCCTCGAGGGCTGCTTTCGCAGTGTCGTTATTAAGGGCACCTTCTCCGTCGGAGTAAAGTACCTCAGCCGGTCCAAACTGCATCCAGCACTGATGCTATGCATCCAGGATGGTGGTCATAGTTTTGTCGGCGTTTTCCATCCCAGTATCATATTGTCTGCAACGATGGATAGTGTGAAATATACTGTGTTCTTGCTTGTAGAACATCAAATCACATTCCACTTCCTCCTTGAATTTACCGGGTAATGCAGCAGAGGGCATAACTGTGTGTCCAGGTTTGTCCCAAGCTCTGCATTCTCGACACGTGTCGCAGACGCCCTTGATGAGGTTGAGTCTGACACTGTCCAGGCCTATTGCTTAAGATGAGTCTCGTCTTAGGCTCCCTCGCATGGACCAGCGTAAGTGCAGCTTTCGCAGCTCGCGCGTTACCACGCTGGGGTCAAGGCTTCAGGCTTTGTAGACTAATTTGTATATCGAACAGTGACCAGTCTGGTAATCGTGGTCGCGCAGCAGGGTTTCCTGGCGGTGGTGGTGGAGGTGCTTCTCCACCCTGTTGTCGACCACGTCTGACTCTAAGCTGTGGCAGTCGGAGATGGCCATCTGAACTACCAGATCCACTCGAAGCAGGTTGCCCTGCAGCAGGCTCAGCGGCATGTCTTCCAACAGCTCTCAAGCCAGGTCTCGGTGCTCTCAGTCGCGTAGGTGATGGTGCTGCTGGCGCCTCGGGTGGTGGTGCTGCTACTTCAGCAGGATCCGGCTGCGCAGGTCCTGCTGCCGGCTCGACTGGAACCGGCGGAATCTGTCCATGATTGTCGGGAAGCGTCCAAGGCTTGGCAAATTTACATTTGCCAGGTGTTAGTACATGTCCAGGTTTGTTATTCCCGTGGTTCTTCTTACAGCTCGGACACTCCCAATGGTAGTCGCCCTTATCGTACCATCTGCAGTGTGTCGGATCTCTATCATGAGATGGAGAATGCACGTGAACGTGATCCGCGCAGGCAAGACAGCCAAGCCCCCCCGACGGCGGTCTCGCAATCGAGCCATCAGGCTGTCGGGGAAGACTCGGGTTGTCCAAATCAGATCCCCTTGCGTTGGCGGCCAACACGGTAGACGAATATGGGTAGCCATGGGAAGGGTAACGAGTTGTCTGAAAGAGACCGCGTGCGATCTGAACAGATTCGACAAAGAGCGACTGCATCTTTGGTGTATGTTGTGCAACCGTGGATAATTCCATATTACATACCGACGCGTGTTGATGATGGCCACTACATCGTCTCCGTTCAAACAGGGGGAGTAATAGACGATGGTTGGCCATTATCTCAGTCGGTTTTCGTATCAGTACCCCATGGGAATCACGTAAGCCAGCAGTGCACTGATCCATGTTCACTTTGCAAGTGCCCTTGCTTTTGACCAACGTAGCCCATGGTGGTATCTGATCCACAAGTCCTAACTGGTTGTTCTCTTAGGAAAACCCGTCGGATATCATTTTGACGTACAGCCACCTCCCCACAAAACTTGATGTGTGGCAAATCTGCTTTATGATGTTCATGTCACGTGTCGGAGTTGACCTTTGCATTGCATTAGGAAGGCAAGCCAGTTGTTCTGCAGTTGGGCTGTAGTATGAAAACTTGACGAAACAAACGTCTGAATAGTGCATCACTGCGTCTTGGACCTCCTTGTTGCCAAGATCAACGCAAGTACGTTTGTCGAGGTTCCCCCTGAAGACAGACCTCGGCTGAATGCTAGTTGGGAGATGCTTCCAATTCCCCCACATAGTTCTAGCATATCTACCTCATTGTATCGTCCGTAGCACAAGGTTGGGATGATGAAGAATACATCTGCACAAGATTCAGCAAGTTGCCTCGCAGGTAGGGCGACGGAAGTCTCCTCTCCAACGTCACTTTCCGCGTCGGAGTCCAGAGGTACGTCGGTGTAGTACGTACTACACCCGAGTCCTTTAAGGTCGTCTCCACAGTCGTCGTTGCCTTTTTCGATTATGTTGGGTATCTTGCGTGGTGTGATGCCAGTTTCTTTGTCTGCTTTCTGTTTTTCTTTTTTGTTTAATTCTGGCATCTGTTGGTAGTGCTGTCTGTCGTTCAGTTTCTGGTGAGCCGAGTGTCGGACATTCGGGAATAGAGGGTAGCACGCTGCCCCACTCAATCGAAGGGGGAGGGAGACGATCGTCATCGGTGATCGCCACTCGCCCTGAGCGCGGTCGAAAGCTGCCATCTCCCAAGAGAGTCGGTTCCGTCTGCTCCCAGTACAGTCGAGTACGGATGTTGGTAACACCATCGGGTAATGGTGCGTTGTAATTGTGCCCAGTCGGCTGGTCCTGGATCTTGATGTCCCGGGTGATCGCGTTGTCGTGCAGGTTCATCGTCACCCGTCTCACAGCATGGTCCCACTCGGGGCCATTCTGAGGAGACTGAACGTAAGTTCGAACTCATTTATCAACACGAGTATGACTACTCAGATGTACATCACTTGTGCGATTGCTTTGTATTTTTATGTAAACCCATTTGGTCAATCAACCTTGCGGTCATGATCGATAGTGTCTTGTTCCGCCATTCAGCCTTCTGAGCACCTTGTCCATGCCAGTCTAGAATATGCTCAGTAGGTTCTGCAGGTTCCCCTGCTATAGTGCATGCGCATCGCAGTAGATTAGTGGGGATGCGCGTGAACGTAGTTGCCACTTGCAGAAATGATCCGCTGGGCAACTCGTTCGCGCGGTCATACTTGCGGCCGAAGTAGCAGAAGCGCATGCGCACGACTTGTAAGTTGAGATCTGCAATCGCATCTCGCATGGGACCTTCTTTCCAGAAATATCCTGCGGCCCCACAAATACAATGGTCATGCGTGAAGCCCGGGCCTTGGACATCAGATTTTGGATACGCTGGCAGTGCGGCCCTGCCCTCTGGCCAGGCAGCCTCACATACCAGTCGGCAGGTGTTGCAACCCACAACAGTTGGTAATCGCCCGAGAGTAGCGCACCCAAATACTGTGTACCAGTGGAAGTCATTAACACCGTATGTGTAATACGATCGCACATGTATCCACGGGCTCGGAGTTCAGCGCGAGCTGTTCGTATATCCTCAATGACGAATTCACGAGAATCATAATGATGCGACAATCCTTCTTGTTCTGCAGCGGCCACGCAGCCGGGTCCACTGCTGTTCGTGGCAGCCGCGCAGCCGGGCTTGCCACGGTCCCTGGCGCGCACAGCCGGTGCCTGGGAAAAGAATGCAGGTTTCCCCGCGTTTGCCGGCAGCACCTGAGAGCTCGGCCTGTCTGAGCAAGCGCGAATGGCCGCGGCGCGCGCCTGCCCCCGTCACTCGTTCGGCGATGGGGGCGTCCAAATACCAGTGCCGTGCTGCGCTGCAGAAACGCTGCTCGAAGTAAAAGTATCAAAACAGCATCGTCCACTTCCGCAGGTGCCCCTGCCTCTGCATCAGGAGGCGTCCACTTCGTGCCCTCCTCGTAGATGGCCTGATACATATATATATATATATATATATATTCGCTTGCAAATTGCGGAGGGCGAAGTCCTTGTCGGCCGAGGCAGGGGCAGTCCCAAAGGGCATATTTCTACGATGACATGTCTTCAAGGCGTTATTCGCCAAAGTCTGGATCGTGAAAGCGAACGTTTCCTCATGAATAGAGAAACTGATGCCCTTCGTATCCTGTGACATCATATATGCGTGGGCATCATGCACAGCAGGTGCCCCTGCGATTGGCTCTGGATCGGATACTTCCTTGACGAGTAATGGAGCTTCTTCGCACTGAGGGTTGGCCGTGATAGTAAACGACATCGAGCCTTGATCCTCAGTAGCCATCTCGTACTCGTCAGCTTTGAGTGACAGATGCCCGGAGGGCGTCTTCATCAGGTCGAGTACCTTGGCACCTTTTCCGAGTAGAACCTTGTGCATCTCCACGCCAGGGATGATCATCTTCTCGTGCCCCTGCTCAAGGATCAGGATGGCCCTCATGTTGGACATGCTCCCCAGACCCAAGATGGCAAGGAGGTTCTCCCCAGGGCCCTCAGCCACATTTGCTGAGTACGTGTCAAGTCTCGGCACAGCAGGTTGCCCCGCGGGATCTCCCCGCTCTTTGCATGCAATCTTGCAATGCAGGGATTTGTCGCACATCGTGGCGCCATGTCCCACTCCTGACACGTAAAGCCTCTTCGTGAGGTTCAGCCTGTGAATAGCGTGTCCGTAGGAACGTGATACCTGCTCAAAGGTCCGTGCCGCCTTCAATCCAACAATACTGATATTACTGCCCATATCCAGAAGAATGGTCAACAGACCATTGATCATAGTTCCACTGTTAGCTGCCAAGACTAGCTCATGGCGTTCACCAAATATTCCAGGAACTCCAGATACTGTTGTACCTAGAAAGCCTGTGCGGCGCCTCTGCTCCAACACCCAATCATTCCTTGACAAAGATGTGATAGGATTCTTTTCAAAGATCCCGGCTGTGGGATATTCGTCATACATATATGGGTGTGATGTGGAGGCAGTGGGTAAGCTCAGAAACATGTCCTCTTCCGCGCGCATGCCCATCTGACCATCGGTATTTATCATAAGTACCGTGTGCAGCATGTCGCGCTCGGATAGCCCACTGTTTCCGCTGTGCATGCCCACAGGGCTCTCCGCCCTGCGCTGACTGCGTGAACGGAGACCTCGCCCATATGGCATATATGAGCGCGAAGGCTGAAGCCATTGAGCGCCCCTGTCAGTAGTCCTTTCCATGCGCCTCAACCACGTATCGTTTACTGGTACCGAAGGTGGAGCCGATCTAGCAGGTGTCCCTGCGTTACCGTCGGTCTCTGCTACCAGAGGCATGGGCACGTCAATTGCAGGTGTCCCTGCGAGTGCAATTGCCTCCGTTACTGGCCCCGCGGTGGCCAGTGATGCAGGTGGCCCCGCTGGCGTCGTCGTCGAGATGGCCGCGGTGTTTGTCACCGCGGCCGCAACGCGGTTGAGCTCTTCACGGAGATCCCTGAGCTCGACAGCCCTTCGGATAATGTCTTCACGATGGTTGAGTGATTCTTGATCTCCAGCAAGGCCGTAGTAGAACTCGGCAATAATGAGGCCAACACCCCTGCACATAGCGCAGGGGGCCTCGCTCGCGGAACCTTCCATGTTCCCAGCCAACTGTCGATCCACACGGGCGTGTACCACCCCTTCCCAGCATTGCGCGTGGAATATGCGGCCGCACGGGAGGCGCCAGACCTTGTCGTGATTCATGAGCAGGTCCAGGCATATGGCACACTTACTGAACTCGCCGTCGCTGATGATGGGCGGTGTTGCCAATGGCCTCATGCGCATCTGACGCTCCAGGGTGGATTCCCCAGCCTCGAACCGAATAGGTGATACCGTCGGTAGCTGCATTGATGCAGCCATGGCTGGACTGCTCGCAGGTGTCCCTGCTGTATTGTGATTAGCAGGCTGCCCTGCGCGGCTCAGCATTCTGTCGGCCTGACGATCCTGATTGCGGCGCTCGCGTGTGGCCTGCGTAGCCAAATTGGCTTGCTGCGCCTCGTGCATGGCCAGGATTTCAAGGCGCATCTCTCCCATGGTCGGCGGTAGCACTAGGCTTGGAGCCTGTCGCTGCACGTCTTGATCCATGGGGGATGCCAGATAACCATAGTGAGCTATCTGTCCTGGCACACCTAATGCATACCCTGAGCCACGTGTCAACTGCGACTGGTAGAAATCGTCGGCCGTCGCCCGAACGCATGGGTTTTCGGGCTGTGCTCCCACCCGAGAAATACCATTCACCCGTGCGTGATAGTCAGGAAAGAGTGGATGATCCATTGGCGCTGCTGTTGGACGATCAGCAGACGTTGGGTCGTAAGCCGGATGACTGAAGAATGCTTGCACATAGCCGAACCGATTGGGATTGTCCGGTGAAGGATTTGGATCCGGAACATACTCCCACGGCGGCGCCCAGCCGGCATTAGGGAGGTCAATGCCATCCCTCCGCATGGTCTGAGAGGCCTCACGCATCTGCCGGTACATCCATTCTTGCTGACCAGCTGAACTTCTCTGTATGGCGTATTGCTCAGGAATAGCAGGTTGCCCCGCATTTGGACGTAGCGATGCAAATTGCGATGTCGCCTGTAGAGCCTGATAGAGATGCGGATCCATCCGAATGCTTTGGAGCCTCGCCTGCAATACTCTGTGGAGTACCAAATGGTGTAGTAGCTCTGCTCATAGGAGCGAATGAGGCAGGTTGCCCAGCAGGCACTGGCAGTTGTTGAACATGAGCACGCCACGGATCGTTGGCGCACAACGTGTCGGCAGGCGTAATACAACTTGGTGTAATACCTGTCACATCGGCGCTCTGTTCCTGTATCCATGATCCATCAGATCCCCCTGCAGGTGCCCCCGCATGATACGCGCCCATCATGAGCACATGCGAGAAAACGACCCCCTGAATCGGGGGCGGATCGGGACACTTCAGGTTGTAGGGGGTACCTAGAGAAAGAATCTTCAAAGATGATGCATCATTGCGGGTCTCAAACATTTCATCAATTCCAACACTCGGGAACGGCTGATTGTCGCCCCGCAAATATTGAGAATTTATCCATACCTGTCCCACACGGGTATACTGACAAGTATGGCTGGGCAGGATCCCGATCAACTGGACGATGTGGGCAGGAGGAATCCTGCCATTCCGGCCTGCTGTCATGACGATGTCATTCGCCGAGTGCCAGATCGGAATGTCGCCCCGAACCAGGTGCTTCAAGCTGACCATGATCAGGACCTCCGAATCGGCGCGTAGGCCAGACGGAATGCAGTTGTCACCAGGAAGGTATGGGCAACCATGTACAAACTGTCCGCCCCTCTTCTTAGTGGTGTCGTCGGCGCGGCATGATAATCCAATGCTGAGAATACTCTGTATATTTCCCCATGGAGTTCCACGAATGAAATAACAGGGTGCCCCAGGAGCGGACAGGTCCGTAATTCTCATATATATATATATATACATATATACATAATGACTCAGGGCACTTAATACCAAGGCTGTCGTAGTTCATGTCGGAGTACCCCATCTCCTTGATATGCAGCCTATTCTTTTTCATTCCAGACTCATCTATCATACCGATAAGTTCCAAGACAGCGTATGCCTGGTGCGCCCAGCAGGTCCTTGAGCAGGTGGCGTGCCGTGTCCAAGTGATTGGAGTGATGTCTCTCACATCCTTCTGCAGGCCATGCGTTGAGTAGGTGTGATACATCTGCCCACCCGTCGCACTCATCATACGTCGTCACCTCACGAATGAATATGTCCGACAAATGGCCATTATGAAATGGCTTGTGACGAAGGGCAGTTGTCAACCACTCCGAAACCTGACGTTGATCTTCGTGCTTGAACTTCGGCCTGCGAACATTGTCTGACCTGAGGATGTTCTTCAAATATCCCCTTCCAGAATCAAGCGTGAGTGCTGGGCGTGTCCGCGGGATGTTGCGCACTGTTTGGCGCGTAAGTGCACCTTCATCAGCATGGGCAGCAGGGTCCACGACGTCGTGCTGCACCACCATGCAACGATCAGATCCATCATCATTCCGCGGGTGATACGCTGGATTGATCTTCGTGCGGTTGGAAGTGCGCATCATATCCGAATGCTCTTTGCATTCCGGCGGCACCTCCAGCGCAGGTGCAGGTTGCCACGCTGGGCTGCGAGCAGGTTGCCCCGCAGAACTCTGAGCAGGTTGCCCCGCAGAACGTTGGGCAGCCTGCGGCGCTGGCGCTGCAGGCGCTGCTGCGCTCGCTGCCGACGCGGCAGCGCCAACAGATCCTCTGGGCGCCCTTGGAGTTCCCTGCGGGGTACTGATATCGAAGTCCTGGTGCTTCTTCCCCTTGGTGTTGTAGGACTCGGCAGCCTCGCCCCCGGGCGCTGCCCCCGGCACCTTTGGCGCGGTAGCGGGGAGCTTCTCAATGCGATGCATGGTGGAAGTATCCCCTGTCCTTCCAAATAAGGCGCCCATCCTGTCCTGCGCGCTCGACCTGGTGCAGGGCCTCGACGTGGCACAAGTTCTTTTGGAGTAGGCGTACTGGTGTCCTGAAATCTAGCTGCTGCGGCGGCCACCGCCGGTCCTCTGGATCGTCGTCGACCAGCAGGTTGCCCCGCATATCTCTTGCTGCCCCCAGGGTTGGGACCATCTGGGCCCCCCCGTTTCTTCTCCTCGGGCCGAGGATGATCAGGGCCAAGAGATTGGCTTGACGAATAAGAAGACAAAGGAAGATCGATCGTCTCTGGCTTCGACTTGGGAGTTGCCCTTGCCGCAGCTCCTCCCAGCGCCCCAGGCGCATGTCGCCTATGACACTTTATATGGCCTCGGCCAGGATTCAGATCGTCACGACGTGGCCTCCTGAGAGCCATATTCTTAATAGGTATTTGCTTTTCCTCTGCAACAAAATATTCATCTGCGTCGCGCCTTTCGACTGTGCATGTCGCGATCCAGCCCGCGCCTTGAGCGCGGTAAACAATCCTCCTGCCAGGGGGGAGATCCACATCTCTAGTGACAACGTAATCGGGGTCGATCGGAGCACCCGTCTCGCCCGCAACGCCAGTGACACCCGAATCGCTTGACCCGCCGTCGTCAAGGGCAGCATCCGCAGGATCAACTTCTTCAGTCACTTCATCATCTTCATATTCGACAGCTTCTCGTTGGCTTTCTTCTTCTGGTTCACGATGGGCAGGTTTCCCCGCGTGCCACTCGCGATTGAACTGCGCCAAAGGGTGAGTAGGTACCAAGTTCTTCCAAATGGCTTGTGTCTGAGCTATCTCTGCACGAGTGGCAGGGGCGCAATCCTTCTCTGCCAGCCGCTCATGGCATGGCGCGTTGTTGGGGTCAGCACGGCGACCCCAGCCATCTCCGCGAAACCAAACCCACGGTGACCTTTTAAAACCCGGGCTTCTTGACGGGCGCCCCATGGGGCAGCCAAGTCTGTGATCGGCATAACTGGGGCATGTGCAGCAAACACCTCTGTAGAGCTTTTCGATCCCCGATGATGGCCCTTTTGAGACCGCGCTCGACCATCGCGTCCTGCGAATTGGCATGTCCCTTCTTTGAACGAATGATAGCGCCATCATCATCTCGTTTGGCCTGGCGAAGAGAATACCAGCGTCGGATTTGATGCTCGCTCCAACCCCTGTTCAACCAGCATTCCATCTGATCTGCGGGCATGCGCTGGCGAGCCAATCCAGGTTTAGTCCAGCCTCCCAAACGCTGCACTTCACCCTCTGGATTTTTTTTCCCCTCGATGTTGATCACCTTGAGGCGAGTTTCCCCGCGGACGTTGCTTCCTTGGGAGAACATGCGCCCTTGTCGCCTGCCCCGGCGGGCCACTTGAGGCCCCCGCAGCAGGGGGGCGAGGGCGCTGAACGCCGCTCGAACGAGCACCGCTAGAGCGGGCTCGCGCTCGATCTGGTGAGGGGCTGGGAGCTCGACCGCGGCGCGTCATTCGGTCATAATCTCCCTGTTCTCCTCGTCGCCCATTCGAGAAAGACTTGGATCGTCATGATACTTCTTCTTCCTTATCAAGGGTGGGCGGCTCGGCGTTCGCCTCGGGCTGCTGGCGGACCGATCTGGCGCAACAGAAGTCGACTGAAATTCTCCATTCTGCCCATGCCCATATTGAATGCGCTCAGATAGATCACCAGCGTCACGCGGGCTTCCCCGCAGTGGATCGTCATCGATTAATTCCGTGATTGGTGCTTCCTCATCTGTCGCAGGAATGGTAGAATCTGAGCCCGCGGGGGCCCCCGCCATGCCGAAATCGCCTTCGACGGGCATGTGAAAGCTCTCGACAAACTCAACATCTGCAGGTTGCCCCGCGATGGGTACACCCGGCCACTCTGCCAAGTCGATGTCGCGTTGGCCAGCGAACACCTCCTCGAACAGCTCGTCGGCGTAATTCTCGAGGGTCATGCTGGCACTTAGGCGCCTGGCAGCCATGAAATGCAAAACTGTGGCTGAGCTGCCGGCAGGGTCGGCTAGAAGCGACTCCCAATCAACATACATACTGTATGTCGGACTCCGTTTGAGCCAAATGTCTTGACGGACCCCTGCCTCTTCCATCACCTTGGGGGCATTCGCGTCGGAAATGTTGTGCACTGTGGCATATGTCGCACTCCATGGTTTTACCGTTGGCATCCTTTGGGCCCCCTCGTCGTCCTGTACCTTTACCTGGTGTATTCCTACGGTTTCTGCCAGCGCCTAAAAACAGTTCTTCATACTGGAGCCCAGTGAGAGACGCCAGGAATGCTAGTATGCCTCTACCATGTAGTCGCCAACGCTTACCTTTGCCTTTACTTCGACCCTTGCCTCTTCCTTTATGCGTCCGCCGTACCATGCGTCTTGCCCTTCTGACTGATTTCTTCATGAACCTCCGCCAACGACGCTCGTGTTTTCGATAGCCCAAAAATAACCATTGAGCTTGCTGCTCTTCCGCAAGGTATGTAGGCATATCAGAGCAATCCAAGGCGGCAGCTTCATCATCGGAAGACGCATCCGTATCGGTGCCGGAGTCGAAGTCGGACTCGGCGGGTTGCCCCGCTGAGCCCATTAGGGCCGCAGCCTGCATAGGGGAGACCTCGTCGGGCGGTCCGCTAGGTCTGGCCCAGGAGTCTTGCGACCCCGAGGCCGTTCCGCCATTCTGACCCGACAGTGTAGTGGTCTCGGTTGGCGGTATATCGGCGTTCCAGACGTTGTTGGCAGGTTGCCCTGCGTTGGCCTCTGCGTGGGAAGTCTCGGTTCGGTGACCGCGACTACAGATGCCAACAATATTGCCAGGGGTCCTCTCAGCTATGTGAGCATATGACCTCATTAGTTCGAGTAGAGCGTCAAATTGTGCTTGGTCCCTCGGCATGTGGTGGTTCAGAGGCTGCAGGAATTCCTGCGCACGCGACGCCCCCACTCCCAAAGCTCTGAATAGAATTGCTGCTAATATTTGGAAGTTGGGGATGTTGAAGCCGGCGGTTTCGGCTTCGTGGCGGGCTATCTCGAACCGCGTTAACGTCTGGTCGATACGTTCTCCAGCATGGACCCGAAAGTCAATGAGAGCCGTGCCAGAGTTGAGTTGGCGTTCCTCTTCTAAGTTCTCGAACTTCGTACTTAAGAAGAACATAATGTAGGTGGCGCCGTCAGTGTGGCGACCGCCTATATTGACGCCAAACTTGATGACTGCTGGGGGGACTCTCATGGCTATGGTCCGCGCGAGCCCTCCAAGACCGCGCTGCAGTGCGGCGGCCTGCTGGGAGGGCGTCATGTTGCCTGTGGTCACATTGATCCAGGCGTGTACTTCGCGGACGAACTCGCGAAATGGTACTTGGCCGGCAGGATCCCAATGGGGGCCGGTCGTTCTAGTGTCGTCTCCGCCCCACATATGTCCTACCGCACCTCCAAGAGCGACCCATATGAGCCCCAAAAATAATAACCCCAATCCAATGGTCTCGTAGGTCGTAATCGGATGTAGTCGGTGGGGACCTATGTTTTGTCGTCGTAAGTCTGCGTGGGGTCGGAAGCGGCAATGTATCGTATCGCATGTTTCCATGCATTATGTCTTCGAAGAAATTTCCAACGGGAGTAGGTGGGTGGACTTCAGGAGTGTAATAGCGCAGGGATGTAGGATATGAGTAAGAGACATCCGCTGGAGCAGAGGTATCGCTGCAAGTTTCCTTGCGATGCTGCGTAGCTATATACACTCCTCCGCGCAATGCCACTGAACCCTGATGTTCCACCATATCCGTGGTCCACCAGATAGTGCCGTGGATGGTGGGGAGTAGAGCAAGAGCTGACCACCATAGGCCAGCTCCGCTACCAAGTTTGAAGGGGGCTGGAAGGCCCAGCCAACAGTTTCGCCTCAGGCGAAGCCAAGCTCCTGCCCTGTTGTATCGTAGTAGCGATATTCCCAGTAGAGGAGGAGATACCATCTCAAGCAATAGGAAGGTCTTTTCGGTCTCGATAACGATTGTGTGCCTCGCGGTGAGGCGCAGTCAAATCTGGGCGGCCGGTCGCTTGAGCCAACGCGGCCGTGGGCGCACGCTCGCTTCCACTCCTTACGTCCCTCAGCTCGCTTTAGAGTCCTTCTACTCCTCCACCCCAAGATGACCCCAAGAGCCCCCAAGATGCCCCCGAGGCGCCCCCAAGGGGCCCTCAAGAGGCCCCCAAGAGGTCCCCAAGAGGCCCCCAAGAGGACCCCGCGAGGCCCCCAAGAGGCCCCAAAGGCCCCCAAGAAGCCCCAAGAACCAAGAGGCCCCAAGAGGCGCTCACTCGCGTGCTGCCAGGCCAGATGTGCACGGCCTGACTTGGTGTTGCTCGGAAGCGAAAGCGATGAACGAGGAACCTTCCACCCGTCGCCGTCACCACTCGTCGGTCGTCGGCCGTCGGCAGCCGGTCGCCGTCAGTCGTCGTCGTCGTCGTCGTCGTCGTCGTCGTCGTCGTCGTCGGTTCGTCGTCGGTTCGTCGTCACTAACTCCTCCGTCGGTCGTCGTCGTAATTATCCCGCTCGTCGACCGTTGGTCGTCCGTTGTCGTCGTCACCGTCCATTTCAACAACAATAGCATCAGGAGCGCCCCGGATCGGCGGCACTGGCGGGAGGCGCGCGCTCAAGTTCTAGCTAGGCTTGATAGGCTAACTCATGTAATATCATGTTGGTCGCTTCTTGCGTCCAGGGACTCCCTTGGAGGCCCTGCGCAAGCCTCGAAATCGTATAGAAGGGGAAGTGCGGAAACGCAGAAGTCATTCATGTCCTTTCTGGGTATTCAGCGATTTGCGGACCTCAAAGGTTTCCTGGGTCCTTTTTTGGGAGGTGAGGGGGTCTGAATTGTGGTCTGTTGTGCAAGAGTAGACCAGGGGCCAAACTTGGAGGAAAAAAAGAAGGAATTGTGAGATTTCCATGTTTTCGAGCTCATCGGCGCTGTTCGGCGCTGTTTTTTGTCTGTGCCTCGCGGGTTTTGTTAGCCAGGCCCCTCAGGGGTGTGGGATCTTCCGGACCCCCTGGGGGTTCTGGAGGCCTCCTGGAGGCCTGGAGAGCCGTCGGAAGGGTGTCTCGGGCTGCCCGGGAGCGTGTTGGGCTGTTCTTTACGTTCTGTGGGCTCCTTGGGGTCGTCTTGGGCTGTCCTTGGGCGTCTTGGGGGGCCCCCGGGAAGCCAGGAGGCGCGGTACCCGCCAGATGTCAGGGGATGTGTGGGATCTCCGAGTAGGAGTCCACTTTGAACAAAAAAGAGAAAGAATTCTTGGAATTCCCTTTCAAAACAATCATCGGTCTTCGAGGGTTGGAAGCGGGAAAACGTGAAGGCAAAAATTGATGAAAAACCATTGGCAATCAAAGATTTTACCCTCTTTGGGCTCTCTCGGGACTGCTTAAGAGCATCTTCGGCTGTTCTTTTGCATTCTGAGGGGTTCTTGGGGCTGTCTTGGGGCGGCCTGGAGCCTTTTGGGAGCTCCCCGGGAGGCCGGGGGGCGCGGTACCAGGCGCCGCTTCGGCAATTTTGGGGCTTTCTTGGCCCGTCTTGGACCCGTCCTGGGAATCCTTTGGGCGGTCTTGGGGCGGTCTTGGACCGCTGGAACCTCGACAACCGAGAAGGCCAAAAACACACAAAAAAAAAAAAAAAAAAAAAAAAAAAAAAAATCGAAATCAACGATTTGGGCCTCTTCGGGCTTTCCCGGGACGCCTCTCGGACCTCTCTTGGGGACTTTTGGAGGCCTCCTGGGAGCGTGGAGAGCCGTCAACAGTGTGTCTTGGACTGCTTGGGAGCGTCTTGGGCCGTTCTTTACGTTCTGGGAGCTTCTTGGGGTCGTCATGGGCTGTCCTTCGGCGTCTTGGGGTCTCCCCAATAAGCCGGGAGACGCGGTACTGGCCAGATGTCAGGGGATGTGTAGGACCCCCGTGTAGGAGTTCCACTTTGAAAAGAAGAACTATTGGAATTCCTGTTGTCCAAGATCCTCAACCTTTGAGGGTTGGAAGCGGGAAAACGTGAGAAAGCGAAAAATTGTTGAAAAACCATTGGCAATCAACGAGTTTACCCTCTTTGGGCTCTCTCGGGACGGCTCTCGCAGCTCTCTTGGCCTGCTCTTGGAGCCTCGTCGGGATCTTTTTAAAGCCTCTCAGGGATCGGGGGTGTGTAGGAGGCCTCTGGGTGGTCCCAGAGGCCTCTCGGATGTCTCTGGCAGCCTCCTGCTCCCACTCTTGGGCCCATATTGGCCCTGTTTTGGGGTGGTCTGGGGCTGTCCTGGGCGCCTCTTCGGCAGTCTTGGAGCCTTCTTGGCCGGTCTTGGAGCCGTCCTGAGGGTCTCTTGGGTGGTCTTGGGGCGGGTCGGTCTTGGGAGCCTCTTCGGCGGACCGTTGGAAGCTCGAAAACCCCGATACGCCAAAAACAGTAAAAAAACACTTGAAATCGACGATGATGGCCTCTTCGGACCCTCCCGGGACGCCTCTCGGACCTCTCTTGGGGTCTCTTAGAGGGTACCTGGGAGCCTCGAGAGCCGTCGGAAGGCTGACTTGGGCTGCTTGGGAGCGTCTTGGGTCATCCTTTCGCATTCTGGGGGCTCCTGGGAGGCGTCTTGGGCACTCCTGGAGCGCTGTGGGGGCTCCCCGGAAAGGCCGGGGGAGCGGTACTGGGAGCGTTCCCGAGATGTGGCGGGGAGGTGTGGGACCCGGGGCCGCGGGGGGGCGGTATCAATTGTATATCTACCTGCGCACACATATATATGTGTATATATACATACATACATACATACATACATACATACATACATACATACATACATACATACATACATACATACATGCATGCATACATTACATACATGCATACATACATACATACATTGCATACATACATTGCATACATACACACAGACAGACAGACAGACAGACAGACAGACATACAGACATACATACACACATACATACATACATACACACATACATACATACATACACACATACATACATACATGCATGCATACATAAATACATACATACATACACATATATATATATATATATGAGCCAGCGTTGACTCCAAATAGATAGGAGGACAGGATGAGGACGAGAGAAGGGTGGGAGGAGGACGAAAGGAGAACGGGAGCAGGACGAGAGGACGGCAGGAGCACAATCAAGCAAGCGCAAGCAAGCAAGCGGAAGCAAGCAAGCGCAAGCGAGCAATAACAAGCAAGCAAGAGCCAGCGATCAAGCGCAAGCAAGCAAGGGCAAGCAAGAGCAAGCAAGCAAGGGCAAGCAAGAGCAAGCAAGCGAGATCAAGTACGCACGAGCAAGCAAGCAAGTGCCATTGGAAAAAGGGGGGCCATTGGAAAAAGGGCATTGACATAGGAATTAGGAGGGGGCGGCAACGGACCAATTAGTAGAGCTTGAGTTCAAACATATGCATACATCCATCCATCCGTCCGTCCAAGCATGCACGCACGCACGCACGCACGCACGCACGCACGCACGCACGCACGCACGCACGCACGCATACGTACATACATACATACATACATGCATACATGCATGCATACATGCATGCATGCATACATACATAAATCCATACATGTGTACTATCAGCACGCGGCCACAAGAGGTGCCGACCCCTGCCCTGGGGTGGTTCCTCTGTTCGTGGCTGGTGGCCCGAGATCGGGACCAGGAGGCCGAGCACGAGGAACTGCGCCGGGACTGACAAGAACTAGAGAACCACAGGCCTCCTAGATGGGGTCCGAGTAGACGGGGTCGAGGGATCGCCCCGCATCGCCAATGCATCGCCGATGTATCGGCGATGCATCGGCACGTCGGCGATGCATCGGCGACATCGGCGTGGAGAAAGTCGGGCTCCACATCGAGCCGCATCCCCGATGCATCGGCGATGCGGCGCGATCCTCCGACCCCACCTGCTCCGACCCCATCTAAGAGACCCAGAAGAGCACAGACCGTCGGGGCTCTGGGCCCAGGGCGGCGGGGGCGGGGCCCAGGGCGGGGCTCTGGGCCCAGGGCGGCGGTGCCCGCCGAGCCGTCGCAGCGCTCGTGCTCGCGCGGCTTCCAGGCGCCTGCGCTCTCGCCGTTTGAAAATCCGCCCCACCGCGCTGCGGTTCACCGAGCAGAGCGTCTGGGGCAACTGTCTTGGCGCTTCGCGCTCCGCGAAGCGCGACTATCTTCGCGCTCTCGCGCCCCGTCCCCCCCATGAACAGGATGAGGGACTCGTGCCTCGCTCTGGTGTCGCCCAGACCGCGAAGCCCGAACATGAAAAGCACAATGACATACCGGTATTATGTCCTCCTTGGAGGCGTGGGTCCGACTCGAACATACAGGAAGTATAACCATATTGTGGTATGTCGTTCCCCGAGCGGTGTGGCCAGAAGGCGCCCGCCACCGTGCATATACTAGAAGATTTCTCGGCGGGCGCGTTGCCCCTGGGACCCAGGAGGGCGACGCACACATAGTTTTAGTGTGTTGGGTCGCCGCCGAGAGCAGAGCGTCCTCCGGGGTGCTCGCTCGGAGCTCTCGGTACTGGATGCTACGTGCCCCGCTGCAGGACTCTGAGATCCGATGCTGCGAACAATGCAACATCGCGATAAAATCATGACCGGAGCCCTTGACCACATCTTTTTGTTGCATTTTCGAGCCGGACCGGTCTGTGATGGTCCGGGAGGGCGAAACCAGACGGAAACGCCCCGTGTGACAAAATTGCAAGAAAGCCAGGTCTCGGAGTGGGTGCGACACGTGCGAGGTCCCAAGCGCTCCTGGGCGCTCTCAGTCAACTGCACGCAAGAGTGACCCAAGGCATGAGGGACCTTTGGGGCGCGCCTTTGTGGAGGGCGCGGGGGAACCAAACCCAAGCGCGCAGGCCGCTGCTATCGCATCGCATTCGGCGACCGGGGGACCCCAGTGGGCCCGCACCGATCGGGGGTTGCTAAAGGTGCCCCTGGCCCGAGGTACCCCCAGCTTTTCGCTCAATTTTGAAAGCCCTGGGGCCCGCCAGGCCTCGTGAGGGGGGCTCTGGAGGCCGTGCTGGCCTCCTTGGAAATCCTGGGGGCACCTTGGGCCAGGGGCACTTCTAGCAACACCCGAACCAAAGGTCACTCTGGCGAAGAGTCATTCTTACATTGCGTGGATTTCAAGGAAGCCTCTGGTCCACGGCCCGGGCCTGCCCGGGCCTGGGCACGGCCCCTAGAGAGGCATCCCAAGAGGCCCCCAGGGGGCCCCCAAGTAGACCCCAAGGAGGCCTCTCCTTACACCCAGGCGACTCGCCATCGTTCGGACATCCATGCCCCGTGCATGTTTCGGCTTGGTGCGCTTCTCTTTCGTACGATGATCCAAGGTGCTCCTCGATGGTCCTTGCCGGGGAAAAAGCACACGTACGAACAATGCCAAGGCGTTGCAATTGCTTCACGCTGTGCGCTTTCCCCTGTACGCGGGCCCCTCGACCAAGACAGATCGCGCTCTGGCTCGAGGGATGCCGCACAACGACGGGGCCTGGGGCTCCGCTCGTGATTTTCGAGATGTTGCACTTGTCTCGCAACCTCGGATCTCAAGGTCCAGGAGGCCTCTGGTCCACGACACAGGCACGGCGGCGGGATGGGCCGAAGGCCACTGGACAAAGGAGACGCGCCGTACAGGGCCCTCCCTACAACAGCGAGGAAGGAGCAGAGTAGTCCGCTCGTGGGAGGAACCTTCAATTCTGTGTCACGCAACCACGGTCGTCCAGCCGACCCGAGGGCCCTTTGTCTGGGGGGGGAACGGGGGACAGGAGCAGGAGGAGGAGATGGCATGAGGAGGAAAAGGCAGGATAAGGAGGAGGAGAAGGACGAGGAGTCAAGCTAGCCAGCTCGAGCGAGACAAGCATGGCATGCCCATACCCACCCGCCCTCCCACAACATAAGAAGCATTGCTGGCACAACCAGGGGCGGAACGCCCGATACACGTAGAAGTTGTGGTGGTGGTGGTGGTGGTGGTGGTGGTGGTGGTGGTAGTAGTAGTAGTAGTAGTAGTAGTAGTAGTAGTAGGGGTAGTAGTAGTAGTAGGTAGTAGTAGTAGTAGTAGTAGTAGTAGTAGTAGTA
>CAUYUJ010021837.1:300363-315363 GCA_963575745.1 Prorocentrum cordatum | reverse complement strand
GGGAGTACCTATACGACCACCCTTCGGGCCATAAGGAGGTTGTGGGGGGGAGAGGGGGGGGGAACCAACATCTGATTCAATCGATCTCACTATCGATCTCACTCAACGGACACCACGGGACACCACAGGGCACTTATCGATCTCACTATCGATCTCACTATCGATCTCACTCAACGGGACACCACGTGCCACCTTGGGACACCGCGGGACACCTCTCGATCTCACTATCGGTCTCACTATCGATCTCACTATCGATTTCACTCAACAGGACACCATAGGACACCACGGGAAACCTCGGGACACCCCATCGATATCACTATCGATCTCACTATCAATCTCACTATCGATCTCACTACACGGGACACCACAGGGCACCACGGGACACCACGGGACACCTGTCGATCTCACTATCGATCTCACTAGCGATCTCACTTTGTGGGACACAACGGGACACCTCGGGGCACCACATCGATCTCAGTATCAATCTGATCGATCTACCTCACTATCAATCTCATCCAACGGGACACCACGGGACACCACGGGACACCGCGGGACACCGCGAGCCACCGCTGGACGGGCGGAGGGGGGAATTACTTGTCTTGACTTCGCCCAAACAACGGCGGACACCACGGGACACCAGCGGGACACCAGCGGACACCACGGACCACCGGCCGCCCGAGGAGAAACATTTGGTCCAGCCGCGGCCCAATCACAGGAGGAATTCGGGACACCGGCGGGACACCGCGGGCCACTGGCCGCCGGAGGAGAAACTTTTGGTCCGGCCGCGGCCCAGCCACAGGAGGATTTCCTCTCGCCCGCCCACGCAGCTTCGCCTCGCCCGCACGCACGCACGCCACGCACGACACGAACCTGAAACCGAAATCGATTTCCCCGTAGGGGGGGTCTCCGTTTCACGTCGGACTCACCCCCCAACCTCCGATATCAGAGTGAGGGGGCTGAACCGAAATCATTCACTGCTGGGTGCGTGGCTGAAGTGAGAATATGTGGTGAAGATTTTACTTGTTACGTTGTCGTTTTCGTTGTCGTCGTTGTTGTCGTTGTTGTTGTTATTGTTGTTGTTGCTGTTGCTGTTGCTGTTGCTGTTGTTGTTGTTGTTGTTGTTGTTGTTGTTGTTGTTGCTGTTGCTGTTGGTTGTTGGTTGTTGGTTGTTGTTTGTTGTTTGTGTTTGTTGTTTGTTGTTTGTTGTTTGTTGTCTGTTGTTGTCGTCGTCCCACCCGCGACCCGCCCCGCGACCCGCCCCGCGACCCACCCCGCGACCCACCCGCGACCCACCCGCAACCCACCCCGCGACCCACCCGCGACCCACCCCGCGACCCACCCGCGACCCACCCGCGACCCACCCGCGACCCACCCCGCGACCCGCCCGCGACCCACCCCGAGACCCCCCGGGCGGCCCAACCGCCACCCACTGGCGACCCATCCGCGACCCACCCGCGACCCACTCCGCGACCCACCCGCGACCCACCCGCGACCCACCCGCGACCCCACCCGCGACCCACCCCGCGACCCACCCAAAACTTTCGGCGCCTGCGGCGGGCTTCGTTTGCATTCGTTCCAGGTGGAGAACCTGCGACCCACCCGCGACCCAAACCGCGTTCAGTGTACCAATCAAAATTGTCGGCGCCTGCGGCGGGCTGTTTTTGAATTCCTTACAGGTGGGAGATGGAGAGCCCGCGACCCACCGCGACCCAAACCGCGTTCAGTGTACAAATCAAAATTCGCGCGCCTGCGGCGGCTTCTTTGCATCGGCGACCACCCGCGACCCACTCGCGACCCAACCCGAGACCCCCCGCGACCCACCCGCGACCCACCCACCCGCGACCCACCGCGACCCACCCCCAACCCACCCGCGACCCACCCCGCAACCCACACAAAATGTTCGGCGCCTGCGGCGGGCTTCTTTTGTATTCGTTCCAGGTGGAAAACCCGCGACCCACCCGCGACCCAAACCGCGTTCAGTGTACAAATCAAAATTTTCGGCGCCTGCGGCGGGCTGTTTTCGGTTTCCTTCCAAAGGGAGATGGAGAACCCGCGACCCACCCGCGACCCACCCCGCGATCCGCCCGGGACCCACCCCGAGACCCCCCCGGCGACCCACCCCGTGACCCACCCGAGACCCACCCGCGACCCACCCCGCGACCCACCCCGCGACCCACCCGGGACCCTCCCGGGACCCACCCGCGACCCCACCCACGGGCGCGTCGCCCGCGCCTGCCCCCTCACTCTTATCCGCAATTGCGGGGTGCTACGTACCAGTAAGGAATAAGCATCGGATCGATGCCACAAGGAAACCATGAGGAGGTAGGAGCCAAGATGGAGGAGGAGGGGGAGGAGGAGAGGCCAGGAGGAGGCAGGAGGAGCGAAACCAGAGGCAGGAGGCCAAAAGCAGCCAAACAGCACCTCCCTCGACCGAGAACAGCAGCCAGAATCTAACTTGCCCTGGCAGGATTGGTTGTCTTTTTGGCTGGTTTCCCATTCCTCCTTCCTCATCCTCAGCATCCTCCTCTTCCTCCTCCTCCTCCTCTTCCTCCTCCTCCTCTGCATCCTCTGCATCCTCTGCATCCTCCATCCTGCCCCTGCATCCTCTTTATGCTTCGTGTCCGCTCATCCTGCTTTTGCTCCTGCTCCTTCTCCTCCTCCTGCTCCTCCTCCTGCTCTTCCTCCCCCTCCTGCTCCTGCTCCTGCTCCTGCCCCACCTCCTGCTAGCTGCTAGCTCTAGCTCTCTCTCTCCCTCTCTATCTCCCCTCCTCTGCCTAATTATCCTCCTCCTCCTCATCCTGCTCCTCCTCCTACCTCTCCTTCTCCTCCTCCTCCTCCTCCTCTTCGTCCTCCTCCTCCTCGTCTTCCTGCTGCTCCTCCTTCATTCCTGTTCCTTACGTAAAGCTTCTCCCTGTCGCACTCTGGGGTCAGTTTTTGGGGCGGGCCGGGCGTTTCGCCTGAGACTTCCTCACCACTAATGACCCTGAAACTTCAAAATAGACAACAGTTTGACAAATGGAGGGCGGGTCGTTTTCAAAATATGGCTCTCGCCTTAGCGCCGCGAACATTCGTTTGTAAACTCGGCAGGAGTTTCATGAATTGAGGGCGGGTGGTTTGCAACATGTGGCTCTCGCCTTAGCGCCGCGCAAATTCGCTTGAAAACTTTGCGGGAACTTCAAGGATTGAGGGCGGGTGGTTTTCAAAATGTGGCTCTCGCCTTAGCGCCACACACAGTCGTTCGAAAACTTTGCAGGAGTTTCATGTATTGAGGTCGGTTCCTTTTCAAACTGTGGCTCTCGCCGGCGCGCCGCACAGAGTCGTTTCACAAAATTGCAAGACTTCCACGGGTTCTCATGATGAACGTACCAGGAATTGTGTTTGGAAAGGTTCTGGATTATGAGGGCGCAACAGTTACATTGATTCGCGGTGTTGAAATCCCGGGAATGGCGTTCGGGCACGATTCCATACCGTCAAGGCGCAACAGTCAGGTTGATCCGTGGCCTTGGAATCCCGAGAACAATGTTTTGGCATGCTTCAGGGTCTTCAAACAGTTCCAACGAGGCAGCTCCCTCAGTGGAAGTGAACCCTTTATAGGAGCCTATTAAAGGGGAGCTTGGAGGAATGGTTTATTCCAACATCTTTGTTGACGCTTGGGTTTACACTCATCCTCCTCCACCTGCTCCTGCTCCTCCACCTCATCATAATCACCCTCATTATCATCCTCATCCTCATCATCATCAGCAGCATCAGCAGCATCATCATCATCATCATCAACAGCATCAGCATCAGCATCGGCATCATCACCATCATCACCACCATCTTCTTCTTCGTCATCATCATCATCATCATCATCATCATCATCATCATCATCATCATCATCATCCTCTTCATCATCACTAT
Organism: Prorocentrum cordatum; assembly: GCA_963575745.1. Classification (NCBI taxonomy): domain Eukaryota; class Dinophyceae; order Prorocentrales; family Prorocentraceae; genus Prorocentrum; species Prorocentrum cordatum. The sequence goes on along the minus strand of CAUYUJ010021837.1, from coordinate 311,463 downwards.
CATCACCATTATCATTGTCATCATCAGCATCATCAGCAGCAACATCACCATCATCATCATCATCATCATCAGCATCATCATGATCAGCAGCATCATCAGTGTCATCATCATCATCATCATCTTCATCATCAGCATCATCATCAATAGCATCATCACCAGCAACCTCATCATCATCAGCATCATCAGCATTATCACCATCACCGCTTCCGTCATCATCATCAGCATCATCATCAACACCATCATCATCATCATCATCATCATCATCATCATCAGCATCATCATCATCATCATCATCATCATCATCACCATCATCATCATCATCACCACCACCACCATCATCAGCAGCAGCACCAGCAACATCAGCATAATCATCATCAGCAGCAGCATCATCAGCATCATCAGCATCAGTATCACCATCATCATCAGCAGCATCATCAGCATCATCAGCACCAGCACCGTCATACTCAGCATCATCATCAGCATCAGCATCAGCATCATCAGCATCATCAGCATCAGCATTATCATTGTTAGCATCATCCTCATGGTCATCATGGTCATCAACATCATCAGCACCATCATCATCACCAGCAGCAGCATCAACAGCAGCGTCATCAGCATCAGCATCAGCATCATCATCAATAGCATCATAACCACCACCACCACCACCACCAGCGGCATCATCATCATCATCATCATCATCATCATGTTCAGCATCGTCGTCGTCATTGTCAACGTCAGCATCAGCATGATCATCATCAGCATCATCAGCATCATAATCAGTAGCATCATCAGCAGCATCATCATCAGCATCATGATCATCATCCTCATCATCATCATCATCATCGTCATCATCATCACAAGCATCATCATCATCATGATCAGCATCATCATCACGATCAGCATCGTCATCATCAGCAGCATCATCACTAGCAGCATCATTGCGTCCATCATCATCACCAGCATCATCAGCATCATCATCAGCAGCATCATCAGCATCAGCATCGTCATCATCATCATCATCATTACCATCATCATCATCATCATCATCATTCTTACTCTCTCTGAGCATTGGGCACTGATGGCATCGGGGTTCAATCACTCCCCATCCTTCTCATCCATCTGCTTTTCCTCCTCCTGCATTTCCTCCCCATCATGACTCCCCACTCCTTCCTGATCACTTCTTGCTAAATCTGAATCCTGCCCGCTCACATGTCACCCTCCTCATCCCCATCTTCCTGATCCTCATCCGTATCACCACGCTCATTTTACTCCCCCTTATCCTTTTCACTATTCACTCGTCGTTGCTTCCTCCTCCATTCTCCTCCTCCCGCTCCTAGTACTCCTGCTCCTCTTCGTCGTCCTCCTCACCGTTCCCCACTCAGGGCCCCGCTGGTGGATGAACGACCATGGCCAAAGCCTGCTAGGGAGCTGCGTGCAGAGCGTTCAGCACAGGGGCAGGCTCACCGGGCACTGTATCCAGAGAGGGGATCGAAGCGTGGAGCACTGCGTGAGCCGAGAGACAGAGAGAGAGAGAGAAAGAGAGAGACAGAGAGGGAGAGAGAGGGAGAGAGAGAGCCAGCCTTGGGAGATCGTGCTTCTTCCGCCTTCCTGTGTGTAACACAATGTCATAAAAGTTGGATCTAAACAATTCCTGCGGCGCGAAAGAAAGCTGCGAGTGCGCATCTACACCTGCTAAGACTCCAAGGCAGGCCCATGGCAGGAAGCAAAGAAAAGGAAGCACTTGTCCTCGGCACTGTCCATACCGTATTAATCCCCCGCGATGTCGTAAGCAGCTTCTCCTAGGCTCTCCTCCTCTAGCTCGGCCAGCGCCTCGGAGGCCGGGGGCGCCAATGTTGATACGTGAGCGGCAGGCAGGGAGAACCGCAGGGATGAAGGGCGAGCGAGTGTCACGGAGGAGGTGGAGGGGGCAGGGGATGGACACGGCGAGGAGACGGAAGAGGGAAGCAACGATGGTGAAGAGAGCTTCAAGGTGCCTGCGTACTCACTACTCGCTTGTTGCAGCGATGCTGCTGCAAGCGTGCTCGGTACCCGTTCTGCCGGTGGTTGATATCAAACTCCGTTCCAAAGATTCGGCATGGTTACGTCGAGCTCGTCAGGCCCGCTGGAATTGCCAAAGAACTTTGCTGCGCTCTGCCGCGAAATTAGCAGCAGACGCGGCTGCCGGGACACCTCGCGCTCTGCGCAGGTGGCACGACGACGCCGACCAGGACGAGGGCGAGATGGAAAGAAAGACGGGAGACGCCGCGAGGGAGGCCGAAAGAAGGGATGAGGTATGAAGGGGGCGACGAGGAAGGAGGGCAGGGGGTCGGTGACAAGAAAGGGGAGGGGGAAAGGAAGGGGAGGAGATTCGAGGTGAGAAGCTGCGGGCGCACAAAGCTCCATGAGCACGGTGGCGTTTGTATGTCGCAGAAGGGCGGCCAGCACCGCAGCACCGCATGCGTGCGTGCTCCTCACTCCTCCTCCTCCTCCTCCTCCTCCTCCTCCTCCTCCTCTCAGTATTATTATAACTGTGTCTCTTTTATCGTGATTATTATGACTCTATTTCTTAGTATTATTAATAATATCAGCGTCCGCATTGCTAGAATGATGAGTATTATTCGTATTAGTATGGATCTTATTATTCGACTATTCGTATTGATGTTATGATGCTTCTTCTTGTTATTAATCTTAATTGTAGTATGCTTTATCATTGCATTCGTGGACTTACCCGTATCCTCATTGGTAGGTTTATCAGTGGTATTAGTTGTCTTACTAGTATTGTTGTTCGTATTAAGTAATATCCCTCCTCCTCCTCCTCCTCCTCCTCCTCTTCCATTCCTTTTCCTAATGAATAACGTCGCCCTGTCGCACCCCGTGGCCAGTTTTTAGGGCAGACCGGACGTATCGTCGCCTGAGGCTTCCTCACCATTCATGACCCTAGATAGGGTACATGTGTATATAAAAGTTTAACCGATGGAGGGCGGGTCGTTTTCAAAATGTGGCTCTCGCCTTAGCGCCGCGCACATTCGCTTTTAAACATGCGCAAGAGCTTCGCGGATTGAGGGCGGTTCCTTTTCACAATGTGGCTCTCGCCTTAGCGCCGTGCATATTCGTTATTTTTTATGTTCAAGAGTTCCACGGGTTCCCAGGATCAGCGTACCTGTTTTAGAAGGATGCAGGATGGTGAGGGTGCAACAGTTACATCGACTCGCGGTGTTGAAGTCCCAAGAATGGCGTTCTGGTGCAATACAATATCGTCAAGACGCTACAGTCTAGTTGATCCGTGGCGTCGGAATCCCGAGAACAATGTTTTGACAGGCTTCAGGGTTTCTAAAGGGTTGTCTTCCAACGAGGCAGTTCCCTGTGGAAATAGCCCGTTGTTGGTGTCTATGAAGAGGGAGCTTGGAGGGAGGGTTTGTTCCAACATCGTTGATGACTCTTGGGTTTACACTGGTCCTCATGCTCCTCCTCCTCGTCCTCCTCCTTTCCTCATCCTTCTGTCCATCCAGATTTTTGGAACGGCACCTTTTCAAAGTGGGCATTCGGTGGACACATCACTGAACTGTACGCACCGTTCCCCAACTGGGTGCAAGGCTGCCCCTTCTCGAAACGCGGCTCCGCCTGCATGGCAGGCTGCTCTTTTTCTACAGGGTTGCTTCTTGTGGCTTCTTCTACAGGGAGGCAGGGACTCATGAGGCTTTGGGACGAGAAGGTGCATTGCCGCATTGTTGAATGAACTTGCTCGGGTCGTCGTCCTCCTCCTCTTTATCCTCCTCTTCCTCCTCCTCATCCTCCTACACTCCCTCCTCCTCCTCATCCGACGACGACATCGACGACGACGAAGACGACGAAGACGACGACAACGACGGAGACGACGACGACGACGACAACGGCGGCCGGGCGGGAGGGCGACGGGGGCGACGCATCCCTCGGCCACACGATGAACGACCCTGGGCAAAAGTGCCCTTTGGTGCGCGGCCTCCGGAAGTTCCCAATGGAGGGGGAGCGGGGGGGGCAAACCCGAGTACACAAGCTGCTGCTGTCGCATCGCATGCAGCGATCAGGGGACCCCATGAGCTAGCACCAAACGTCACTCCGGCGAAGGGTCGATCCTACGCGTAGCCGAATCCCCCGGCCGAAGGAGGTGCCTGAGCCAGCTGGTCCAAGTCCCCGCAGCTGAACCTGGGGGGAGAGCCCGGCAGTGGGCAAGCAGTCACCGATTCGGCAAAGGCGCGTCCGCACAGCGAAGCAAACCAGAATCGCCAACGCAAGAGGGCGAGCTGTACTGGCAGCGTCTCGCCTCTTGTTTGTTGCGTCTGTGGAAGGGGTCGGCAAGATCGCGAGAATCCCCATACCCCAACTCTTGTTTGTTACGTCAGTGGTGGGAACCACCACGAACCCAGATTGAGCACACAGTTGGTGCAGACATCGAGGTTCCCTAGCCCTGCTCCATCCTCCTACTCCACTTGCACAGGCGGGATGAGGGAGGGAGGAGGGACGAAGAGGAGGAGAAGGAGAAGGAGGCATCGGTCGCGACAGCGCGGGGAGGAAGGAACACAGAAAAGTGAGCAGAAGCAAGGAGCAGCGAGCGGGGAGGAGGAAGGAAGATGGGGAAAGAGATAAGAGGAGGAAGCAAGGAGGAGGGATCGGGAAGCAGGGAACGGGGAGGAAGAGAGAGAGGAAGGTAGGAGAGGGGGCAGGGAGCAGGGAGCAAAGGCGAAAGCCGAGACTGCACAGCGGGCGCGAGGAACGAGCGCTTCAGCAGCGGCTCGTATTCGAGGGGCTCGGCCTCCGGCTGGACCGCCTCGCCAGAAGGGGGACGCGCGCCCGACGCTTGTCGGACCCTGCAGAATCCTGCTCCTGGCTCCCTAGCCCCTCCTAACCCTCGCATCCTCCTGCTGCTCCACGTTACGTCCCTGCTCCCACCTCCCTGCTCCGCCCTGCTCCTGGCCCCTGGCTCTGCCTCCGCAACCTCGGGTACGGCAGTGTCCGCCGACTCCTACACGGGGGCAGCAAGGAAAGGTGCACGGTCGTTGTGCGAACAAGGCGCACACATAGTTCCCATCCGCTCGGCCCTCCCCCTACACCGCATCATCCTCATGTTCCTCCTCCTCCTCCTCCTCCTCCTCCTCCTCCTCCTCCTCCGCTTCCTCACCCTCCTCCTCCTCCTCCTCCTCCTCCTCCTTCACCTCATCCTCATCCTCATCCTCATCCTTCTCTTCTGTCCTCGTCCTCCTCCTCCAACTCCTCCTCCTCCTCTTCCTCATCATCCTCCTCGTCCTCCTCCTCCATGTCTTCTGTCCTCCTCCTCCTCCTCCTCATTCTCTTCCTCCTCCTCCTCCACGGACACAAAATTCACCTCCCCCTCCTCCCTCTCAGCTGCATCGTCCTCTCCTCCTCCTCCTCCTCCTCCTCCTCCTCCTCCTACTCCACCTCCGCCTCCTCCTCCTCCTCCTCCACCTCCTCCGCTCCTCCTCCTCCTCCGCCTCCTCCTCCTCTTCCTCCTCCTCTTCCTCCGCCTCCTTCTCCTCCTCCTCCTCCCCCTCCTCCTTTTCCTCCTCCTCCTCATCCTCCTCCTCCTCTTCCGGCTCCTCCTCCTCCTCCCTCGCCTCATCCTCCTCCTCCACCTGGTCCTCTACTTCTTATTGTTCTTATGATTCTTGTTATTGGTAGTATTACCATTATTCGTGTTAGCATTATTATTCTTCGTATTAATATTGTGACCAGTATTATTATTAGTAGCAGCAGTAGACGTATCACTCGTATTATTATTCCTGTTATTACTATTATTAGTATTCGTACTCGTATTATGATTAGTATTAGTAGTACTATTATCATGATTACTATTAGTAGTACTAGTAGTATTATTATTATCATGATTAGTAGCATTACGATTATGATTAGTAGCCGTAGTAGCATAATTCGTATTAGTCGCATTCATAGTCTTCATCGTAATTTCATGACTAGTATTACTAGTATTATTCGTACTAGCCTTACTCTGATTAGTCTTATTCGTATGCTTAATATTCTTATTATTAGTATTATTCGTGTTATTCGTGTTATCCGTCTTGTTATTCTTACTACTAGGACTATGATTACTGATCGTAGTAATGGTATTCGTCGTATTAGTATCACTATTATCATTATGATTCGTATTATTCGTCTTCTTATTCGTATTATTATTCATAGTATTACTATCATCGTGGTTTATATTAAAATTAGTATTCGTATTCCTCTTCTTCGTATTATTAGTATGGTTCGCCTTCTTTTTCGCATTATTATTATGATTCATATTATTGTTCGTCTTGATGTTCGTATGAATAATCTTCTTCGTTTTCGCCATATTATAATACCAGCTGTTATTATCCTCCTCCTCCTCCGCCTCCTCCTCCGCCTCCTCCTCCTCCTCCGCCTCCTCCTCCTCCTCCCTCTCCTCCTCCTCCTCCTCCTCCTCCTCCTCCTCCTCCTCCTCCTCCTCCTCCTCCTCCCCCTCCCCCTCCCCCTCTTCCTCCTCCTCCTCCTCCTCCTCCTCCTCCTGCCTCCTCCTCCTCCTCCTCCTCCTCCTCCTCCTCCTCCTCCTCCTCCTCATCGTCCTCCTGCTCCTCCTCCTCCTCCGCCTCCGCCTCCGCCCCCGCCTCCTCCTCCTCCTCCTCCTCATCTTCCTCCTCCTCCTCCTCATCATCATCATCATCACCATCACCATCACCATCATCATCCTCATCCTCATCATCCTCATCATCATCATCATCATCAGCCGCAACAGCAGCATCAGCATCATCGTCATCATGATCATCATCATCACCATCGTCATCAGCATCAGCATCATCATCGCCATCATCATCAACAACATCATCATCAGCATCATCATCAACATCACCACCATCATCGTCACCATCATCCGCATCATCGTCATGTGCGCCTTTTTACTGCCAGCGATTGCAAGAGACTGAGCAGCGTAACAGTCCAGCCTTCGAGGAGCGGCACCGCACCACCAGAGCTCAAGCACAGAGATGCGAGCAGCACGAGCATTCACATACAGACTGCCTGCAGCATGCGTGCTGCCTGTAAAAGGGTGGAAGAGAGGAGGAGGAGGAAGACTTGAGCGACACAAACAGCGGCGGAGCAGAGGCGCGACGGAAACACGTGAAATCACGACAATCCTGTGCGCCTTTTTTACTGCCAGCGATTGCAAGAGACTGAGCAGCGTAACGGTCCAGCCTTCGAGGTGCGGCACCGCACCACCAGAGCTCAAGCACAGAGATGCGAGCAGCACGAGCATTCACATACAGACTGCCGAATTTGCGCCAAATATGCAGCAGCAAGCTGGCAACGCCGAGCAGTTAAAAGGCACACTATTTAGACAAAGATTTCTGGATCACTCACGTGAGCAGAGGCACCCACCTCAGCGCTGTGGAAACACCTGGCCAGCGCGAGACAGAATTTACGCGGATAGACAGCTCCCTTCTTAGTCTGAAACCCGCCCCCAGGCAGAAAGCCCTGGAGCTGGACGTGGGGGCGGCCCGTCCGCGAACAAGTACCTCTACGCGAGCCACTGCATACAGAGTCTCTAAAGCTGCCGGGCTCAAGATCAGACATCATGAGCCCTGTGTCCTTTTTCCACGGGGCCCCCCACTGGCACATGGAGGTAATGAGGAAAATCACAGACTTACGCCTAAGGCTAGAGTGGCCACACAACTATTCAGCGAATTCGAGACCTCAACGACGGCTTGGAGGCGTGGTTTGAGGGAGGGGAGGCCGAGGAGGTGAGTATCAGAACGGACAGGAGAGGCTCCAACTCCGCGATCACGGCAACGCGTTAGGGCATTGCACGGGATGCCAGCGCGCCAGCCTCTCACGCGCCCGGCACGCGCCCACCTCAGGATCAAGGACTTGTTGCCAGCCTTCGAGAGATCGTACTGCTCGCCGAGGGATGCGCCCCACAGCAGCACTGGCATACCCAGGTCGGCGACCGCCCGGCCGAAGCCGCCCTCGCCACAGAGCAGGTCCAGGATCACCGCCGGGTCGGGCAGACTGGGGCCAATCCTGAGGGCAGGCCGCGCTTGCACGCGGTCAGGGCGAGGCAGCTGGCCACGGCGTGCCGCTGCTGTGCGCTGGGCAGCTTGTGGATTTGCTCGGTGAGCCGCCCGCCTTTCTCGCGCCTCCGCACGGAGCTCCACGACTTCCAGCGGCCTCGGCGGCGGATCTGCTCGAGGTCGCGGAGGTTGGCGGCGCAGTCGCGGCTGGGCCCTGAGTGCCGGTGCTGGCGCGCATGGCAGGCGCCGATGGCGTCGAGCCTGAGCGCCTGGATGGCCCCGCGCCAGGCGCGCGAGACCTCCGCCTGAGTGGCGGAGAAGAGCGAGGCGTTCGCCGCGGCGCCCCCTCGGCGCCGAGTGCTGACCATCGCCTGGAGCGCTGCGCCCAGCCCCTGCTGTCGGGGAAGATCCAGCATCCAGCCCGCGTCGAACTCCCCGGTCTTGGACACCTCGCCGACCTCCTGCGCATGGGGCGTCACGGCGGGGAACCTGCGAGCCGCCGACGACCCCGGAGCCGGCGGCGCGAAGTCCTGGAGTCGCAGCCCGTGGATCTCTCCCGGACGGCCGTAGACCTCGAAGAGGAGCCAGATCGCGATGGCGATCTGCGGCTGGCCGCGGTAGTGAAGGTAGTTTATCACCATCGCCACGATCCCGAAGGGCAGCGCCATGCGGCTCCTCGGGGGAGCGAGGTTGCGCCACCCCTTCGAGGCCTGCTTCGCGAGCGGCAGGTCGAACGGCCCCGTCTTGTTGAAGCGGGGGTCGCGCCGCGCCACCGCCGCGATCATGCGGTTGGCGTAGGTCTGGCGCCAGCCCTCCTCGAACATCTTGTGAGGGTAGTCGCGGACGGCGCCGTCGAGCGACGCCGGAGAGGAGAGTTGCCTCCTCTGCTGCTTGACCCACTGGTCGAACCCGTTGAGCACGTCGGCGCAGGCCTGGCGGCCAGCCCAGGTCCGGACCGAGGCCGCGTTCAGGGCGGGTATCCCAGCAGGCAGCTCGACGAGGCGCGCCCGCTGGATCGGCGCGAGGGAGGCCGCCGCGGGCGCAGCCACCGGCGTCTGGGCACGAAGTGCCGGCAACGGCGCCGGCGGAGAGCTGGCGGGCCCACGCTGGCGGGCCAACGCAGGCAGGCTCGCGCCGCCCAGGGCCCACGCCGCCGGGCGCTTCAAGGCCCGCCCCTGCAGCAGACCCCCCGCTGCCGGGGGCCCGCGAGTGCCCATCTGCACCAGGAAGGTGATACACGGAAGAAGAACACGCAACATATGGAAGAAGACGAAGCACCCTCGAGCCAGGAATGCTGACGGACGGCTCGGGCTCGAGGCGGGGCTCGACGGGGTCCAGGTTGCGGTCCAGGCCCGGGGTATTCGACGCATGCTCCGACTCCAGGGACCAGGGCTTGCTTGCGCCAGCTCGCTGATGATGTGAATGCTGCTGTGAAGGTAGATGCTGTTGCATACTATGTTGCTGGGGACGCTCCTGCTCACCTAGGTTGCAGACGGGCCCCTGGCACAGGCCCTGGGCGAGGGAGGTCTCCATGGGGGGCTCCTTGAGGACGACGGGCGAAGGATCACTGGGGCCCCCGCGGCCTCTCGAGGGGCCATCCGCGACGTTGTACTCCGAAGGAATCCAGCGAATACAGAAAGAGCTCCCCGAAGCCAGATCTTGCGCATGATAGTGAGCATGGTGTGACTGTGACCGATGACAGCGAGTCGCCCAAGACGAGGAGACGCTTAATCCAGATCTGGATTACCGCGGTTGCGGACAGCTCGGAGAGCATGGCAAACATGATACAGGATGGCCCGCGCCTCCAGGACAGGCATGCCCTCGAGACGATCCCACTCCCTCCTGCCCGTGACTTGCCACTTGCTCTTTTCCAGCACCCGCGCGGGAACTTCGGGGAACTGGCCGAGGTCGCGCTCGCGAGGCGGGCCCAGCGACTGGCCGCTGGAACCCGACGGAAGCTGGGCGCCCAGCCCGGCGCGCAGGCCCTCGGCCGCGCCGGCAGCCCCCTCGGCCGCCAGCTCGGCCACGCGTGCCCGCCGACGTGGAGGGAAGCGCTCGGCCCGGCCATAGCGCCACCTCTCGCTATGGCGACCGACCTCCCGCGCCGCGTCCACTTCCCAGACGGCTTCGCAGGCGCCCAACCCCCAGGGGGAGGCATCCACGCAGCCAACAGAAGGGGGCCACGGCGCGCGGAGGTCACGCCACAACAGAGGGGCAACGCCATCCCAAGCCAGCAGTTCCTGCCTAACCTGAAGCACGACTCGAAAATGCTCAGGCCCTCGCGCCGGGCCAGCGTGATAAAGACCACATGCCCGATGACCCGCTCGAGGTCCCGGCCTGAGCATCGGCCCCTCCGGACCAAAGCCCGCGCGGCAAGCCTCGTGCGCCAGAGACGGGACGCCGATGACGAAAAACGGCCCGTGGAAGAGAGGGCCCGCCCGAGGACGGAGAACTCGCCGCCCACCTCGCCAAGGCGAGCGCCCCTCGTGACCACGAGTCCACGCCGCTCGAGCTCCTGCATCATCCGCGTGACGTTGGCGCGCACAGCGTCCGCGTCGTAGCCGATGCTGACGCGGTTGTCCACGTACTCGAGATGGCAGGCTGGGCTGAGCGACGGGGCTGGGCGGCCATCCCGAAGGCGAGAGGCATCGTCGCAGCCACTCGCGTCGGCAACCCTCTCCAGAAGCGACTGGCGCCACCGCGTCGCCCACGACCAGCCCACGGGGGCAACGCGGAGCCTGGGGCACAGGGGGGCGGAGGCCTCGACGCCCTTGGCGCCGACCACGGAGACGCCCATTGCCCCAGCACGGACAGGCCTCAACGTAAAGGCGTAGCGGAGGGCCTCCGGCAACTCCAAGTGGTAGAAAGCGCCCTTCAGGTCGGCGCCCTCGATGGTGAGCTCGCTGTCGTCGTCGAGCATCTCGAGGGGGCCGAACGCGTCCCCCGCGGCGAGCCTGACGCCGTCGGGCTCCACGAAGATCTCGCTTGACCTGCGGCAGTCCGCGACCATGCGGAGGCGGCCGCCCTTCTTCTTGACGAAAAAAAATGTCTGCTCGCATGCCATCCT
>CAUYUJ010021837.1:227863-295363 GCA_963575745.1 Prorocentrum cordatum | reverse complement strand
ATCAGCAGCAGCAGCATCATCATCATCAGCAGCATCAGCAGCATCATCATCATCATCAGCATCATCATCAGCAGCATCATCATCAGCAGCAGCATCACAATAATCATCAGCATTATCATCATCACCAGCATCATCATCACCATCACCATCAGCATCATCATCATCAGCAGCAGCCGCATCAGCCTCAACATCAACAGATACATCCACATCATCAACATCAACATCGTCAGTGTCAACAGCATCAGTATCGACACCAACATCAACATCATAATCCTCCGACTAATCCTCATCGTCGTCATCGTCATCATTATCAGCAGCAACAGCATCAGCATCAGGACCATCGTCGTCATCGACACCAGCAGCATCACAAGCATCATCATCATCACCATCAGCATCATCATCGTCGTCATCATCATCAGCATCGTCATCACCACCATAACCACCATCATCATCAGCATCATCATAATCATCATCATCATCATCATCATCAGCATCATCATCATCATCATCCCCCTCCTCTTCCTCCGCCTCCTCTTCCTCTTCCACCTCCTCCTCCTCATATTCCTCCTCCTCCTCCCGCTCCGCTTCCTCGTCCTCATCATCCTCATCCTCCTCCTCCTCCTCCTCCTCCTCCCCCTCCTCCTCCCCCTCCTCCTCCTCCCTCTCCTCTATCCTCCTCCTGCTCCTCCTCCGAGTCCTCCTCCTCCTCGTCCTCGTCCTCCTCCTCCTCCTCCTCCGGTTCCTTACCCTTCTCCACCCCCTCCTCATCCTCCTCCTCCTCCTCCGCCGCCTTCTCCTCCTCATCCTCCTCCTCTTCCTCCACATCCTCCTCCTCCTCGTCCGCCTCCTCCTCCTTCTGTTCTTCCTCCTCCTCGTCATCATCATCATCATCATCATCAGCAGAATCGTCAGCATCATCATCAGCATCAGCAGCAGCAGCATCATCATGCTCATCATCCTCGCCTTCATCATCAGCATCATCATAATCAGCATCATCACGATCACCATCAGCATCATCAGCAGCAGCATTACCATCATCAGCAGCAGCAGCATCAACCTCAACATGCACATCCGCATCATCATCAACATCAACATCGTCAGTGTCAACAGCATCGTCATCATCATCATCATCATCATCATCATCACCAACATCAACATCATAATCCTCAAACTCATCCTCATCCTCATCATCATCATCATCATCAGCAGCATAATCATCAGCATCAGGAACATCGTCGTCATCATCAGCAGCAGCATCACCAGCATCATCATCATCAGCATCATCATCATCAACATCTCCATAATCATCAAAATAAGAACGATACTGAAACGAAAGCTATCAATTAGAGTGATAATGGTAATGAACATTGATGGTAATGATAAGAAGTACTGCAATGATAATACAAATAGAAAGAACCATCATCATCATCATCATCATCATCATCAGCATCGGCAGAATAATCAACATCGTGATCAGCATCACCATCATAATATGCATAAACATCAGCATCAGCATCAGCAGCGTCATCATCATCATCATCATCATCATCATCATCATCATCGTCATCGTCATCGTCATCGTCATCGTCATCAGCATCATCAGCAGGATCATCATCAGCATCAACATCATCCCGATGGTCATCCTCATCGTCCTCATCGCTATCATCCGCCTCGATACCATCGTCGGCATCAGCATCAGCATCATCATCATCAGCAGCAGCAGCAGTAGCAGCAGCAGCATCAGCATCAGCCTCAGCAGCAACATCAGCACCAGCATCATAATCAGCATCATCAGCAACGTCGTCGTCATCGTCATCGTCATCGTCGGCGTCGGCACCATCGTCAAGGTCGTCGTCATCATCATCATCATCATCAACATCATCATCATCAGCATCATCATCATCATCGGCATCATTAGATCCGTCAGCGTCACCATCATCGTCGTCATCAGCATAATCGGCATCATCAGCATCAGCATCATCATCAGCGTCGGCATGATCATCATCATCATCATCATCAGCCGCAGCATCATCATGATGATCATAGTCATCACTGTCCACTCTACCATCCGCATCAACAGCATAATCATCATCATCAGCATCATCAGCATCAGCATCATCATCAGTCCTAGAACCATCATTATCACCACCAACACCATTATCATCATCAGCATCAGAATCGTCTTCGTCGTCGCCATCATCATCAGCATCATCAACATCATCATATATATGCAGCAGCATCATCATCAACAGCAGCATCAGCATCAGCACAATTAGCAGTATCATCAGCATCATCACCATCATCCTCCTCATCCCCTTCCTCATCATCAGCAACATCATCAGCATCAGCATCAGCATCAGCATCATCATCAACAGGAGCATCATAATACCAAACATTAAATTAATAATACAAAGAACAGAAATAATGATGATGCGAATCAGCATCATCATCATCATCATCATCAGCATCGTCGTAACCATCATCATCATCGTCATCAGCATCGGCATCAGCATGGGCAACATCATCATCAACATCATCATCATCAGCACCATCATCATCATCAACATCAGCAGCAGCAGCATCATCATCAGCATAATCATGATTATCAGCATCATCATTCCCCTCATCATCCCCATCGCATCCCCATACGTCGTCACCGCCGCCTCGTCATCATCCTTGCCCTCCTCCGCAACCTTAACCTCCTCCGCAGCCTCCTGCTCCTCCTCCTCCGCATCTGTTTCCTCCTCCTCCTCCTCCTCACCAGCATCTGTAATTGCATCACCACCACCACCAGCATCATAATCATCATCATCATCATCATCATCATCATCATCATCATCATCCTCATCATCATCATCATCATCATCAGCATCATCAGCATCATCATCAGCATCATCATCATCGTCAGCATCATCATCAGCATCAGCATCGTCAGCGGCACCATCAGCAACATCAGCATCATCATCAGCAGCAGCATCACCATCATCATGATCCACATCAGCAGCATCCTCATCATCCTCAGCTGTAGCATCAGCATCCTCAGCATCATCATCGCAATACAGCATCAGCATCATCACCATCAGCATCAGCATCAGCGCCACCAGCATCATCAGCATCAGCATCGTCATCAGCATCATAATCAGCAGCATCGTCAACATCATCATCATCATCGTCATCATCATCGTCATCATCATCAGCAACATCGTAATGGTCATAATCAGCAGCATCCGCATAATCATCAGCATCAGCAGCAGCATCAGCATCAGCAGCAGCATCATCAGCAGCATCACGACCATCATCAGCATCATCATTATCATCGTCATCATCATCATCATCATAATCATCGTAATCATCAGCATCATCAGCCTCAACATCGTCAGCATCGTCATCATCAGCATTGACATACTCGTCGACATCCTCAGCATCGGCATCATCATCATCCGCATCATCAGTCTCACTAGCAGCAGCAGCATCGTCAGCATCGTCATCATCATCATCATCGTCATCAACAATACCAGCAGCAGCCGTAGCAACCGCAGCAACATAAACATCATCATCATCATCATCAGTAGCAGCAACAACCGCAACATCATCCGCATCATCAGCGGCATCATCATCCTCATCATCATCACCATCAGCATCAGCAGCAGCATCGTCGTCAGCAGCACCACCAACATCATGTTCATGCACCTCCTCCGCCTCCGCATCACCTCCCCCATCTTGTCGTCTCCTCCTCCTCGTCGTCCTTATCATACTCCGTCTCGTGCTCATGTCACTGTTCCTGCTCATTCTCCTCCTCATCCTCCTCCTCATCCTCCTCCTCCGTCTCCTCGTGTTCGTTTTACTCCGTCTCCTCATCCTGAGTCGCATCGTTCTCCGTCTCATTCTCCCTCTCCACAGAATCGCCTTCCTTCCCTGACTCCGCCTCCTCCTCGTTCGCCTCCTCCGCTCCTCCTCCCCATGTTCAGCATCACCATCAGCATCATCATCAGCATCGCACATAAGCAACATCATCATCACCGTCAGCATCATCATCATCATCAGCAGCATCATCGCCATCGGCATCGTCGTCATCATCAGCATCAGCATCAGCATCAGCATCAGCATCAGCATCAGCATCAGCATCAGCATCATCATCATCATCATCATCATCATCATCATCATCATCATCGTCATCATCGTCATCGTCCTCCGCATCATCAGCATCAGCATCCCCATCCTTCTCCGTATCCTCCTCCTCCTCCTCATCCTCCTCCTCATCCCCCTCATCCACAACCTCCCTGTCCTCCTCCTCCTCCTCCTTCTCATCATCATCATCATCATCATCATCATTGTTAAGCTCGCCTGCCAAATACCGTGCCCCACCCCAGTTGTCCCTTCCATTCCTCCCCACCCTCCTCCTCCACCTACTCCGCCTCCACCTCATGCGCCTCCTGTTCGTCCTCTACCGCATCCGCCCCCACCTCCACCTCCACCTCCTCCTCCTCCTCCTCCTCCTCATCATCATCAGCATCATCAGCATCATCATCATCCTCATCATCATCATCAGCATCATCAGCATCATCAGCATAGGCAGCATCATCAGCATCATCAGCATCGTCATCGTCAGCATCAGAATCGTCCATCATCGTCATAATCAGCATCACCATCATCCGCATCAGTATCGGCATCAGCATCATCAGCAGCAGCATCAGCATCACCATGAGACATCGGCATCATCGGCAGCATCAGCATCAGCATCATCATCAGCATCAGCAGCAGCCTAACCACCACCGCCAACATGTCCATCATCAGCAGCATCATCAGCATCATCAACATTAGCAGCATCATCATCATCACCATCATCAACATCGTCATCATCGTGTTCATGATCATGATCATCATGATCATCAGCATCATCAGCAGCAGCAGCATCCTCATCACCACCACCAGTATGCATCATCGTAATCAGCATCATCATCATCAGCGGCCTCCTCATCACCATCATCGTCATCATAATCAGCATCGTCATGATCACCAGCGGCCTCGCCATCGTCATGATCAGGATCATTATGATATTCAGTACCACTAACACACAGCATCATAATCAGCAGCGGCAGCAGCTGCAGTATCGTCAGCACCATCAGCATCAGCAGCATCATTATCAGCATCACCATCGTAATCATCATCATCAGCAACATCAGCAGAACCATCAGCATCGTCATCATTATCATTGTAATTGTCGTCGTCATCATCACCCTCATTAGCAACAGCATCATAATCAGCAGCATCATCATCATCATCGTCATCATCAGCAGCAGCGTCATCCACATCCTCCTCCTCAGCCTGCTCTCCTCCACATCACCCCCATAATCAGAATCGTAACCATCGTAATCGTGAGCATCGTCATCACCATCAGCGTCGTCAGCATGATGGTCACCATCATAATCATCATCGCCGTCGTTATCAGCACAACCAACATCATCGTCATCATCATCATCATCATCATAAACATCATTTTCATCATCGTCATCAGCATCATCATCATCATCGTCATCAACATCAACATCAGCATTAGCATCAGCATCACCAGCATTATCATCGTCAACCTAATCATCATCATCAGCATCATCAGCATCATCATCATCGTAACCATCATCATCATCTTCATCATACTCGTCATCATCAGATTCATCAGCATCATCACCATCCTCAGAATCAACAGCAGCCGCAGCCGCCGCTGCACGATCATCAGCAGCATGATCATCAGCATCGTCGTCGTTGTCAACATCAATACCATCACCATGATCAGCATCAGCATCAGAGCCATCCATTGTCGTCGTCGCCATCACCATTACCAGTATCGGCATGAGCATCGTCATCTGCTTGTGCGCCATCATGATCAGCATCATCAGCATCATCATCGCCAGCATCATGATAATAATCAACATCATCATCGCCATCTTCTTCGTCAATGTCGCCATCATAGTCGGTATAAGAATCATCATCATCATCATCATCAACAGCATCATCATCCTCGTTCTTCTCCTCCTGCTCCTCCTCCTTCTCCTCCTCCTCGTTCTCCTCCTCATTCTCTTTCCTACCAAATAACTCCTCTCTGTCGCACCCCGAGGCCAGTCGGAGGGGCGGGCCGGGCGTTTCGCATGTGACTTTCTTGGCATGTATGATCCTGTAGGTTCAGTAACAGTTGGAAACATTTCAACGACGGAGGCTCTCCAAAATGAGGCTCTCGCCCTAGCGCCGCCCACATTCGTTCTACGAAATTGCCCGAGCTTCAAGGATTGAGGGCGGGCGGCGTTCAAAAGGTGACTCCCGCCTCAGCGCCGCGCACATTCATCTCAGAAACTTGCACGAGCATCACGGATTGAGTGCGGACCGTGCTTGAAATGTGGCTGTCGCCTGAGCACCGCGCACATTCGTTATAAAAATATGCCAGAGTTTTACAGATGGAGGGCAGGCGGTTTTCAAAATGTGGCTCTCGCCCTAGGGCCGCGCACATTCGTCTGAAACAAGTTCCATCGTTTCACGGGGGGGTGAGGGCGGTTCGTTTTCAAAATGGTGTTCTCGCCTTAGCGCCGCGCAAATTGGTCTCAACTAATTGCAAGAGTTTCACGGGCTCCCATCGTTAACGTACCAGTGGAACGATTCAGGATTGCCAGGGCATAACACTCACGTTGATTCGCGATGCTGAAGTCCCAGGATTGGTGCTCTGGCACGATTCAGGATCGTCAAAGCGCAACAGTCAGCTTGATTCGTCGCGTTGGAATCCCGAGAATGGTCTTTGGGCACGCTCGAGGATCTTCAATCGGTTGTGTCCCAATGGGGGACTTCCCTCAGTGGAAATGAAACCTGGTGGGGCCTATGAAGAGGGAGCTTGAAGGGAGGGTGTATTCCAACATCGCTGATGAGCCTTGTGTTTACACTGGTCCTCCTCCTCCTCCTCATCATCATCATCGTCATCATCAACATCCCCATCACCCTGAGTGTCATCACCGCTTGCATCATCATCGTCATCATCAGCAATAGCATCATAATCCGCATCGTATTCCTCGTCATAGTCGTATGCAGCTTCGCTAGCATCATCACGATCCCATCGCTGTCCCTCGATTACCTGGACTCGTCTCCCTCCGTCTCCCTTTCTGCCGTAATGCCCTCCCTCTGCCGGCTCCCACCCTCTCCCTCCCTCCCTCACCATGCCGCTCCCTCTCTTCCACCCGCCAACACCGCCAAAAGATGAAGGAGGGACGCCTTCCGGGCGGGGGGGAATCTCCGAAGAGGGTTGGTTGAGACATCGGCGGCCCGCCAGAACGAGGAGAGAGGAGGCAGGAGGGGAGGAGGGGGGAGAGGGAGCGAGTGAGGGAGGAAGAGTCACCATGCGCGCAGCAAACGGAAAGACCACAACAAAAGAGGGCTGTGGGCTGCGATTATGAGTCTGATAGGTTGCCTCATTACGGGAAAGTGCGGGCACACGTCCAACGTAACCTAGCACAGCTAAAAAGAACACAAAGAGAGAGAGGTAGGACTTTGACAAGGATAGGGACCGGGGGTTGGGATAGGGAGAGGGTAACGGATAGGGATAGGGATAGGGACATGGATAGGGATAGGGATGGGCATAGGGATAGGGATAGGAATAGAGATTAGGATTGGGATAGGGATGGGGATAAGGATAGGGATGGGGAGAGGGATAGGAATAGGAGTAGAAAAAGGATTAGCGTTGGGAATAGGGAGAATAATAAGGATTGGGACAGGGATAGGGAGAGCAATAGGGGTAGGGCGAGAGAAGGAAGGGATGAAGGAGGCTACATCCACTCTTCCCTCCGTCTACCCCTTCCTCAATCTCTCTCTCTCTCTCTCTCGATCCATCCAGCACTCCATCCATAAAGTCGCCCTGCAATCATCCCACCTTTCCTCTTCCCCCGACTCCATGTACAATACGCTTTACTCCTTTATCCATGCACAATACGCTTTCCTCCTCTGGAAACTGGACTTATCATTTTACTTAGTCATCTTTCGGCGTTCCTTCCTCCGCCATCACTCCTCAACATGGTGTTGATCATCGTGTTGCTGCGATCCTCCTCATCTTCATGGTGCTCCTCCTCCGTATCCCAATCACCCGTCATCCTGGACGAACGCATCATTACAAGATTCAGCCATCGTCATCCTCATCCCGATCATCATCATTATCATCATTATTCTCGTCATCAGCAGCATCATCATAATCGTCGTCGTCATCATTGTCATCATCATAACCACCACCACCACCAGAAATCAACATCAGACTTAGCCTCATCCTCACAATCACCAGCACCGTCAGCCTCATCGCCATCATCATCATCATCATCATCAGCATCATGGTCATCATCGTCGTCGTCAACAACATCATCATCATCAGCCACAGCAACATCATCACCATCATCAGCATCAGCATCATCATCATCAGCATCATCAATAGCATCACCATCATCATCGTCCTCCCCCTGATCAGCATCACAACATCATCATTAGCATCATCGTCATCATCCTCATCACCAGCATCAACAGCATCCTCCTCATCGTTGTCATCAGCAGCAGCATCGGCCTCATCGCCATCATCAGTCGTCAGCATCGTCAGCAGCATCAGCATCATAGTCGTCAGCATCAGCAGCATCATCATCAACAGCAACATCAGCATCATCATCATCAGCATCAGCATCACCT
The DNA here is from genome assembly GCA_963575745.1 of Prorocentrum cordatum. Taxonomy (NCBI): domain Eukaryota; class Dinophyceae; order Prorocentrales; family Prorocentraceae; genus Prorocentrum; species Prorocentrum cordatum. Next base: position 286,666 of record CAUYUJ010021837.1, on the reverse strand, counting down.
CGTTCGTCAGTTCGAGCATCATCATCGGCATCATCATCATCATCATCATCATCATCATCAGCATCATCATCATCATCATCATCATCCCGATCATCATCATCGTAATCAGCATGTTCAGCATCACCAGCATCATCATCATCATCACCATTATCATTATCAGCATCCTCCTCGCGGTCGCCAGGATAATCGCCATCAGCATCAGCAGCAGCACCAGCATCATCATCATCATCATCACCAGCATCAGCATCAGCATCAGCATCAGCATCATCATCATCACCATCATCATCACCATCATCATCGCCATCCTGATCCTCTTCATCATCCTCAGTATCAGCATCATCATCGTCATCAGCATCGTAAGCATCATCAGACATGCTCACCATCACCACCATCATCAGCAGCAGCAGCGCAGGAATCGTCTACATATTCTCCATTATCATCAGTATCAGTAACATCATCATCAACAACAACAGCAGCATCCGCCTCGCCATTATCAGCATGGCCCGCATCGAAGTATGCATACGCGTCATCAGCATAGCAATCATCGACAGCATCCAATCAGCAGCATCATCATCAGCATCATCATTAGCACCAGCATCATCATCAGCACAATCGGCATCATCATCATCAGCAGCATCATCACCAGCATCAATTATCATCATCATCACCATCGTGGTCGTGGAAAATCATCGCGACCATCATGATCATGGCCGCCGTCAACGTCCCCCTCAGATTCGCCATCAAAATCATCATCACCACCACCATCGCAATCATAGTCATCATCACAAAAACGTCATCAGCATTGTCCGTGTATCGTCACCGCCGCCGACGCCATCATCATATTCACCATCCATATAGTGTCATCCTCATCGCTATCAAGATCAGCATCATACTCATGATACTATGCATGGTCATGGCCAGCATCATCCTTATCATCATCATCAACATCATCACCATAATCAGCATCATCATCGCCATCATCATCGTTATTAGTGTCAGCATCGTCATCATGATCACCATCCTCATTTTTATCATTGTCAGCATCATCGCTGTCGCCATCAGCATTAATAAAACCATCTTCACCAACAACATCACCATTACAGCCACGACCGCCATCACCATCGCCATCACCATCACCACTACAATCAACACCATCGGTACCACCATCATAAACTTACCATACTTATCATCATCAACGCCACAACCATCACCACCATCAACACCACCACAATCGTCGTTGTCATGTTCCTCGTCCTCGTTGTCGTCGTCATCGGCATCACCATGGTCTTCATCTTCCGCAATTGCCCCCCACCTTCTCGTTCTGCTCTTCCCCGTCCGCCTCTGCCTCAAGTTCCTCTTCCGCATCTGCCTCCTCCTCATCATCCTCCTCCTCCAACGCCTCCGCCTGTCTGTTCCATCATATACCCCGCACCCGCCACATCGGGTGCCTCATGTAGCTCCCTCATATCGGCTCCACCCCGTCGTCCGCCTCAGCTTACGCTTCTACCTAATCCACCCACTCTCCCCCATGACAAAGAGGCCGCTGAAACTAAGTCTCCTCCATGAATGTGTTCCTCGAGCGGAAGGCTAGTCCACCAGCTGCGTGGGCATCATCCTCGCCCGCCGACACCGACGAGCCGATCTCGTTGCCGCCGCCTTGCCTGTGCACGCCGACAAGCCAACGAGATCCAGGTCGAAGGACGGGGGGAACTACGTGTCCAGACGTGACGGGATGGGGTACGACTGCACACGACGACGGGAGCGGCGACCAGGTCGTGGGCGGGGTGAGGGACGGCGGCGGGCGAGAGCGGTCAACGGAGGGGCAAGGGAAGGCAGATCGGGAAAGGCGTGGAGAGGGGAGGGGAGGAACGGGAGTAAGGTCGGGGAGGACGGGGAACAAAGAGCGTGAGTGAGAGAGAAAGAGAGATGACAGCAGAGGCAAACGGAGGAAGAGGAGGAGGAGGAAGGGATCTGCCAAGAGATGACCGCACAACCGGAGTAGGAATGGAGGGAGAAGGAGCGAGAGACGAGACGGCGAAGGGGAGGAGCAGAGGGAAAACGGTGATAAGGAGGAGGAGTAGCAGCAGCAACGAGAAGAAGATGAGAAAAATGAGGAGCGGGAAGGAAAAGGCATGAGATGGAGGAGGTCCAAGCTTGCTTACCCCTAGATTGGAGCCGATGGGATCTCCCCGGTGGTCCCACTGATCTGGCACACTCGGGACACCAGTACCGCTTCTGATCGCTCCACCCTCATATTTCTCCCCTCTCATTCTCCCCGCCGACCCACCCGCCGACGCTTCCACCTCCAGCTCGACATCCTCATCGTCATTGTCCCCAGCTGCAGCATCCGAATACCATCGTCACCAGATGCAGCTGCATCATCATCATCATCAACATCATCATCACTATCATCATAATCATCATCAGCATCATAATCAGCATCGTCGTCATCGTCGTCGTCATCATAATCACACTCGCCAGCATCACCACCATCATGAGCATCATCAGAAGCACCGTTATCACCACCAACATATTTACAATGCCACTCAGTATCAGATGCATGGCCCACCTCACCAACATCATCAATACCATTGTTGCAAGCATCCTAAACTAAGCAATGCAACCGTCGCAATCACCAGCAGCATTATCAGTAGCATCGACGCCAATACGATCAACATCATCATCATCATCATACTCAGCATCAGCAGCAGCACCATCGGCATAGTCATCCTTGCCATCCTCATCAACAACAGCAACAATACGAGAGCAACTGCAACGACAACAACAACAACAACAACAACAACAACAACAACCACAACCACAACCACAACAACAACAACCATGTAACCCTCATGCGCGCGCAGTGTTTCCACACGAAACATGCGACACTCATGATACACATCCCCATCATGGGGGAGTATTGTTCTATAGCGGGGTCCGTTATACCCATTCCCAGATCTCCCGCCCAATGAGGTCTTGCAAACACCTCCTCCGAGGAATTTCAACATATCCCGCCTCGAAAACGCATGCCCGCGACTTGCTGCGCCGATGCGAGACCACCAGTGGAGCCCCAGCCAAGGCTAAAGCAAACAAAAAAATCGAGCGACAGGATTGCCTTGGTGGGGATGGGGGCTGTCGGCGGCGAGGCAAGGACCTGGCCCTGAATAGAAAAGGAGGAAGTCTCGAGCAGGGCCGCTGTTGTTGCTGGGAGCGGCGCCAATGCTGAAGAGAGTAGGGCGCTAGTCCAGCGTAAAACAAAACGAAGTCTCGAGCGGGAACGCTGGTTTTGTTGGGACGGCGGTTGTCGGCGGCAAGGAACACCGAGTTGAGTAAGAAGGGAAGAAGTATCGAGCGGGAGCCGTGGTTTTGTCGGGACGGGGGCTGTCGGCAGCGAGGAACAGCACCGTCCTGAGGAAAAAATAGGAAGCCTCGAGCGGGAGCGTTGTTCTTGCTGGGAGTGGCGCCAATGCAAAAGAGAGCATCCAGCGTAAAACGGGAGGAACTCTCGGGAAGGAGCGCTGGTTTTGTCGGGACGGCGGTTTTCGGCGGCGAGGAGGAGCACCGCCTTGAGTAAAAACTGGAAGTCGTCTCGAGCGGGAGCGTTGTTGTTGCTGGGGGCGGCGCCGATGAGAGAAAGAGTAGCGCGCCAGTCCAAAGTAGAACGGAAGGATGTCTCGAGCGGTAGCGCTGGTTTTGTTGGACGGCGGCTTTCGGCGGCGAGCAAGAGCACTGGCCCTGAGTCAAAAAGGAGGAAGTCTCGAGCGGGAGCGTTGTTTTTGTTGGGGGGCCAGTTTGGCGCCCCCCCAAACCGCTCGAGCGTGAGCCTCATTTTCAATGACAATGTGGCCGGCGCTGAGGCGAGAGCGTCAAAGCATCATAATCATCAGCAGCTGCATCATCATAATCAGCAGCAGCATCAGTATCATCAGCATCAGCATCCTCATCATAAGCATAATCCTCACAAGCATCATCAAAATCATCATCGCAAACACCATCGTTATCACCATCTCCACCATCATCATCATCATCATCATCATCATCATCATCATCATCATCATCATCATCCTCATAATCATCATCATCATCATCATCATCATCATCATCATCATCACCATCATCGTCGTCACCAGCATCATCAACATCATCGTCAGCATCATCATCATCATCATCATCATCATCATCATCATCATCATCATCATCATCGCCAAGGCCATCACCATCACCATTACCAACACCAGCACCAACACCAGTCACCATCGTAATTGGCACCATCAGCAGCAGCAGCATCATCATCATCAGCATGATCAGCATCGCCCCCATCATTCCAAACATCACCATCATCATCAATATCATCACCATCACTACCACCATCGCCACCGTCGCCACCACCACTATCATCATCGTCATCACCGTCGCCGTCGTCCTGCTCATGGTGCTCCCCCCTCCTCCTCTCCTTCTTTCTCCTCCCCCTGCGCATTCTCCTCCTCCTACTACTACTTATACTCCTCGTCCCCCTCCTCATCCTCCTCCTCCTCTTCCTCCTCCTCCTCACCCTTTTCCCAGTCCTCCCTCTCGTCATCCTACACACCCTCCCCGTCCTCCCTCTCCGGTTCTTTGTCCTTGTGAATAACTCCTCTCTGTCGCACCCCGAGGCCGGTCGAAAGTGCAGGCCGGGCATTTCACCTGAGACGTCCTCACCATGTATTGCTCTGAAGCTTAGAATTTCGCAACAGCTTCACAGATGGAGGGAGGGTGGTTTTCGAAATGTGGCTCTCGCCTAAGCGCCGCGCACACTCGATTTAAACATTTGCAAGAGTTTCACGGATTGAGGGCGAGTGTTCAAACATATGTGGCTCTCGCGTTAGCGCCGCGCACATTCAATTTAAACATTTGCAAGAGCTTCACGGCTTGAGGGCGGGTCGTTTTCAAAGCTCGCGCCCAAGCGCCGCGCACATGTGTTGCAAAAGAGGCGCAAGAATTGTGCATACATATTGATGGCGGTTCGTTTTCAAAATGTGGCTCTCGCCTGAGCGCCGCGCACTTTCGTTCAAACATATGTCCAGGAGATTCACGGTTTCACATGGTCAACCATCAGCATCAGCATCATCAGCACCATCAGCAGCATCGTCAGCATTATCATCAGCATCAACATCAGCACCATCACCATCATCACTATCATCATCATTCTCATCATCATCATCATCATCATCATCATCACCATCACCATCATCATCGTCAGCGTCATCAGCACCATCATCCCCATCATCATCATCATCATCATCATCAGCCTCATCCTGCCCATCACCCTCGTCCTCATCCGCATTATCATCCTCATCCTCATCCTCTGCATGGTCATCATCATCATCCTCATCACCGTCATCACCATCATCAGCAGCATCAGTATCAGCATCAGCATCATAATCAGCATCAGCATCATCATCATCAGCATCATCAGCATGATCATCAGCATCAGCATCATCAGCATCAGCATCATCATCAGCATCATCACCAGCATCATCACCATCAGCATCAGCATCATCATCATCATCATTCTCTGCATCCTCATCCTTATCCTCCTCCTCATCCTGACCCTCCTCCTCATCCTGACCCTCCTCCTCCTCCTCGCCAGCCAACACCTCCTGGCCATCCTCCCCCCAGCTGCCCTCCTCCTCCTCCCTGACGGGTGCCCAGGCCTCGCCCGCCGCCCCAGCAAGCCCGCGCGCGCGGGGGCGCGCCATGGTCGCGGCAGCGACACGGCCCGGCGCATGCCGCGCGGCGACGGCGTGGAGGGCATGGGCGACTCCTCGGGCTGCGCGGGCCACGGCTCCTCCGAGATGACGGCGGCCTCCCGCGGCGCGGGGGCTGCAGCCCAGGAGGAGAAGGAGGAGGAGGAGGAGGAGGAGGAGAGGAGGAGGAGGAGGAGGAGGAGGAGGAGGAGGGAGCGGGGAAGGGGGAGGAGGAGGGGAGGAGGAGGAGAGGAGGAAGGGGGAGGGGCAGGAGGAGGAGGAGGAGGAGGAGGAGGAGGAGGAGGGAGGAGGAGGAGGAGGAGGACAAGGAGGAGGAGGAGGAGGAGGAGGAGCAGCAGGAGGAGGAGGAGGAGGAGAGGGAGGAGCTTGTTTTACTCGACGAGAGCCCAGTGCCACTGGAACGGATGAGGTACACGTATGGCGAGCTATCGCAGGACCGTCTCTGTCCTGTACTCGGATCCTCCACGCAGGCCTTGGGCGAGCGCTACCCGCGCATCAGCGCAGGGGAGCTGCAAAGGCAGGCCACGGAAACTGGTCACTCCACGAATCGTGTCACATTCACCCCGTGTATCCGTGCAACGATGCGAGGCAAAGCAGCATCGGAGCTATTCGCCCACGAGAATAGCTCACAACTGAGAGGGTGGTGCAATGTGGCCCCGTTAGCTGAAGAGGTATGCCGCCGCCCCTTCAGCTGCATCAAGACATTGCTCGTGCGCAGGTTCGCGCACAGGAGAGAAATAGGATGAGACAGGGCGGGAGGCTCGCTGCACCATGCTACTCACGGTCTCCGCCAGCGATTCGGGGCAAACTGCCCCACGCGACCTAAGATGACCCAAGATGGCCCAAGACAGACGTCAATAGGCCCCCCAAAGACCCCTTGAGAAACCTGATTGTGATTCACTCAGTTTGGCTTTCTCGCCAGTTCGCTTCCGATGGGCTCCTCACGGTGGCTCCAAGATCACCCCAAACTGCACTCAATGGAACTCTGAATCGCTCCGAGAGAGCTCCGACGACCCCCAGGAGCGCCCTGGGAACGCCTTAGGAGCACCCCGAGAGTGCTTCGTGAGGGCCGGCCTCAAGAGAGGGGTCGAGAGCAACCCAAGAGCGGGCACCAGTGGGGTGGCTGGCCCAAAAATGGCCCAGAAACAACCCCATGAGACCCCAAGGTAGCACTGAGGTGGCCCAAGATGGCCGAAGACAGGCCCCCCCCACAGGCCGCCAGGACGCCAAATTCCTTTCAAGCCCTATCGTGTTTCAATAAGTCTGACGTGCTCGCCTTTCGCTTCTGATGGGTTTCTGGGGTCTCAACATGGCTCCAAAATCGCCAAAGATGGCTCCAAATGGAACCCAGAGGGGCTGTTTCCATCAGGGCACCGACTACGCCCAAGAGCGCCCCAAGAACGCCCTAGGAGCGCCGCGAGAGAGCTTCGTGAGGTTCGGGAACCCCAAAGACTTCCTCAGCAGTTCCGAGAGGCCCCTCTGGAATCTTGCAGAGCACCTGCGGGATCCTAGGCTCGGCGGCGAGCGAGGAGGGGAAGGGAAGTGAGGAGGAGGTCTTCTCAGAAGGCGCTGGGACTTCTCAGAAGCGCTCGAGCCTTCTGAGAACTTTGCTGCGTCTTCAGGGAAGGCTCAAAAAAATTCTCAGAAGGCCGGGGGACTGCCGAGCCTTCTGACAAGGCCCGCCCCTCCTCACCTTCCTCCCCCCCTCGAGCTCGCTGTCGACAGTCGATGTCTTCTGGACTCCTGCGGAATTCCTGCGGAGCCCCGAGGAATCGCATGGATCATGGGACGCACAGCGACAGACTAGTACTGTATGTCCTTCTCAGGGGCGCGCGTCCGACCCGAACATATGGTACACCCATCTTGTAGTACGTCGTTTCCCGAGCGGTGTGGCCAGAAAGCGCCCGCCACGACGCATATACAAATTATATGATGTCCCGGTGCGCGCGTCGCCCCTGGGGGGGGGGAGGCGACGCACAGATAGTATTAGTTAGTTGGGGTGACGCCGAGGTCCTGGGGAAACCAAGATTGGGTGTTGCCAGAATTGCCCCCAAGATTTCCAAGGAGCCCCCCCGAACCCCAGAGCACCCCTCACGAGGCCCAGGGGCCCCAAGTTTGAGCGAGAAGCTGGGGGCGCCTTGGGCCAGTTGAGGTGACGCCGAGATCACACCGTGGCCCACGTCGCCGCGGGCTCCGCCCTCCACGGCCTCGAGGCGCCGCCGCTCGCGGCGCAGGGTTCCGCGCCCGCGCGCACCCGCGCGCGCGCGCAGCCGCCCGGTGGAGCGGAACGCCCCCGCCGAGCGCGGAGCGAGACCCGCGCAAAGGCGACGCATGACGCCCCCCCCACGTTTGGGACGGGCCGCGCGTGTAGAGGCCTCCCAGATGGGGTCGGAGTAGATGGGGTCGGAGGATCGCGCCGCGTCGCCAATACATCGGCGATACGTCGCCGATGCATCGCCGATGCATCGGCGACGTCGGCGATGCATCGGCGCCGTCGGCGTGGAGAAAATTGTGCCCCACATCGATCCGCAGCGCCGATGCATCGCCGATGCATCGCCGACGCATCGCCGATGCGGCGCGATCCTCCGACCCCATCGGCTCCGACCGCATCCAGGAGGCCTAGAGCGTGGGAGGGGGAGAGGCGAGGAGGGAGGTCCCCCCCGGGCGCGGACGGGCAGGCGCTGGAGGGGGTACAGGCAGCGCGAGAACACACCTGAGCGTCCCGCCCCTCCGCCGCACCGATGAGGGGTCGGGATGCGCGCGCGCGTTTCCGTGCTGATTCCCCTCCTCCATCCTTCTTCCTTGAAAAAACTCCTATCGCACCACTGACATATCTGATCACGAAACAAAACATGAGACCCGCAAAAAGATCGAGGGCTGGTCGCTTCAAAAAGGCGGCGCCCGCATTGGCGCCGAGCAAACTCGCTTTACAAGCTTCCAATGGTTACAAGGATGGAGAACCGGTCATTCCCAAAATGCGACTCTCCCTTAACGTAGATCAATGTAGTTCAAAGCTTCCAACGGCTACAAGGATGGGCGCCGCCTCGCTTCAAAAAAACGCTAATCGCCTCAGCGCCACGCACACTTGTCGCGAGAAGTCGAACAGTTACACGGGTTAACAAGGTCTTTGGTTAATGGCATTTTCGGCTGAGCGCCGTCTACATTCGATAGAGGCTGGCTTTCTTTGTGATGCAGGTGTCGCTTGAAATTTGCCCATGTTCTACGGATGGAGGCCAGCTCCTGTTCGAGATAAAGATATGGCATGATATTTCTCTTACTTTACGACCACGACTTCGAACGTGCCAACAATTTATTGTCACAGCCTTGACGCTTATCAGTACCGCTCTCTGCGCATGCTTGCTCGAAGGATGGAGGCTACTTTACAAGCGGGTTCCGAATGACCCGCAGGCCCACCCGGCGCTCGTCATTCTCAGAGGGCGCTTCCCGCAGTGGACAAGAATGCTTGTGGATACTTGTGGGAGGACGCGGGGCGGGAGGGTGTATTGCAGCATCGCTGACCCACCCTGGGTTCCTATGGTCCTCCTCCTCCTCCTCCTCCTCCTCCTCCTCCTCCTCCTGAGGTGAGCAAAGGGGGGCGCCTTGCTGCCGCACGCCGCCCCGCCGCCGTGGCCGAGGGAGAACCTGAGAACGACGGCGCTCTCGCATGCACGAGACAGCCGGCAGGCGGACGCAGCATGCAGCACAGGTCGGGTGTTGCTGCCAGGAGGTGCCCCCCAGGGTTCCCGATGGTCTCCGAGGAAGCCCCCAGGGTTTCCGAGGAAGCCCCCAAGGCCTCCACACCCCTCACGAGGACCCGTGGGCCCCAGGAGCTCAGAAATGGAGCGGACAGCCGGGGGGGGGGCCTTGGGACAGGGACGCCCGCAGCAACCCCCGAGCAGGAGGAGCAAGCAGGAGGCGACTCCTGTGCAGTCAGAAGGGGGCGGCTGGCGATCACTCCGCGTCTCGTTCATCCTCCTGCTTCTCCTCCCTCCTCCTCCTCCTCCTCCTCCTCCTCCTTCTCATCGTCCTCCTCCTCCTCCTCCTCCTCCTCCTTCTCATCATCATCATCATCACCACCATCATCATCACCGTCATCACCACCATCATCAGAAGCAGCAGCAGCATCATGATCAGCAGCAGCATCATCACCCGTATCATCGGTTCGTCCTTGCTGGCACCGTTGTCAGCACTCAGAACCACGTTCATCATCAACAGCAGCAGCATCGTCATGGCCATGGTCATCACCATCATCGACATGAAAGTCGTCAGTGATATAACACTCGTCACCACGACTGCCATCATCGTCACCGACAAGTGCGACCCAAACCACTACCAACACCAACACGAATTACGCTACCGAGGAACCCCACATACTTAATTTAAATGTTATGTGCTTGCTTAAGTTTATCATATATGCGCAATTCTGCGTTCTCAGCCCTCGTCGCCAATGTTCCCCTCTGTGTCATCCAACGCCATATTGCTTGAGCCTCCTCCCTCTTCCTAGCCTTCTATCCTCCATCGAGGACAGATTCGAGCCAGCCAGCGGCCGCGGTGAGGGACCACCCCCTGCGCACCCTCTATGGTGTCGAGAAAGTGCCACGCCTGCTATGCCCTGGACGACCGTCGTGCATGGCGGCCGCGGTGAGGAACCACCCCCTGCGCAGCCTTTATGGTGTCGAGAAAATGCCGCGCCTGCTATGCCCTGGACAACCGTCGTGCATAGCGGCCGCGGTGAGGGACCACCCCGGTGAGAGACCACCCCCTGCGCACCCCCTCTGGAGTCGAGAAACTGCCACGACTGCTAAGCCCTGCGACACCGCGGTGAGAGACCACCCCCGTGCGCACCCCCTCTGGTGTCGAGAAAGTGCCACGCCTGCTAGGCCCTGCGACAGTGTCGTGGATAGCGGCTGAGCTCAGGGACCACCCCTGCGCACCCCCTCTGGTGTCGTGAAACCGCCACGCTTGCTAGGTTTTGCGACAGTGTCGTGGATAGCGGGCGAGCTCAGGGACCACCCCTTGCGCACCCCGTCTGGTGTCGAGAAAGTGCCACGCCTGCTAGGCTTTGCGCCAGTGTCGTGGATAGCGGGCGAGCTCAGGGACCACCCCCTGCGCACCCCCTCTGGTGTCGAGAAAGTGCCACGCCTGCTAGGCTTTGCGACAGTGTCGCGGATAGCGGCCGCGCTCAGGGACCACCCCCTGCGCACCCCCTACGGTGTCGTGAAACTGCCACGCCTGCTAGGCTTTGCGACAGTGTCGTGGATAGCGGGCAAGCTCAGGGACCACCCCCTGCGCACCCCCTACGGCTTCGTGAAACTGCCACGCCTGCTAGGCTTTGCGCCAGTGTCGTGGATAGCGGGCAAGTTCAGGGACCACCCGCTGCGCACCCCCTCTGGTGTCGAGAAAGTGCACGCCTGCTAGCTTTGCGACAGTGTCGTGGGATAGCGGGCGAGCTCAGGGCCCACCCCGCGCACACCCCTCTGGTTGTCGAGAAAGTGCCACGCCTGCTAGGCTTTGGCGACAGTGTCCGTGGATAGCGGCCGCGCTCAGGGGATCGGAAGACTTGAGCGACCCCTTCTGGTGGCGAGAAAGTGCCACGCCTGCTAGGCTTTGCGACAGTGTCGTGGATAGCGGCCGCGCTCAGGGACCACCCCCTGAGCACCCCCTCTGGTGTCGAGAAAGTGCCACGCCTGCTGGGCTTTGCGACAGTGTCGTGGATAGCGGCCGCGCTCAGGGACCACCCCCTGCGCACCCCCTACGGTGTCCTGAAACTGCCACGCCTGCCAGGCTTCCCCTGCGCACCCCCTCTGGTGTCGTGAAACTGCCACGCCTGCTAGGCTTTGCGACAGTGTCGTGGATAGCGGCCGCGCTCAGGGACCACCCCCTGCGCACCCCCTCTGGTGTCGAGAAAGTGCCACGCCTGCTAGGCTTTGCGACAGTGTCGTGGATAACGGCCGCGCTCAGGGACCACCGCTCCCCCCCTGTGGTGTCGAGGAAATGCCATGCGTGCCACGCCTGTGCCACGCCTGTGCTGTGCTGTGCTGTGCTGTGTGCTGTGCTGTGCTGTGCTGCGGTGAGCTGTGCTGTGCTGTGCTGTGCTGTGCTGTGCTGTGCTGAGCTGAGCTGAGCTGCGCTGTGCTGTGCTGAGCTGAGCTGTGCTGTGATGTGCTGTGATGTGCTGTGTGCTGTGCTGTGCTGTGCTGTGCTGCGGTGAGCTGTATTGTGCTGCGCTGTGCTGTGCTGAGCTGAGCTGAGCTGAGCTGTGCTAAGCTGTGCCGTGCTGAGCTGAGCTGAGCTGAGCTGTGCTGAGCTGAGCAGTGAGGAGGAGGGGAGGTGTGAGGTGAGACGCGGGTGCGACGCGGCAGGGAAGAAAACCATAACCCCACGAAGCATGTGGGGAAGAAAAACCTCCGCGCCTTGTTTTTTTTCAATGCGTTGGATCCCTGGGCCTGCCTACACAGACCCTGGACCCAGACATGCGACGTCCTGATTTTTTCAGGACGGCGCCCCCGGAAGGTCCCGACCCTTTCCCCGGGGCCGGTTTTTTCATCCTGAGTCGTTTTTGGACGGACCCGAGGCCCGGCGAAGGCCTCCAGAGCCCGAAAACTGCGAAAAACCTCCGTCCTGATTTTTTTTACGACGCAAGCATGTCTGGGGACGCTTCGCCACCGCTCGACCGAGGCGGCGCACCGCCCGCGCGGGACGCCGGCGCGGGGCGCCTTCGCCCACGGCCGCGCGGGCTGCCCGCCCGCCCCCGGCGGGGAGCCCGGGCCGGCCGCCAGGCCTCGCGCGGGGCGCGGGGCGCGGGCCCGCGGGCGCGCGGGGGCCCCGCGCCCGCCGCCGGCCGGGAGGGGGCTGCCCAGAGCTCCAACGCACCCAGACCCCCTCGAGTCATGAAAAAATCACCACGGGGGGTTTTCATTATTTTTGGACTCTGGGGGCCCTCAACGGCCCTCGGGACCGTCAAAAAACAACTCAGGACGAAAAACCGGTACTGGGGAATGGGTCCAGACCTCTGGGGGTCGACGTCATGAAAAAATCATGACGTCGGGGGTCTGGCATGGAGAAAAGCGAGGCGGAGGTCTTTCTGAACGTTCGGCCTCGCGAGGGGTAAAACGACGCGGTTTTTATCCCGATCTGTTTTAAGGGGCCCTCGCCGGGCCAAGGGCGCAGGTGTTTCTAGATCTTTCGGCCTCGAGGGGCCCTCGCCGGGCCCCGGGGGCCGTCAGAAAACGACTCGGGGCGAGAAACCGGTCCTCGGGAATGCATGGGTCGAGACTTCGGGCGACCGCGCATGGACAAAAATCACGACGTCGGATCTCTGGGGCTTCTGCTCTCCCTGCAGAGTGCATGTTGCTCCCATCGGATGCGGGCAAGACTTGTGTCCATATCCACTGCAGCTTGGAGCTTCTGGCGCCTTTCCCCAGAACCCCGAGGCGCACTGGATACGGATAGGAATCTGGCCCCTATGGAGGCTCGATTGTTGTCCATATCCAGTGCGCCTCGGCCTTGCGGTGCCCCTTCCAAGAAAGTCCAAGACTACCTGGATATGGATGTAAATATTGTCCGCAGTTTCCGCTCCCCGCATAGTGTATGTTGCTCCCATCGGACTGGAGGGCCACCTCCCAGAAAGAAGTTCGAGCACCCAGGAAACCATATCGAGACAGCGTCAGAGCGAGCATCGCCTCCCGTGGCTCCCGACGCGTGAAGACCCTCCACGATTCGGTACTTCCTTTCGTGTTCGGCAGAAGTGTTGGAGCTCAAGGCTAACAAGTCCGTCGGGACGTCATAACTGAAAGGGCCCTGGGACACACAAGTCCGCCGACCCCTTGGGGTTCATCGGCGTGTGAAATGTTCCCCCTCCCCAAACCCCTCCCCCCGGGGCCCGGTCCGGCCGATTTGGAGGGGGGGGGTCTACCCGGATTCCCCGGGCGGGGCCGGGCGGGGCCAGAGGTGCCATCCGTCCAGAAAAGCATGCGAAATCTCGTGGAAATCGTGCAGGGACTCCTGGGGTGGGCTCGACATGGCTCTGGATCCCCAACGAGCGGTCCACGACGCGCACGGTGGCCCAAAGACCGGCCACGAGGCGTCCCGGATGGCAGAAGAGGGCCCGACGAATCTCCCCGAGGGCCTCCGAGATGTGTTTTCAAACGGAAAAATTTGCTCATTCCCTTCGTGAAACGGACATTTTTCACAATTTCGACTTTGGGCTTTTCCGATGCATCCGACGGGCCACGAGGCCTCCAAACCCACTCCCAGACGATCCCAGAAGCCTCCCAGAGGGTCTCCCACATACCCCTGGAGGGCCCCAAGACGGGCTGGAGGGCGTCCAAGACGGCCCAAGAGGGCTCCGAAAACACTCTCAAGAGCGCTCCAGGAGCGCTCCGAGAGGCCCCAAAACGGGCTCGGAGGCGTCCTCGACCGCAGAAGAAGTCCCCACGAACCCCCCCCACAGCCTCCGACACGCGTTCCAAGAGGGCTCCGAGACGCAGAAATTGGCCCATTCCCTTCGTGAAACGGAAGTTTTCCACACGTTCGGCCCTGGGCCTGTCCGATGCCTCCGACGGGCCACGAGGCCCCCAAACCCACTCCCAGACGGTCCCAAAGCTGCCAAGAGGATCCCCGACATACCCCTGGAGGGCCCCAAGACGGGCTGGATGGCGTCCAAGACGGCCCCAGAGGGCTCCGAAAACTGCCCCAAGAGCGCTCCAGGAGCGGTCCGAGACGCCCACAAGCCATATAGTCTGAGGGTGGCCCAAAGACGGGCCACGAGGCGTCCTCGACGGCAGAAGAGGTCCCCACGAGCCCCCCCGAGTACCTCCGAGATGCGTTTCCAGAGGGTCCGAGACGGAAAAATTGGCCCGTTCCCTTTGTGAAACGCACGTTTTTCATAAATTCGGCTTTGGGTTTTTCCGATGCATCCGACGGCCCACGAGGCCCCCCAACCCAGTCCCAGACAGTCCCAGAAGCCTGCCGGAGGGCTCCCCACATACCCCTGGAGGGCCCCAAGACGGGCTCGGAGGAGTCCACGACGGCCTCAGAGGGCTCCGAAAACGGTTCCAAGGGCGTTCCAGGAGCGGTCCGAGAGGCCCACAAGCTCCACATGGTCTCCGGGTGGCCCCAAAACGGGCCACGAGGCGGTCTCGACGGCAGCAGAGGTCCCAACGAGCCCGCCCCGACCGCCTCGGAGATGCGTTCCCAGAAGGATCCGAGACGGAAAAATGCCTATTCCGTAGTGAAACGCACATTTTCCACAAGTTCGGCTTTGGGCTTTTTCCGATGCATCCGACGGCTTACGAGGCCTCGAACCCACTCCCAGACGAGCCCAGAAGCTTCCCAGAAGCTCTCCCACATACCCCTGGAGGGCCCTAAGACGGGTTGGTTGGCGTCCAGGACGGCCCAAGAGGGCTCCGAAAACAGCTCCAAGAGCGCTCCAGGAGCGCTCCGAGGCGCCCCCAAGCTCCACATGGGCTCCAAGTGGCCCCAAAACGGGCTCGGAGGCGGTCTCGACGGCAGAAGAGGTCCCCACGAGCCCCTCCCGAGCGCCTCCGAAGTGCGTTCCAAGAGGGTTCCGAAAGGGAAAATGCGCCCATTCCCTTAGTGAAAAATTTGTTTTTACACATTCGGTTTCGGCCCTTTTTCCAACGCATCCGACGGCCCACGAGGTCCCCAAATCCACTCCCAGACGGTCCCCGTAGTCTCCAACAGGGTCCCCAACAGGATCCCTGGAGGGCCCCGAGACGGGCTAACCGGCGTCCAACACGGCCCAAGAGGGCTCCGAAAATGGCCCAAAAGCGCTCGAGAAGCGGCCCGAGAGGCGCAGGAGCACCACCGTTGATCCGGAGGACAAAACATTGGCTTCAAAACCTCCACCCTGCGCGGCGGGACGTCCGCACGCTGCGAGATCCTCCTCGCAAGGCTTTCGTCGGAATCCTCCTACTATGTTGAGGCTCGAACGAACAGAATCTGCATCACTAATCGCTCCTCCTTTTCTGAACCACCTCATGCCTCCTCCTCTCCCCATACTTGCGTCGCAGCAGCTCAACTCGCCGTTGTTGATTCCGTACACGCGTGAGCCTCGCCGCAATGCGTCGGCGACGTCCGACCCGCACCTGCGTTTCAAAGACGTTGCGCAGTATCTTCGGGAAAGAAACCCACGAGCCAGCAGATGAGGGGGACGCGCCTACTTATGTATACATTTATATATTCATATATGTATATGTATATTATATGCGTATATACGTGCACACATATGCAAGCATATATGTCTATATATAGATATACACACATATATATACATACATACATATACTTGCGTTGCGGGGGGAGCCCCTGTATCATCTGGCATATATCTGTACATGCCCGGCACACGCAAAAACTAATTGAGATCTGCTCGTGACCGCTGTCGCTGGCGCCTCATCATCACCCGCTGTCGCTGGCGCCGAATGAACACACCACGGGCCAATTCTTGAGCCCAAAGACACGTTGTCGAATGGCACCGCGCAGTGCCACCTCTGTGCACGCATGCCTGCCCATGTTATGCACGCGTGTGTGTACAATATACGATTGCATGTTCTGTATATATACAACAATGTTTATGTATACATATATATATGTATATGTATATATATACGATCATTAGTACATACAAACATACCAAGTTGCTGAGAGTGGACCTGATGCGAGGCCGCAGCAACCGGCGGCAATTTGGCGCGGCGACATGGGGGGGCACTGCACAAGACAAAACCACGCGCGAGATAGCGAGAGACATATTGTTCATGTTGCACGGACCCCCCCACACACCCAAGGCCTTACCATATATCCCAAGGGGTCAGCGGTGTGGCGTAAGCCCATGAATAAATACACACAAATAACAGGATTCCCTACATTTCCTATATTTTCTGTGCTTTTGTCTTCCACCCACTTCCACATTTTCCCATATTTCCGGGGGAATCGACGATTCATTGTGTCTGTGTTTTTTGACTCCTGAACAACCCCAGAGCCCCTCGGGCCATGCAAGGATCACCCACGAGATGCGAGCAGATCCGCACCCGCACCCTCCAGGAGGCCCCCTGGATGGGGTCCGAGAGCAGGATGGGGCCAGAGGCTCGCGCCGCACCGCCGGTGCATCACGGATGCCTCGACGATGCATCGTCGATGCATCGGCGACGTCGGCGATGCGTCGGCGACGTGGCCGTGAGGCAAATCGGGCTCCACATCGAGCCGCACCGTCGATGCGTCGGCGATGCGCCGCGATGCTTCGACTACCTGCTCGGACCCCATCCAGGAGGCCTGGCACCCTCGCGGTCTGGGCTCCGGGGCGCGATCCCGGGGAAGCGGGGCCGCAAGTGGGCGCGTGCCGCGCGGGGCCTCCGGCGCAAAGAAGCGCCCCGTGTCCGCGGGGCCGCGGCCCAGGGGCCGGGGCCCGCGAGGTCGCGGACACATCGCGACGGACATCTGAGCGACGAGCCAAAACGGATCTTACGAGAGCTGACGCAGCGACCTTCCGCGGCGGCTTATACGCGGGCCGCCAGCGCGGCGCGCTGCAATGAAGAAGGCGGCGCCTAGGCGAGACCTTGCGCGGGCAGCTTGCGCGCCATGTCGGAGAAGACGATCCCGTTTTTTTTTGCGTCGCCCATCTGGCTGGAGGCCCTCGCCGGGCCCCGGGACCGTCAAAAAGACGGCGCGGGAGGAGACGCTGGTCCAGGGGAGGGGGTCGAGACCTCTGGAGGCCGGCGGTCCTGAAGAAACCGTGTGGCGTCGGGCGCCGGGGCCCTGCCCCTCCCGCAAGCGCCCCCTCGAGCGGCCACAGAACCCCTCGCTGGGCGTGGCAGCTTTTCTGCGCCACGGGCGATGTGTTGCCTCGCTGTCTCGAGCCCCGGCGCCTCTCTCGCGGACCGATGGGGCGGGCTCGCAGGGTGCCGCAGGCAGATGGGGTCTGGGGCTCCGGTCGTGCTTTTTGTTGCGACGCCGCGCGTGTTCTGCAACGCCGAAGGGGCCCCGGGACACACAAATAAAGAGACACACACACAAAAAAAAAAGGATTCCACATATTTTCCCATATTTCCTGGGTTTTGTCTTCCGCACCACTTCCCATAGTTTCCAAGATTTTCTGGGGAATCGACGATTCATTGTGTCTGCGTGTTTTTGTTCCCCCGTGAAACGTGGGGAGGCCGTCGATCGGCCACAGATGCGACCAAGACTTGTAGCCATATCCGCTGCGTCGTGGAGTTGCGGGTCCCCCAGCAGCCAGAGCAGGGCCTGGCCCCTCCAGAGGCTCGGATCTTGCGAAATTTCCCCTCCGCCTCGGCCCTTTGGCACGCCATGTCCAACACGCAGTGGACAAGGACACGAGCAGACCTTGCCCGCAACAGATTGAGCAGGGACCGACCGTGCCAGCATTCTTACAAGCCCACCACGCACTGTTCTTAGAGCCTAAGACAGTCGTCTTAGCACACAGGCCCGATGTGATACAACAATACGGTCTCAGCCAGACATGTTATAGGAACACCTCGCGCAGACCACACAAGGCTCTCAGAAAATTCTTCGGTGGGCCTACACATCAGCAGGCCAGGACGCTTCGCCACTGCTCGAACAGAACCCCTCGCAGTCGGCGCCCGTGTCATCGTCATCGGAGGCGCCGTCGCGCGAAAACGATCGCAAATGACGTCTGTGCGCCGCCGCCCGGGGCCGCGGCCGGCCGCCCCTCCTCCAAGCTGAGCAGGGACCGAACGTCCCGGCATTCCTAACAGGCCTACCACTAAAATTTCGTAGAATCCCAAACTGTTCCAAGAACAGCAACGAGGTTCTCAGGACAGAAGGCCGAGGTGTTAAACCAAGACGACCCCATCCAGAACTGTTCTGACGAACGTGTCGTGCAGGCCGCAGCAGGCTCTCAGAACATTCGTTGGTGGGCCTGGCGGCAGGCCGGGACGCCGCGCCGCTGCCTCCACGAGGGTGCATCGCCCGGAGCGCCAGCCCCACGGAGGCTCCCGGAAAACGCGCGGGCCTCCGAAGAGCTGGCTGCCACGTGCTGCCCGCAGGGGGGCCGACGACCCAGCTCCCCGGCGATCTGAGGCTTCCGTCTTGGCCTGAATGTCCTCGATGGTGGCCCGAGCGGCCTGTGATCGATCCACAGGACAATCCCCAAAAAGCAGGTCCGCGACGCAGAACTACCTACCCGCCCCAGAATCGCCGCCCCCACCATCGGGGGCTCCGAAGCTCCCTGGCCCGGCCCCAGACGAGGTGCGGCGGAGGCGCGATGCCCTTCCCCGGTGCGTGCTCATCCTTTAATAGGGTGTCGTTTGGCTGGCTTTGTCCTTCGGCGGTAGCCCAAGGTTATCCGATTGGGGGGGGGGGGGGGGGGAACGCTTGCCGCAGTGCCCGCGCGCACCAGTCCTAAGGAGAACCCCCTGCGGGACTGCGCCACCGACAGGGTCTCGGTGGAAGCACGCCGCCGATCTATTGGTGCTGGTGTCATCCTCTAGGCCTCCGACGAGAATCTGGGTGATCGCCGGACCGCGCAGCAGCAGTCTCCCAGCACTGGTGCCGGCCGAGCCCCGGGCAGAGTGTCCAGGAGAGGCGCCCGGGAGGGGCCAGGGGCGCTGCTTCACGGAGGGGGCAGATGTAGGGGGGAGGGGGGGGAGAAAGGCGCGCCACCCTTTGGTGCTCCCGCAGCAGGGCCCCCAGCCCGAACTGACAGACTCAACAAGAGAAGAGCAGGGCTCGGCTTCGAGCAGGTCCCCCAACCCACACGTGTAAGGAACGGGCCGAAAGCCACAGAGCCCCTGCGGAGCCCGAGGTGGTACTGGTTTTAGCGTCGTGGCTGTCGGCTGGCGAAGCGAAGGCTCGTGCGTGGTCGACTCGGCGGAGCTCCGAGGCTGGCTCGTTCGTTCGTTCCTCCTCCCCCTCCTCTTGTTCGTCCACCCCCCTCTGCGACGACAACAGGACGAAGACAACATCGGGAATCGCTGACCGAGCTCGTCTTGAAGATGCATCGGGCGCTGCAACATGTCCAAAACGCTCGGGGACTTCCTGAGAGAGCCCTGGAACGCTCTGGAACGTTTTATCCTCACAGTCCTGCCCGATCCTCCTTGTTCCTGCCTCCCTCCTCGCCCTTCTCCGCCCTACTCACCCAGCTCCTCTCTGCACTCCTGGATGCGTTCTCGGCCTGCCTCTAGAGCACTCACCGCCGACAACGATGTTTGCGGCGATAATGCTGGCGACGGCAACGAAGGCACTGATGGTGACGACGGCGGCGGTAATGATCCGCGACCATTGCTCGGTGACGACGACACTTACGGCGAGGACGATGGCGACGACGATCTCCAGGACGCGGCATTACGAAGCACTGCATGAAGACGCTCCTACTTGGTACGCTTTGTCCCCGTCGAGGACGTACCCCTC
The DNA here is from genome assembly GCA_963575745.1 of Prorocentrum cordatum. Classification (NCBI taxonomy): domain Eukaryota; class Dinophyceae; order Prorocentrales; family Prorocentraceae; genus Prorocentrum; species Prorocentrum cordatum. The sequence continues at coordinate 266,516 of CAUYUJ010021837.1, read as the reverse complement.
GCCGTCAGGTAGCCGGATCACCTCATGGTCATCGTGGCCGTACTTTTTGGCCTGCGCGTCCTGCCAGGCCTTGAGGGCATACGGTCCGCTCGCGTGAGGAAAGATGCTTCGCCCGCCAGCAATGTCGAGGCCAGATGCAGTGTCGGGGTCATCCCAATCAACATCGATCGTTCCCTCCGCTGTCCTGTCATCCCAATTCTTCCAGAACGCCGTCTGCACCGTCCTGCCTGCAACAATGGACCCAGCGCTGCTGCCCACGTAGACTGCACCGGCGCCGATCGCCCGATGCACGTGCACATCACCGCCAGACTCTCGCAAGTGGTGCCGTAACGCGTATGTGTTGCCCATCTCGGCCCAAATAACGTCCACGCTGCCGAGGCTCGCAAGGGCTTCTGCAAGGTCATCGCCTGTTACGTACTCTGGGTCGATCGCCTTGACTTCCCCAAGGTTGAACTCCCTTTTGATGCTGTCGACCTGCCTGTCCACGAAGGACTGGCCCATCCCATCCCGCAGGGGAGCAGTGGGAATATCCGCCTCCGTGCCGCAGGCGCTGAGCGGAGTGCCCTCCAGTCCCTATTACTTCACTTCTTGGAGGGGGCCCAGAGCCCCGATTGCTGGGTGCTTTTTTAGGCGCCTCGTGGCGCTCTCGGGGCGACTCGCGTGCCTGTTTCAGCGGCATCGCGGGAGCGTGGCCGATCCTCAAGGATTTCTTGTATACCACGCCCTCCCCGCTCCAGTGAGGTTCCACCGCCCAGGGCCACCTCCAGTAGTAGATAAACAAAACCACGCCCCAGGGACGGAAGTCTGTATACCAAACCCACGGCCACACTCTCCCACCCCCAGGGCCTCAGGGCATGTATATATATATATATGTATGCAAATATACAAATACACATATATATATGTATGTACGCATACAGATGCATCCACATACATATATCTAATATATGTGTGTATGTATGTATGTGTATATACACTATATGTATATGTAGATATACATGTATGTATGTATGTGCACACTATAGGTATGCATGTATATATGCGTGTGTGTAAATATGCATGCATACATATTTATATACATATATATATATATACATATATATATATATATATATATGTATAGATTCATTCCTCTCCCAATATGTTTATAAGCCCGGGCAGGGGGAAAACCCGTCACCACCACCACCCAAAACTGGACTCTCGGGATCTGAGGCTTTGGGACTCTCCAGACGGGCCTCGAAGCGGCCACCGGGCCTCACATGGCGTTTTGCTAGCCGTCCCAGCACACCTAGGGCGATCAGGGGGGTCATCGGAGACGTCCCAGAGACCCCAAAGACAGCACAATTGCGCTCCAAGAGTGACGGACGTGACCCCAAGAGGCCTCCAGGACGGCCCCAAAGAGGCCTCCAAGAGCACTCCCAAGAAGGCCCCCCGAGGCAAAACTCATTGATTTTCTATGGTTGTTGGTGAATTTTAGGTTCTCCCCTTTTCGGCTTCCCGACGCTCCAAGAGTACAACACGGGTCCAAGATGGCCCTCAGAGAGCCCCATGGCGGCCCAAGATGGCCCAAAGACCCCTCCGAAGAATTCCAAATCGTGGTTCGGTCGTTCAGGAAGACCGCGGTTGGAGGCAGGGTGGCCCGAGGAAGCCCCCGGAGGCCCCCAGAATACGCCCAGGAGGTCTCCAGAAGACCTTAAGAAAGCATGAAACAACTTTTGTGAGGCCCCTAGAGGCTCTCCAGGGAGGAGCCTCCGCAAAAAAGAACTGAAGAGGATGGGGAGAATGCGCAGGACATGGCGGAAAGAAGGAAAAAGAAGCATGGAGGAAGGATAACGAATAACATTATTACAGCGGCGATGCCAGAAAAGGCAACCAGGAGTTATCGCTAAATTGTCGGCGTGACCTTCCTGCCATTCCGCCTGCATACCAAACTTTAATGACCAAGGTGCATGGCGCGAAGCGTCACTGCAGTGTTGTATAGATATACTTGTCCATAGTTGTATACATTCTAAGTATGTATATGTATATGTGTATGTATATGTATATATATGCGTATGTGTATGTGTATGTGTATGTATATGTATATGTAAAAGTATACGTTTATGTATATGTATATGTGTATGTATGTGTATATGTGTAGGTATATGCGTATGTCTATGAGTATGTGTATGTATATGTATATGTAGATGCAAATGTATATGTGTGTATATGTATATGTATATGTATGTGTAAAACTATGAGTATGTATGTATGGACACGTACGTATGGACGTATATTTGTGTGCGTATATATATGTATACATGTATATATGTATATGCGTACGTAAATAATTCTGTACACATACATATATACATATATATATATATATATGTATATAACTGTGTGCATATATATCTATATACAAGACTGCAACGGCGCTTCGCGCCATGCACCTTGGTCCTTGAAGTTTGGTATGCAGGCGGACTAGCAGGAAGGTCAAACCGACAACTTAGCGATAACTCTTTGTTGACTTTTCCGGCATCGCCGCTATAGTAATGTTATTCGTTGTCCGTCCGACATGCTTCTTTTTCCTCATGTTCGCCATGCCCTGCGCATTCCTCCCATCCTCCTCAGCTCTTTTGGCGGAGGCTCCTCCGTGGAGAGCCTCTGGGGGCCTCACAGAAGTTCTTTCAGGCTTTCTAAAGGCCTTCTGGAGGCCTCTTGGGCGTGTTCTGGGAGGCTCTGGGGACTTCCTCGGGCCACCCACCCTGCCTCCAACCGCGGTCTCCCTCAACGACCGGGTCACGATTTGGAATGCTTCGGAGGGTGTCTTGGGGCCATCTTGGGCCGCCATGGGGCTCTCTGAGTGCCATCTTGGACCCCTGTTGTGCCGTTTTGGGGCTCTGTTGTGGGGCGTTTTTGGAGCCTCCCAGGCGGCTTCCGACGCCCAGGAGACCGCCGTCTGGCCGTCTTGGGGAGCTTGGGCCCGCTGGAGCCCCCTTTGGACCCATCTTGGGCACTTCCGGGGACCTCCCATGGACCCTTTGGGTCTGTGCTGGGAGCCCTTGGGGGGCCTCTTGGATCCATTATGGGCTGTCCTGGGGCTCTCGTGGGCGACCGTGGGGCCCGGCTCGGCCGTCTTGAAGCTTTCTTGGGGGCCTTTTGGGGCGTCTTGAGGCGATCTCGGGGGCTTTAAAGCCGTCTTGAAAGCTGATGAAATCCGAAAGGCGAATATGCTAAAATTGAAAGTTTTACTGAGGGAATGGGACGATTTTTGTATTTTGAAGGCCCCTTGGAAAGCTTTTTGGGGTGCCTTGGGGGTCTTTTGGGCCGTCCTGAAGCAATTCGAGTCCCTCTTGGAGCGCTCTTGTGCTGCCTGGGCTCTCCCTTGAGCCTTTCTGATGACCCCTCTGATCGCTCTGGGTCTGCTGGCAAGGCGTTTGTGGAGACCCGGAAAGCTGGGTGACCTTTTCCAAGGACGTCCAAGGGAGCCCGAGAACCCCAGATCCCGGGGATCCAGTTTTTTTTTGGGGGGGGGGATGGTTTTTCCCCCCCCGGGCTTGTAAAAATAAAGGAAGAGGAATACTGCTTGGGCGCGGAACTGATCTGCTTTACTTCCAGCGCGGCCTAACAACTTCTTGGGGCCCGTCCTGGAGCCCTCCTGGGGCGCACCCTGGGCCCGGAGGCCCCCCGGGGCCGTCCTAGCGAAAGCCCGAAGAGCTGCGGCGTCTGAGATGTTCGCACACTTTCGACACTGAAGGGGCGCCAGGACACGCAAATAAATGCACACAAATAACAGGATTCCCGTATCTCCTCCGGGATTTTCTGGGTTTTGGTCTTCCCCCCCCACTTCCTATATTTTCCTGGGAGTCGACGATTCATTGCGTCTGTGTGTGTATGTGTGTATGTGTGTACGTGTGTATATATGTGTGTGTGCGTGCGTGCGTGCGTGCGTGCGTGCGTGCGTGCGTGCGTGCGTGCGTGTGTGTGTGTGTGTGTGTGTGTGTGTGTGTGTGTGTGTGTGTGTGTGTGTGTGTGTGTTTGAGTGTGTGTGTGTGTGTTTTGCATTCGGCCAACCCGTACAGTAAGGATGCGCGGTAAGGATGAAAGGGCCTTGGACGCCCATGCCGAGGCTCTTCGAGCGGGGCTGGCCTTCGAAAGTGGTCGAGGATGGGCCGAAGATGACCGAAGAGGCAGGGATGCAAGGGTACGCTTGGGAAGTCGCTCATCCTTACTGTGCGGGTTGACTGTAACTTCAACATGCTCGACACTTCGCTCTCAAGAGCGTCCACGACTGACCAACAGGCTCCCAAGAGGACACAGACACAGCCCCCGAGGCCCCCGAGGCGGCCCAGCCCCCCAAGACGGTCTCAAACGGGGCCTAAGAGAATGAAAAGGACAAGATGTCTATTCCCAGACCTTGCTCCAAAATGATCCCCAGGACCGCCAGCCGCAGTGGCCTCAGAGGGTAGGGCCCCCATGCAAAGGACTTCAAGAAACGCCCAAGAGGCCCAAAGAAGCCCCCTTGAGGCCCCAAGGGGCCTCCAAGAGGCTCCCACGAGGCCGCCAAGATGCATTCCATGAGAACCCAGAAATACTTCTGAGAGACCGCTTGCCAACGAGACGGGCACGGTGGTGGGATGGGCCGAAGGCCAATAGATCCGCCGCCCCCTCTTGATCCATCACAAGGGTGTTTGGCGTGCTAGATCCTTTCGGTTTTGGTGTTGGTTCTTTTTCCAAAAGAACTCCCCCTAGGGCTTCGGCCCGTCCCGCCGGGGTCCCGGAAGGAAGCTCAATCCCCAATTTGTCCTCCAAGACGGCTCAAGATGGCCTCCAAGATGGCCACGTTGGCCCAAGATGGCCTCCAAGATTGTCCAAGATGGCCTCCAAGTCCGCCCAAGATGATCCAAGACGGCCTCCAAAAGATACCTCCAAGTTCGCCCAAGAAGCCTCCAAGACGGCTCAAGACGGCCCAAGAGGCCCCCAAGATCGCTCCAAGATCGCCCACGAGGCCTCCAAGATGGCCCCACGACGGTTCAAGAGACCCCCAAGACGGCCCCAAGAGGCCTCCAAGACGGCCGAGGTGGCCTCCAAGACGGCTACGATGGCCCCAAGATGCCTCCATGACTGCCCGAGATGCATCCAACACGGCCTAAGATGGCCTCGATATTGCCCAAGACGGCCCAAGAGGCTCCAACGATGCCTCCAAGACGGCCCAAGAGGCCTCCAAGAGGTCCTCCAGGAGGGCCCAAAGAGGCCAAAATCGCTAATTTTCATTAGGGTTTTGTCATTTGCTTCTTCTCGACATTCCGACGGCTCAAGACGGCCCGGCCCAAGAGGCCCCCAAGATCGCTCCAAGATCGCCCACGAGGCCTCCAAGATGGTCCCATGCTGGAGACCCCCAAGACGGCCCCAAGAGGCCCCCAAGAGGCCTCCAAGACGGCGGAGGTGGCCTCCAAGACGGCTGAGATGGCCCCAAAATGCATCCAAAACGGCCCAAAATGATTCGAAGACGGCCTAAGGCCCAAGAGGCCCCCAAGAGGCGCCCAAGACGGCCCAAGAGGCCCCCAAGAGGCCTCCAAGACGGCCCCAAAGGCGTCCGGGAGATCTTCCATGAGGGCACGAAGAGGCCAAAATCGTGTATTTTCCTTTGGTGTTTGAAAGATGTTGGCATGTGCTTCTTCTCGGAATTCCGACGGCTCAAGACGGCGCAAGAGGCCCCCAAGATCGCCCAGGAGGCCTCCAAGATGGCTCCATGACGGCCCAAAAGGCCCCAAAGACGGCCCGAAGAGGGCCCCAAACCAGCCCAAGACGCCTCCAAGACGCCCAAGATGGCCTCTAAGAACCCCTGGTATGCCCCAAGAGGCCTCCAAGACGACTCAGACAGGCCCCCAAGACGGCTTCCGGCAGCGTCAGGCAAGCCAGGAACGCGTTAAGACGGCCAAAGAGGCCCCCAAGAAGCCCCAAAAGGCCCCCGAAAACCCTCCAAGAGGCCCCCAGGAAGCTCCCAGGAGGCCCCAAGAGTGCCCCAAGAGGCGCCCAAGAGGCCTCCTCCTCCTCCTCCTCCTATTCCTCCTTCTTCCTCATCTTCCCCCTCCTCCTCTCCTTGCTCCCCCACGCGTTCCGCGAAGTCTTTCCCAACCGACTCGGGGAACGACTGGCCCGATAGCTTGGCCAAGCTCTGGCTGGCCCAACTGTCGGCCACAGAGGCGCTTCCAAAGGGGCAGGGGGCGCCGGTGATTCGCCGTAGGCGTCTTCGATACCACACGTTCTTCACCCTGGGCGTCTCCCCGAGCATGCGGCGGAACTCCTCCTTCAGCGGGTCCGACGTCAGCCCGTTGCTTGTCAGGATCAGCTGGCGCCTCGACTCCATTCTCGCGCCCCGGCAATCGCCCGCGGCGCCGAGGCGCCGCCCTGGCCTTCGCGGCGGCTTGAGCCACGATGGTCGACGGCGAGCCGCGGATATATGTGATGACGATGCGGAAGACAGTGACCCTAGTGGGCCCTGGAAACGCCAGGGCCGCTTTTTTACCGGTTCCGTTTCGCCGTTTTTGATGCCGGTTCCGACGCCGTTTTTTCACCGGTTCCGTCGCCGTTTTTTTACCGGTTCCGGCTCCGGTTCCAATCCTGGAGCCGTATTTTTGCCGTTTCCGGTCGCCGTCTTTTTGCCGTTTCCAGTTTCAAGGGACATTTTTTTGGAAACGGTGAAGAAACGGCCCTGCCGTTTCCGGGTCCCACAAGGATGACAGTGACCGAAGAAGAAGAAGAAGAAGAAGACCAAGGACAAGAAAACATGTCTAAACATAAACTTTTGGCGCTCCGCGCGGCTGTCCTGGATCTGCTCCAGGACGCCCCTTCCCGGCGCGCGGAGGGCGCGCCATGGGGCGGCGCCGAAGGCGCGGCCGAGGGGGGGCCCAAAAGGGCGGATGTGAGAAGCCCGCGCGGGCCGCCAGACATTCATTATGTTTATAGCGTGTGTTCTTCGAGACCGTGCCAGTGATGACGAGAACAACGATGATTAGGATGATGCTGATGGTGGTGATGCTGCTGATGATGATGGTGGTGACGGTCATGATGATGATGCTGATGATGGTGGTGGTGATGCTGATGGTGGTGATGATGATGGTGATGAAGATGGTGCTGATGACGAGATGCTGCTGATGATGATGATCATGATGAGGGTACTTATGATGGTGATGATGATGATACCGATGATAATGATGATGGTGATGGTGATGACGATGCTGGTGGTGATGATGAGTATGACGATGCTGTGGGTGATGATGACAATGCTGCTGATGCTGATGATGCTGAGGATGGTGATGATGATACCGATGATACATATGATACTAATGATGTTGATGGTGATGATGCTGATGCTGATAATGATGCCGATGATGATGATAATGATGAGTATGCTGATGATGACGGTGAGGATGAGGATGAGGATGAGGATGAGGATGATAATGATAGTGATGATGATGATGATGATGATGATGATGATGATGATGATGATGATGTCCTCTTGTTCTGGCACACAGCGAGCCTTTCACAGTGGGCATCTGCGGCGCTGCCCCCCCCCACGCCAACACCGGGTGTGAGCCGCGACGCCGTCCGCCGCCCGCTCGCACGAGATTTAGGCCGGGCATGTCCTCCTACATCTTATTTCTTGACTATTATTGACAAGTCCTCCAGTATGTGGCCCGCTAATCACCTGAGACGTCTTGACTTGCTGCGAGTGGAATCATCCTCGCGGGCAAGGCCGTGCATGCATAGAACGAAGCTTGTTAAGCTCCGCCGACGGCCGCGTCACCGCCGTCCTCGTCCTCCTCACCGTCCCCGCCGCCGCCGTTGCTCTTCTTCCACTCCGCCAAGGCCTTGTCGTACGCGGCCTTCAGCACCGCGGCTTTGTCCTCGAACGGCTTCTTGGCCGCCCCTGGCAGAGCCTTCCACTTCTCGCCCGCGAGCTTACCGACAACGGGCCCCCGAGCAGTGCCAGCCTCCTTGGTCAGCGCCTCGCGGTTCTCGCCGAGCCACATCCAATAGGCGTTCTGCGGCCGCGACGGCTTCCCCGATGCCTTCTCGGCCTCGTTCTTCGCCTTCCTGGCAGTCTTGGCCTGCTGCCCCTCCTTCGCCTCCTTCTTCTCCAGGCGCCGCTTGCCCACCTGGCCCCCGCTGGCCTTGAACTTCTCCATGGCCGCGTCGTACTCGGACTTGAGCTTCTCGGCCCTGTCCTCAAAAGGCTTCTTGGCAGCCGCCGGCAGGGCCTTCCACTTCTCGCCAGCGAGCTTGCCGATGATGGGCGCCTTGCTGCTGCCGGCCTCCTTCGTCAACGAGTCGCGGTTGTCGCCGAGCCAGATCCAGTAGGCGTTCGCCGGCCTCTTCGGCTCCTCGAGCTCCGCCGCCATTCTGGCCCGCTGCTCGAGGCTCGGCTGCCTCTGGGGGTGCGGCCGGAGGGTCGCGAGAGAGATCGCAGGCGGGGGCGTGCCTGCCCTGCCGCCTCGAGACAGGAGGCCTTGAGCCAAAGTGGCCTGAAAAAAAAACGGCTACGGATGACGATGATGAAGGTGATGATGATGATGATGATGACGACGACGATGATGCTGTTGTTGTTAATGATGGTGATGATAATGATGATGATGAAGATGATGATGATGATGCTGTTGTTGTCAATGATGATGATGATGATGATGGTGATGGTGGTGATAATGACGATGGATGGTGATGGTGATGATGCTGCTATTGCTACTGCTGGTGCTGCTGAAGCTGCTGCTGATGGTAATGGTGATGATGATGATGATGCTGATGGTGGTGCAAATGGTGATGGTGACGATGTTGGCAACGGTGGAGGCTTGTGATGTGTATGATGGTGATGGAAATGACCATGCTGATGCTGATGATGATGATGGCGATGGCGATGACGATGATGATGATGATAACGATACTGATAATGATGATGCTGATGATGATGCAGATGTTGATGATGCTGTTTATGATGATGATGATGATGATGATGATGATGATGATGATGGTGATGGTGACGATGATGATGAGGACGCTGATGATGATGTGGATGGCGATGATGATGATGATGATGATGATGATGATGATGGTGATGATGATGGTCTTGCTGCTGCTGGTGATGATGGTGGTGATGATGACATTAGGTATGACTGTGGTGGTGGTGACGGCGACGATGCGGACGATGACTATGGTGATGGTGACTGTGACGGTGGTGGTGGTGCTGGTGGTGCTGGTGGTGGTGATGGTGGTGATGGTGGTGATGAGGGTGATGGTGCGCCGCGCCATGTTGCGCGGTACGCCGTGCACGAGCGAAGCACGCCAGGGCCCCGACGAGCAGCCGCGCGCCCGTGCCCACACCCGCTGCCGCGCCGGCGCGGCGGCCACTGCATCGCGAGGGTCGACCAGGCGGTGCTCCGAGGAAGCCGACGAGCAGCGCAGGAGCGGTCGGCAGCGAATCCTACGTCTTCGACCATGGGCCACTTGTTACCCATCTGCCTCGGGCGGTCTTCCAGCGGCCTGCAGCGGTCTCACGGCGGTCTTCGGCAGTTTTTCCCGGCGGTCTTCGGCAGTTTTCCTGGCGGTCTTCGGCGGCTTCCCCGCGGTCTGCGGCGGTTCCCCGCGGTCTTCGGCCTTAAAGCTGGGGGCATGCGTTTCACCAGGGGTCCATGATCGAACACCTAACGAACCTTCGGTTTCTCCCATCGTACTTAAGGACCACATCCCAGAACTCATTCCGAGCACCCAGAAACATGTCGAAACAATGTATAGGCCCGACACGCTGGCGCAGTGTCGAACGAGTACTGCCTCCCAGTGCCCGACACGTGACAACTGCACAGATCCGTGTTTTTTCTGGTGCTCGAACTCCTTGCTGGTGGTCAAGGCGAAAGTAGGTTGGCACATCGTACAACGAATCGACCAATCGAATCGGATCAGACCGTGCATCGAATCGGGCCGCAGCGGCACGGGGTCGGATTTCGTGTCAGATCGGCGGCGCGAGGAGGCATGGCCGCGGCCCCGCAGCCCTCGGGCAGCGTCGCCTCGCGTCCGGGTCTGCCGTCTCGCCGTGCCGCTTCCGCTGGCCATCCGAGGCCTCAAGATGGCCACAGAGGGCCAGAAGAGGGCCCCAAGAGGGCCGCAAGATCGCCCAAGATCTGCACGAACGAGATGGGCACGAAAAGAATGGGTACGAATGCCCAACAGCAGTTCCTGTTCATTTTGAACAGGGCTCGCTGTCCGCGCCGCCGCGGCCTGTGTCCATTCGAGACAGAAGGCCGCCAGCCCAACAGCGGCCGTTGTTGGTTCGGGACAACATTTGCTGGTGGGCATTGTACCCATTCTTTCCGTGCCCATTTCGGGCGTCCAAACAAAAGCAATGGCCATCCGATGCCCCAAGATGGCCAAGCAGGGCCCAATGAGGGTGCCAAGACGGCTGCAAGATCGCCCAGGAGCGCCCCAGGGGCGCGCCAATAGGGGCTCCAGAGGCAGCGCGGGGGATCTACAGGGACAACGCCAATTCAGGACTTCCCACTTCTTTGGTCGATGTCCTCCTAGAGATGGCCCCCGCTGCCGCCCACAGAAAGCCTCAAGAAACTGGGCCAGCTGTACGGCAAGTTGGTTGACAAACGCTGGCTCAGATAAGTCACGATCATGGCCCCGCCCCACCTTTCTGCCGCATTTTTCGAGCCCTGTTGATCTCTGATGGTCCCGCGGGACCCAAACTTATGCGACAACGCCCGGCTCAAGAAAGGCCACGCCAGGAGCTCCAGAGGCCTCCGAGATGGGGTTGGAGTAAATGGTGTCGGAGGATCGCGCCTCCCTGTCGATTCACCACCGATGCATCGGCGATGCATCGGCGACATCGGCGATGAATCAGCCACATCGGGCTCCACATCGAACCGCATCGCCGATGCATCGGCAATTCGGCGCGATCCTCTGACCCCATCTGCTCCGACCATCGTGCTCAAGGGCCACATCCCAGAAATTTCGCCGGCCCAGCGGGCCAGAGGCGTGCTAAGATCTCCGGAAACAAATCATCGATATTCTAGCTCGCGCGCGCGTTGCGGTCCCTGGAGGGCCCGGAGCGAAAAAGTACCCCGGACAACTCCCGGCAGGGTCCTGGCAAGTCCCCGTCACAGATGCCGGATCTCTTGGGCGCGGGCCTAGAGGACTTTGCAACGGTCCAGGAGCGGCACCACGAGTCGACAAATGAGGTGGCAGGCCCTACGGCCAGAAGCCAGCAGCGTCCCAAGGCGGCCCAAGAGGGCCTCACGATTGCCGTCGACGACCCCAGCGCGCCCCTCGAGGCTTCCAAGAGGCGCCCCACACAAAACATTGATTTTCCGAACGTCCTTGGAAGTTTTCAGCCCTCTCGCTTTCTCGCCTTCCCGACGCTCCGAGAGGGCCCAAGAGGCCTCCATGACCGCCCAGACACAGCCCAAGAGGCTCCAAAGATGGCCCCACGATTGCCCAAGACGGCTCAGGAGGCGGCCACACGGGCCCACGAGCGCCTCAAGACGGCCCCAAGAGGGGACGCAGACGCCCACAAATCGCCTCAAGCCGCCCACGATGGCCTCAAGACGGCCAAGAGGCCGCCAAGACGGCCCGAGAGAATTCCAAGAGGCCTCCCAAGAGGCCCCCACGAGACGACAATCATTGATCTTCCTTGCTTTTTTTGGGGGGGAAAAAAGAGCAGAGAAACATCAGCCGTCTCGCCTTATCGAATTTCCGACGCTCCACGAGGACCCAAGAGGACTCCAAGACCGCCCCAGGACTGCTCGAGACGGCCCAGGTGGTCCCCAAGACGGCCCACGGGGCGCGCACAAAGGCCCACGAGCGCCCCACGATGAGACCGAGTGGGGCCCACGATGGGCCCGAGGCACCTACAGACCGCCCCAGGCCGCTCACGAGGGACCCAAGACGGCACAAGAGGCCTCCAAGACTGCCCAAGAGGCTCCCGAGAGGACCCCGGGAGGCAAACGCTCTCTGTTTCCTCTGCTTGAACGTTTGTGGCCGAAGCGCCCTTTCGGCTTCCCGACGGTCGACGATGAGCCCCAGAGGCCTCCAAGACCGCAGCAAGACCGCCCACGAGGCCCCGAGGAGTGCCCCCAAAAGGGCCCCAAGACGGCCCACGTGGGCCCTAAGACGGCCCAAGAGGCGCACAAGAGAGCCCAAGAACGCCCCACGACGGCCCCAAGTGGGGCCCACGAGGGAGACCACGAAACGACAATTCGACCTTTCCGCCCCGAGATGTGGCCCAGGAGGCACCAAGAGCGCACCCGGAGGTCCCAACAGGCCCCCGAGAGACCCCCAAGAGGCCCCCGAGAAGCCCCCAAGAGGCCTTCCCAAGCGCCCGGCATCCTGCGGTGCTGGTGCCGGCGTGCCCCACGCCGTTTGGTTGCACGCACGCGTCCTTCTCCTCCTCCTCCTCCTCCTCCTCCTCCTTGTCCTTCTCTTCCTCCTCCAGATCCTCCTCTGGTAGACGCCTGACCAGACCGTGCTCACCACCGCGCATCGTGCGCGCTGGCCCGTGCCCACGCGGTCTACGCGATGCCGAAGCCCGGTTTCATTGCGACCTGGGCTTCTTCCTCGCAACGCCCTCGCTGCCGTCGCAGTCCTTCCAGTACACCGCGCTCGTGCCCCACCTCTCTGATAACGCCCAAGAGGGGCTCAAGAGGGGGAATACGAACAACCAATTCGAGCCTTCCACCTGAGGAGGCCCCCAGAACGCCCAAAGAGGTCCCAAAAAGGGCCCAGGAGAGCCCCCTGGAGGCCTCACGAGGCCCCCAAGAGGCCCCAGAAGAGGCCCCAGGAGGCCCCCAAACGGACCCCAAGAGGCTCCAAGAAGCCACGAACGCGCAAGCAAACGCCTGCGAAGGCACAAGACAGGCCGGCGGAATGTAAGATAATCTCGAGCGCCCAGAAAAGTATCGAATGTCCGCCCGACGCGCTGACGAAGAGTCGAACAAGTGTGGCCTCCCAGGTCCTCACACGCGAGATTCCTCCAGTTCGGGTGCTTTCCTGGTGCTCGAAAATCTTGCCGATGGTCACGGCTACTGCTCGGAACATCCTACAACTGGGGCTAAGTCGGGCCTGTCCCCCTACAGGAGGATTTTGGACGAACAATAAAAAATACCCCAAACATATCTTAAACAAATACCCCAAAATGCTCAAAAACTGGTCCCCATATCATTTATAGAAAAAATATGTTTGGACATTCCCCATGTAGAGGGACAGGCTCTTCTTAAGGCTACTGGTCGGAACGTCATACAACTGGGGCCTCCTCGCCCCACCACCGCACGCCGAGAGTATCACAGCAGCTACACGAGGCCTCCTGGACGGGGTCTCGCCGACGCTTTGGCGATGCATCGGCGATGCCTCGGCGACGTCGGCGTGGAGAAAATTTGACCCCACATCGAGCGGCATCGCCGAATCATCGCCGATGCACCGGGCGATGCGCCGCGATCCTCCGACCCCATCTGCTCTAGACGAGCGCGTTCCACAGCTCGCAAAATGGCTACCCGCAAGGCGCCCGAACCCGCCGCGGGGGAGCTACGATCACTCACACCGGAGCAGACCATGTGATCTTCGGACACCTGCGAGCGGGCGCGCTGCGAGCCGTGGAGCGCGCTCGGCGATGCTCGGACCCCTCCGGGCGGCCTCGGAGAGCTATGGCGGGGGCAGGGGCTCGCCCGCCGCAGAACTTTCCCCGCGGGCGCCGCCGCCGCCGACCCCGCGGGCTGGGGCCCCACCTCGAGCCGCAGCGCTGAGCCATCGCCGATGCACCCGGCGATGCGCCGCGTTCCTCCGACCCCGTCTGCCCGGAGGAGGAGGAGGAGGAGGAGGAGGAGGAGGAGGAGGAGGAGGACGAGGAGGAGGAGGAGGAGGAGGACCCCTCCGGGAGGCCTCGAGGAGGGCTCATGCGGGGGCAGGGGGCCCACCCGCCGCAGCAGGCCTTTCCCCGCGGGCGCCGCCGCCGCCGCCGACCCCGCGGGCTGGGGCCCGCGGGCCCCGGGCCCTGCGGTCGCGACGACGACGACGACGACGACGACGACGACGACGACGACGACGACAGCGTGAACGACGACGACGACGACGGACGAGGAGAGCGAGAACGAGGGCGAGGGATGGTGGCGGAGCGGAGCTCGGCTGCACGCAGGAGGGGCTCGGGGCAATAATGACCTTCACAGAACCCCTCGCGGCATGACAAATCAGTGACGGACAGCGTTTCAAGATGCTCGGCCTCCGCAGGCCCTTGCCGGGCCTCGGGACCGTGGAGCCACTTCTGAGGATGACAAGCGGTCCCCAGGGAGGAGGTCCCGACCCCTCGGGGTCCACGTCTGACTACCTACCAGACCACCCCAACCCAACCCGAAGACCCGAATTTCGGGTTGGGGGGGGGGTAAGAGTTCCACATGTGTTTCTTCGATGTTTCCCGACCCCCCCCACTGGAAATCGAGGGTAAATCTGAGCCTTCGGGTTGGGTTGGGGTGGTTTGGTGGGTGGTGATCATAAACAAAAACACAAAAACACGGCGTCGTGGGTCGAGGTTCGGCTCGCGGGAGGGGGAGCGGGAGGGCAGGGGAGGGAGAGGGGAGCGCGGAGCAGGCGGCAGGAGAAGGGCCCGCCGTACTTACGCGGTCATATCCCTCTCGCCGCGCCGCCGTCCTCGCAGCCCAATGTGCAGCCTGCCTCTGCGTCTGGCACTGCGACCCCGACCATGACTACCTACCAGACCACCCCAACCCAACCCGAAGACCCCAATTTCGGGTTGGGGGGGGACGGATTCCATATGTGTTTTTTCCATGTTCCCCGACCCCCCCCCCAACTGGAAATGGAGGGCAAATTGAGGCCTTCGGGTTGGGTTGGGGTGGTTTGGTGGGTGGTGAGACCAAGAGGCCCGCTCGGGAGAACTGAGCAGGCATCAGTCGCACGCTGTTCGAGGGGATCGTGCCCTGCGCGGTTGGACGAGCTGGGACGCGGAAGGGCGCGCTCGTACGATGCGTCCTCCTTGGAGGCACGTGTCCGAAGTGATCATGTCGAGCATACACAAATGCATGCGTGTGTACATATATATATATATATATATGTATATATGTGCGTAAATGTGTATATATATAATCGATGCGTACATACATATATATATATATATGAAGATACAAACCTATATCTATACATACAGCTGTGTGTATACATATATATAGATCGGTCACTAGAGCTGCGTATATTGACCCAAGCGGTATCGCCAGGAAACGCCCGCCAACTAGCCTGAACGGGGAGATTCCAGAGCGCGCCCGTCGACCCATGCAAGGCGGGCACACGTACAGCATGACCGTGTTGCGCGGTGCGCTCTGCCCTCGTACACCTCGGTCGGAAGAAGTAGGTAAAAACATGGAGTAGGAAGGCGGATTAAGTTGATCGGGTCCAGGCCCCCCCAGAGAATAACAAAACACAGCAAAAGCGTGTCGAAGTAGGAAGGCGCTTGAAGCATATTGGAATCTGGGAATCCAGAAATACTAATTACTTTCAACGACCGGCGTGTAATCAGGCTCGTGCCACACTCACAACGCCAAAGACACTAAGGTGTGTTCGATGACGGCCCAGGACCTCTGCGGGCCCCAGGTGCCGTCAGGAGAGACAGAACTCCGCCGAGCTGCAGGGGATGTGGACACGACGAGTCCTGCCCGCACTCCCCGTGATGGGCCCGTTTTCCACCACCACCACCACAAAGTTGGAGGGGGAAGGAGGTGGCGGACGAGGAGGAGGAGGACGACGAGGAGGAGGAGGAGAGGAGGAGGAGGACCTCTTCCCCCCTCCAACTCACGGTGCTGGTGGTGGAAAACAGGCCCATCACCCTGCGACTGAACACCGTTTGGATCGAGAGGAGGAGGAGGCGGAGGAGGGGCGGAGGAGGAGGAGGAGGAGGAGGAGGAGGGGCGGAGGAGGAGGAGGAGGAGGAGGAGGAGGAGGAGGAGGAGGAGGAATCTGGGGCGCGGCCGACGACTCCTGGCCTGACCGACAGTGTGGGGGCCCTCGCCCTGCCGCGCGCGAGAAGCGGCGCGCTCGGCCTGCCGCGGGCGCGGCCACAGGCGTGGCGAGGAGCCGGCGGTGCTGGCGCCACTCCTCCGCCCGCGGGCGCGCCGCCCGCGGGAGGGAGGCGCTCGCTGCGGCGCACGGGTGTGGGGGGGGGGGGGCACTTTGTTGTCGAGGGGGCGGAAAGGCTAGGAGGCAACTACTGGGAGGTTTTCGTCGGAGAAATTAAGGAGGATTAAGCCCCATTGGAGTGGGCCTCGGACTAAGCCCGATTAAGTCGGATTAAGCCGGATTAAGCGGGATTAGGCTGGATTCAGCAGGATTAACCCGGATTAGCCCGGATTAAGCCGGATTTCGGACCAGGGCAAAAACAGAATTTCACCTCCCAGGAGTTGCATCCGAACGCACGGGTGTGGGGAACACTTTGTTGTCGAGGGGGCGGAAAGGGGTTAGGCCGGGCATGTCCTCCTACATGTAGGCGGGTGTTCGAAGAAGCGTAAGGCTCGGTCTGAGAGGTATTCGAAAATAGTGAGAAGATGATCGGCAAATCGCTCTGGCCTATGTACAGTCGGGGCGTTGACCTAAGGAACCCTAAATCAGGAACGAGCCTCCTTTTTCCATAAATTCAACTTCGATTTCCTATCGAAAACAGAAATAAGGAAACCCTGAGGCAAGCTGTGAAACACTTAAGGAACGCGGAGCCCCTCCCCAACCAAACGGGTTCCTTCTTCAGGGCCCCGACTGTGTAGGCTTTTCTTGGACATGGCTCCTGTCGAGGGACATGCCCGACGTAATCCAGGCCAGCGCTGGGCAGGGGCAGAGGTACGGGGGGTTGGGGAGAGAGACGCCGCTCTCCAGGTGGCCGGCCCCTGGGGGCAGGAAGGGCGAGCCTGCCGCTGGGTTCGATCCCCGAGTGCCACCCTGGGATGACCCCCCCCTCTCTCCTGGCCATCGCTCGGACGTCCATTCCCTGTTTTTTTTGGTTTCGTGCGCGATTTTTTCTCAAAATGATCAAGGATGTTCCTCGATGGTCCTCGCCGAAGGGTGCGCCTGCAGCTGGGTTCGATCCCCGAGTTCCGCCCTGGGGTGTGACTACCTACCAGACCACCCCAACCCAACCCGAATATCCGAATTTGACCCGAACTTCGGGTTGGGGGGGTACGGATTCCATGTGTTGTTTCGATGTTCCCCGACCCCCCCCCCCACTGGAAATCGAGGAGAAATTTGGGCCTTCGGGTTGGGTTGGGGTGGTTTGGTGGGTGGTGAGGATGACCCCCCCCCCACTCTCTACGAACCGCCGACCTTCTGCTCCCCGCGTCGCGGCGGCGTCCCCTGCGGCGCGCTGTACCCGGCAGGCGGACAGCGCGTCGCCCCACCCCGCGGGGAGGGAGGCTGGGAGCGGCTCGGGACGCTGGCGACTGGGGACTGGGGACTGGGACAGCGCGATCCAGATCCCTCTCGAGCCCTGGCAAAAAATCACGGCGGGAGGTGCTCTGTCAACTTGTCGGCCTCCTGCAGGGCCCCGGGATCCTTCGAGCACGACTCGGGACGAGAACTGAAAAGAACGGGTCCCCAGGAAAAGGGTCGAGACCTCCGGGGCACACGCCACGGAAAGATCATGACGTCGGGGGTCTCGGAGCATCCAGGCCGCCCAGGGGCTCTCGCAACGCTGCTCGAGGTCGCCCGGGCCCTCCCCGAGGCTACTCTGTGGTGTGGGCCTGCAGGAGCGATCGCCGAGCTGGACGAAGGTCGCCCTGGCCTGGGCTTCGGGCGGGCCGCTCCCGAGCTCTGCCCCGCCGTGCAACCCTCGATCTCGGCCTCTGGGGGCACTTTTATAGTTCGGGCCTCGGGGGCATCAGAACTGGATTCGGGGCGGAGGATACGCCACGAACATATACACCAGACACCCACCCGACGGATTGCGCATGCGCCTATTCAGGGAAGGCGGCGGTGTAGCAAGTCGCTGACTCGCAGTGGTGGTTTGTACACCGCACCCTCCCCTAAGGTGCACGGCTTCCCCCTGGGCCGTAGGCGACCCGAGGAGGAGGAGGAGGAGGAGGAGGAGGAGGAGGAGGGGGAGGAGGAGGACGCGTCGCCTAAGCCCCTAGGAGCAATCCTTTGGAGGGTGTCTATGCGCTTCTCTCGGTGGGCGGAGAGAACAGCCTCGCGGAGCGGGTGGCCGAGGCTCCCGGGCCCGCCGCACCGCCAGATCCCACCCCTGGGTGTCTGCAGAACCTGCCAGCGCCGAGCCACAACGTCGGATCCGCTCGAACGCTCGGAGGAACGGTGCGGAATTGCTCCTCCTCCTCCTCCTCCTCCTCCTCCTCCTCCTCCAACGATCGGATCCGCGTCGACTCGGGCTGCGTCGGTGCGGAATCGAAATCGGGTCAAATCGGCTGCGGCAGGTCGCGCAATTGCGCCGCCCAAGCATCGTGCCACATCGGATCGCCGTGATGACGAAGCCAAATCAGATCCAACCGGCCCCAAGAAACAAGCCGTAATGGACGGAACGAGTAGGAATGCCCTGTGCGGTGACGCGCCGATGCCGAGAAAATGGGGGCGTCCCCTCGGGTGGTTCGGCACAGTCAGAGAGAGTACTGCCGCAGAGGATCCAAATCTGGGGCCAGACGACGTCTAGAGTTGCGCCAATAGTCAAAACCAGCGCCGAAGGAAAACATAAACACTGACCAAACCTCGGCCGCTTCCGCAACCGAAGTGGGTGGTCCCTAGTCTTAAGTCGGGTCTGTCCCTCTACAGGAGGAATGTTCAAAAACAGTCAAACCATAGTATGGAGACGATTTTTTTGTATTTGTTGAGACAATATTTGAATATGTTTTGACTATCTTTAATTTTCCCTCGAAAGCCCCTCTGTAGGGGGACAGGCACGACTTAACCCTAGCCCCACGTTTTGGCTGCAGGTCTGGGGGATGAAACGACGCGCGCAAATGCTCAGGGGTTGGGTCGAGCGAAGCAGGGCGATCAAACATACGGAACGGAGCGCGGTGGTCGCCGTGCCGCTGCTGGAGCGCGGAGCTTCATGAGAAGCCGAACTCTATACACCGACACCTTTTCCGGCCCCGCACTGAAACTCGCACAGGAAAACGGATCCTGGTGTGTACGGGATGCTGGTGTATACATGTTTCGCTGTTTCCCGGGGAAAACGGCGGAACAAATGTGCACCACACCACCCCGACGTCGTCATGGGCCCTCAGAAAATCCTGGGCTTGAAAGACAGCCCGCCACTTGTAATGTATCTTCTCCGATTGCCGATTTCAAGAGTCCTTGCGCGTCGTGAGGGAATTCGGGGCGGGACCGCTTCCCGGAACAATCCAACATATGCAAACTCGCCGGCCCAACGGGCCAGAGCCGCGCAACCATCTCCAGCAACACCGTGTATCTAACTAGATCGCTCGCGCGTGGCGGCCCCTGGAGGTCCCCGGACGAAAAGTACCCCGGGCGGACCCCGGGCAACTCCCAGGCAGGTCCCAGGCAGGCCCGACCAGTCGGTGTCACGGATGCTGGAACTCCTGGGGGCGGTCTTCGGGGCCCCCGAGATCGCCCCAGGACCGCCCCACAAGGACTCCGAGGAAGCCCCAATAGGGCCCAACAGTCGGGATCAACAAGGGGCAGGCCTCCAAATGGCCCGAACACAATCCCAAGAGGCCTCAAGACAGCCTCAAAATGGTCTCACACGGCCCCACGAGGACCCCCCGAGGCAACCTTTCTGGATGTTCCTTAAGTTTTGGAAGGATTTGGGCGTCACCGCTTTTTTTGGCTTCTGGCCGCCCAAGACGGCCCCAGATGCCCCCACGATCGCCCCAAGTCAAACCAACAGGCTCCCAGGACGGCCCCAAGAAAGCTGAAGAGAGCCCCAAGACGGCAAAAGGGGCCGCCCAAGAGAGCTCCAGAGGCTCCCTCGAGGACCCCAAGAGGGGAAACCCGAACTGACATGTCGAACCCTTCCCCGAAAGATTGCCCCCGAGTCCGCCAGCAGGCCTCCTAGAGGCCCCCAAGAGGCCCCCGGAGGCGCAAGATACCTCCCAAGATGTCCCAGGAGGTCACATAAATACCGCCAAAAGGCCGCCGAGAGGCCTTTTACGAGACCCCAAGACGCCTCCTAAAAAGGCGTCTTGACCACGGCGCAGTTTGGCCCCGAGAATGCCCCAAGAAACCACCGAGAGGCCTTTTCCTCATCCTCCCCTCTTCCTTTTCCTCCTTCCCCTCCTCCTCCCTTTCCTCCTTCTCACTCGTCACGAGCACAATAACTTATAGCACCAATGATAAAAAATGGGCTGGAGGAGTGGCAGGAACGATTAGATACATAACAAAACACCTGCATAAACACAAGCGCTCTCCCTGTCACGCGGTGCGTACCGGAAGCGGCGCCGGAGACGCCGCTGGGGCCGCGCCGACCCAAGAACTCCGCGCAGACCTCTGAATGTATTTGCGTGTTCGAGTAGGGGGTCGACAACAAAGTTGATGTACCCAAAAACGACTATCTTCAGGACGCATACGCACGTACCTCAATTCATGATCTACACACATACTGCGTATTAGCCACGGATTCGACGAACAAATCATTCCTGGCACAAAACAGTTCTTTAGTCGACCCCCTACTCGACTTATGCAGCTTCTGTCCCCCCCTCGATCGGTTGGGAGGGCGGTTCTGTCTCTCCTCGGGCGTCGTTCCCTGCAGTAAGATATCGACCAGAAGAACCCTTCCACAAGAAACCCAACCCTGAGACGCCAGGACGTCCACTGATGTTTGGTGTGGGGACGTCACGTTTTCCAGAGCACAAGAATCGAAACCCAAGTCACCCAGGGCCTCCTGGAGGCAGGCAGGGTGCTTCTTGGCATGTGCCTCCACTTCCTGCAGCTGTTCCTCCCTCGATCGGTTGGAAGGGCAGCTGCGTCTTTCCTCGGTCGTTTTATTTATTGTTTATGTTTTTTTCGGCAAGGATACCATCAGGTGTCTCAAGATACATGCTGTGCGATTGCAAGCAAGGCTTGCACGAGCGAAACAACGACGATGCCAAGTGGTGCATGCAACGCACGAACAGCTGGCATGCAGTCGGGCATTCTGACGGTCAGGCGACCATGGGGTGCGTCAATGGGCGCATTCGCAAACTTCACATTAAAGCCATGTGAGCCAGTAGCGCAGTACAGTCGAGGATGGCGTACAATTCACATGCGTACAACTCACTTGCCTGCACATGAGACCACACTGCCAACAACGAGAGGGTGGGAATGCCCCTCCCGTTTGGCGGCCTTGCGCGCGGCACGATCAGCTAAGTCGAGCTCTTCGACTCTTTGAACGCCGCCCTCCCTATCCGCCGCCCATATCCGCCGCCCTCCCCCTGAGATCACCGACCCCCTTGGCTTGCCAATCCTCTGAGGTCAGCGCGCGCTGGCGCTGCTTGCCTCGACCCGGGAAGAGCTACGCTCGACCGCGCGCCGGCGCCAAGCGAGGCGCCGCCGAGGAAGACGCGCGTGTCGAGAGATGGGGTGAGGGGCGACGATAGGGCTACGAAGAAGATCCCAGGGACCTCGCGCGGCAACTTGAGAGCCGATCTGCGTCGGATCCACGTCGGATTTACGTCGGGTTCGCGTCGGAACACGTCGGAATTGCGTAGGATCTACGTTTGAGTCGGGCCTTTCCCCCTACATGGGGATTTTGGACGAAAAGTGAAACATAGTCAAAAAATGCAAGAAATACTCGAGAAAGGTCAACAAATCTTCCCCTGGCTATTTTTGGACTAGTTTGGAAGATTCCTCCTGTAGAGGGACAGGCCCGCTTCAAATCTGCGTCGGACCGGCACTGGAGCATCGCGCGCGCGAACGTCGACCCATAACGTGCGGCGCTGACGTGTTCGACCGGATCATACAGCTGTGGCCCGCCGCGCCAGGCCTCCGGGATGCGAGCAGGGACCGAGCGTGTCCCGCCACTCCTATAGGCCTACCACGACATGCTTCTGTCAAATAACAGAAACGAGATTCTAAGAACATAATCCCTCGGCCAGAAAGGTTCTAAGAAAACTCCGCGCAGATCGCAAAAAGGTTCTTACGGTGCGGGCGCGGCCGCAAGAAACCCTCGCAAGAAACCCAACCCTGAAAACCCGCGCGCGAGGTGCACCTGAGGGGAAGCCCCCGGAGCACCCTGAACCCAGCAGTTTCTTCCACGGCTGCGGGAAGTCACCGCGCAGCGCGCGGAGAGAAGCAACCCAAGATACCCTGACGAAAAGCACATGGTTCCTTGATGCGCGCCCCCACTGTAGAACATCGTTTGGTGGGTCTATAGGCAAGCCAGGACGCTTCGCCACTGCTCGAAGGATTCCTCCTCATGAGTAGGGGTGCGGCCGGCCCAGGCAAGGGAACACTGAGCCTGAGAGCGGCGATGCATCGCCGATGAAGCGTCGGCAGGCCCCCGATGGCAAGTCCGGGTGGCCCCGGGGGGCGTGAGCCAGCAGGCCCCTGTCGGCGAGCAAGGGCCGATGAGGGGTCCATGCTCCATGCCCCCCCCCACCCCCCATGGAGCCGGGCATGTCCTCCTACAGGCGGACTTTGGAAGAGAAGTGAAAGAAAAGTAGAACAGCCACAAATAACTATAATTTGTCTCCAGACTATGTTTTGACGATTTGCGAATATTCCTCCTGCAGACGGTCATGCCCGACTTAACCCTAACCTGTCCCCATGGTGGTTTTCGGGTCACAACTCGTGCCTCCACCGGCCGCTCGGGACGATCTGGGCATCCCGCTGGGATGGGCCCTGGGGCAAGAAAGCCGCTGGAAGCAAACGAGAACGCTCGAACACCTCTCGGACCTCGATCCTGAGCTGCGCGAGGTGGAACCACAAAGGTGACGATACCGCTACTCCCAGGACCTCTCGTGGGGTGCGTTCTGATTGGTACTTCGAGGCGAATCCAGCCGTGGTGACGAGGACTCTCCATGAGAATCCAGCTGTGATGACTTCGATATCACTTCCTCCACCTAGATCCTGAGCTGCGTGAGGCGCCACCGCGGAAGAGGTGCGGCCCACGGGCGTGCCACATTGCTCGTCCACCTCCTCGTCCTCTTCCTCCCTCCTCCTCCTCCTCCTCCTCTCCTCCTCCTCCTCCTCCTCCACCTCCACATCTCTCCTCCTCCTCATCCACCTCCTCCTCTCTCTCCTCCTCCTCCCCCTCCTCCACATTCTCCTCCTCCTGCTCCTCCCCCCCTCCTCCTCCTCCCTCCTCCTCCTACTCTCTCCCCCCCCCCCTCCCACCCCACCCTCTCCCCCTGCACCTTTCCCCTCCACCTCTCCTCCTCCCTCCTCCTCCTCCTCCTCCTCCTCCTCCACCTCATTCCTCCTCCCTCCTCCCTCCTCCTCCTCCTCCTCCTCCTCCTCCTCTTCCCTCCTCCTCCTCCTCCTGCTCCTCCTCCTCCTCCTCCTGCTCTTCCTCCTCCCCCTCCTCCTCCTCTTTCTCCTCCTCCTTCTCCTCCTCCTCCTCCTCCTCCTCCTCCTCCTCCTCTTTCTCCTCCTCGTGGGGCCCGACACCCGCGAATGACCGAGCGCCGGGAGGCGCCGGGCAGGGGGGCGCGCTGGGCGTCCTGCAGCAGCGTGGCCGCGAAGTAAAGGGCGCCGAGCCACACCCACCAGCCGGCGGGTCGCCTGACAGGGCGCGGATCATCGGCAGTGGCGTCTCCCGGGCCCCAGCCTTTCTCGCCTCCACTTTGACGACGGAGTTAGAGGGGAGGAGGAGGAGGAGGAGGAGGAGGAGGAGGAGGAGGAGGAGGAGGAGGAGGAGGGGGAGGGGGAGGAGGAGGAGAAGGAGGACGTAGAGGAGGAGGAAGAGGAAGAAGAGGAGGAGGAAAAGAAGGAGGAGGATTTTTTTTCCCCCTGGGGCTTCAACCACCTTCACTGTCCCGCATTGGGGCTTGCATCCAGGCTGCACATGGCGCTTGCAGCCTGCAACAAGAAAAGACGCCTGCAGTCACCCACAAACAGGTGGGCGACGGGAGGCGACGAGGCGATGGCAGTCTCGAATCCCTGAAGGATTGAGAACTCGATGCCAAAGGCCTGTCTGGACAAACGTGAGACATGTGCAGCACCTTCGACCAGAACAAAACAAAAATTCTGAGCGGCTATTAATCTGATGAGTCGTCCTGATCAGCATTGGGAATTTGAGCTGGGGACGACGGAGCGGCGCCAGCCGCGATACAAAGACGACGAACCCTGGCCTGGAACTCGCGTGCTTTCTCTTCCTCCTTCGAGAGACCTGCCGACTCGCTCTGCGGGTGCATGGGGCAAGGGGCAGCAGGCGCAAGAGGAGGAGGGGGCACGGGTTCACTCACAGCCTCGGGCACACCGTCCTGGAACAGATTAGAGCCGTCACGGAGATTCACTCCCAACTGCACCACCACCCCCTTCCTCTTAGGGTGACGGCTCTTACAGATCTGCTGCCAAACCCAAACTCCGAACTTGCTGGGAGGAGGGTCGCAGCGAGCAGCTAGCCCACGAAGGGTGCCGTGGGAGGAATAAAACTTACACTTCATACATATCACAAGCTCAGACCCGTCGCTGCACGGGAACATCACACACTTGTGCTGAAGGGCGGTGAGCTTGTCGGCACTGCAGGCTTTTAAACCGGAACAACGACCAGGAATGGGCTTCGAACCGTCCCGAGGCCGACGAATCTGGAAACACCTAGAGCAGCGCCAGAAACCTTCAAACCTAAACCACTTGTGAACGTCGCCTGAAGCAGCTCTGGGCACGTTCACCACAGGGAGGTAAGACACATCTTTGAACGAGCTGAGAGCCGCAAACTCTGGCAGTAATTTAGCCGCGAGCTTGCAGGCTGCCCTAGCAAACTTCACACTCTCATTTGCTTCTTCCAGCACATTTAAGTCTGAGGGATGGAACGCCAGGGCCTCCTTAGCCCCAAGGTCGGCCAAGCGGTTCCCAAGACGAGCGGCTTCCTCCTGAGCAGAGATGCCCTCCTCAGACAAAGACTGGTGAGCTTTAATTTTGAGCACTTCACGAATGTGACGACGCTCGGGCCTAGATAGCAGCTGAACAAAGACACCAGAGTATAAACGTTTGAAAAAAGTTTGAGCATCTCTTGGAAGCTCATGTTGGGTAACAACGTTGGCACAATCAGTGATGATCGTGCTGGGGCCAGTGAGACACATGACCGCCCCCCAGTATCCCGAAAACTCACCAGCCTGAGGGGTCTGGGGGAGCGGGGCCCACACAGGGCATCTCATAGTACACAGCAGCTCATCATCTTCGGAAAAACAAACAGCACACCAGGACGCACGATTCAGCTCTTTAATAACGTGCCGAGAGCAGGAACCGTCAACAAAAACTTTCCCCTGGAGGCTAAAAACATTGTCTGAAGGCGGGTCCCCACGCCACGAGACGTCCCAGGAACCCTCTTCGAGCGGGGGGGGGGTGTTCGTCACCAGGATGAGCCAGGATGCCTCGGGTAACCAGAGTCAAACGATGTCTTCCCTGAGAAACGAAGTCCGTCACCCCGTCGACGATATCATCCCCCACAGCTTCTCGACGTTTGGCATCCAAACAGGGACAAACCCATAACCTGTGGTACATTGTGTCACGTGCCTTCCCACACAATTCACAAAACTCAGGGAACTCGTACCCTTTGGACCTGGCGTAGATGCGGGTCCACACCGCACCCGTACTCCAGGCGCGAATAGTACCCTTTTCCAGCGGAGAAAAACGTTTGGTCGCTAGAGCTTCATGGACGACATCGAGGCAGCCTCGACCTGGGAGAAAAAGCTTGCCTCCAATCATCCACTCCAACTGTCTGAAGACCGCCTCCATCGCGAGACGGCGCACGAGAGCAGGCGACAGGCACAGCAACGGCAGCTCCACGCCGCGATCGTCGATCAGCGTGGCGAAGTTGGGCATCTGCCAACTGATCCTCTCGAGACTTTTCCTCATGGCTGAGATCGGACCTGAAACAGATCTCCAAGACTTGGATTCCAAACCAAAAACCGACCCCCACACTTCTCTCAGTTCAGCAAAACTCAAAACCGAGGGGTGAGAGGACAGATGGGCGTGCCAGAGTTCCTTATGCCACCTACAAATCGGAGCAACCTGAACCGCCCAAGTGGGGTCCTTTTCCAGATGCAGAAGAATCGAGAGCGAGCGGTCCCCCGCACTCGGCTTGAAAGTGCTGGCAAAGGACCGTCTTAAAGCCAAAAGTTCCCCGTCGGAAATCCCCGAGATTTCAGCGCCGTAAGTGGCAGCAGGGAGGACCCCAGAGCACCAAACTTTACGAGCCTTGCGTCCAACCGTGCGAGCGAGCCTCCCCGCGCGCCTACTCCGACGAGAAGCCTTGATACGACGGGCTTTGGCTTTAGCGTTACGACCTTGCTGACGAACAGGGCGACCGACCGTGTCGTCGACGCCTAAATTCGGGGCCGAAGAAACCAAGGGCCCCGCGAGGGCCGCCCCGATGGCCTCCTGGACCTTACAACCAAGTTTTTTGTCAGACGAGATTAGAGCCCCTTTGTCCTCGGCCAGGGTGGCGCCGATCCCCTCAGAGATGGCGACGACCAACTGCGAACTGGCGGAGACCAGCCCTTCGAGCACCTCGACCTCCGATCCAATGGCGTGAACTGCGTTGTCGTCAATATAGAGAGCGTACGTAGTACAAATGGGCCATTCGATCTGGTCGAGAGCTTCCAGGCTGTTGACTCGAATAAGCGTCGTAGCAAAAGAGCAGCCGGCCACAATGCCGAAGCTGGCGAAACTGGCGTCCGTCATGAAACCACCTAACACGATGTGACGCGCACATCTGTACGCTGAACAGCAGAGACGCGCCACCGCTGCGGGAAAGCCCAGACACAGACACCTGCCCAGCATACGGTCGAGATCAATGCTTTCATAATATTTCTGAAAATCCCACAACAGAGTGACGGCAAAGTGGCCCGCGGCCACCCCCCCTTCACTCCTCGCAGCTTGTCGCCACACCGTGTCGGCAGCTCCCATAAAACGTCCCGCGGCAAACCAAGGCCTGTAGTTGGCCTCCTCCCAGGCCAGGCCCAGCGGCCTCCGAATTTTAGCCCAGGCCCGATAAAGGCCCCCGAACAAACCAATGGGCCTGAGACCAGGAAGAGCTTTGGGGATCAGGTGAAGGATGACAACTCGAATGTGAGATGGGAGAAAAGAGGAGATCTCCATCATCTGCAAAATGAGAGTTAGGCACTGCAAGCTGGCATCAGACAGCCAGGCAAAATGGCGGATGTGAAAGCCGTCGGTCGAGACGGCCGAGAAAAGTTTGCGCTTCCCACAGACACTTCTTATCTCATCAGGGCTGATAGGAGGGAGATCAGGGGCAGGATCGAAGGTGGCGGGGGGGGTCGGGGCCGACACCTGGGCCCTCCAGAGGGCCTTGAACCTGCTCTCCTCACGCTGAAGAAGGTTGTGGGGGTCGCTAACAACACGGTCTCCATCAATGAGGGTGGTGGTGGGCACAAAGGATTTAGGATCACGAGTAACCAAGTGGGCCCGCTTGGCCCCTTTGTTAAACCCTTCCAACACCCACTGCCTCCAGGACGCCTGGGAGGCCGAGCGAGTTTCATGGATGGTCTGGTCCAGGGCACCACGGATACGATCCTTTAAAACTTGCGCCACCTCCATGTCCACCGTGCTCGGGGACGACTCGGCCTCCGCAGCGAAGGACTGAACGTCGCGGAGCAGCAAGCCGTGCTCCCCCAGAGCGCTCGAAATAGACGCCGAAGGCTGGAGGAGAGGCTGAGTGGCCGCCTCAAGCGGCGCTCCCTGGCAGAGCAGACCGAAAAGCACCTGAAAACGTTGCCACAGCCATCTAGTGGCGAAAAGGGACGGGTTGCGAGGGTTGCGAACATCCTGGTCCATAACCGAACGCCAAACCAATTTGGGGGGCTGGCCTCGAAGGCCCATCCTCGGGAGGTCGACCCCAGTGGCACGAGTGAGTTCGACTTCGGCCGCATCAGCCCATTCCCCATAACACTGCTCTAAAATCGCCTGAGTGCGCAACCCATCGCCAGATCGAGCGGTGACGACACCGCTCTGAAGCTTGGCAAGAAGGCTCGTCAGATCTGGGGGAGCCAGCTGCGGACCCACCATCTTCTCGACAGGGATCCTAGGAGGCTTCCTGAACGCGAGCGAGCGCAGACGTCCGATCTGAGGGAAGAGGGTCATCCGAACGGGCGAGTGAGGAGAGAGGTCGGACTCGGTGATCACGGAGACTCCCCGAATAGCCGAGCTAAGGCCTCGACTGCACACGAAGAAATCGCTCAAACGTAATCCCCCCGTCGTCGTGCAGGTCCCCACGACATCAGGAAATACTACCCGTCCTTCAGATCGAACGTCAAACCCTGACTCTTGCAACAAGGCCGGGTGGAAATTAAAGTCGCCGCCAATAAGCCAAGATGACCCACAAGATGAGACTGCCGCCCCGAGGTCGGCTAAGAGCGTGCAGTTGGGCTCTTCCAGCTTCTTTCCGTCCTGCATGTAAACCGAGAAAACCGAGACCTCCATGCCCCCAGGGATCTGAACGGCGGCGCCCATCACGCGGTGCAATAACTTGGAGACGTCAGGGAGACGATGGAGGCCCAGCCAACTACGACAAAGGATAGCAACCCCTCCAGACGTGCCTCCAGACTCCGACTCCAAGGCAGGCTCCCACAGACTTTTCCACCCCGCTCGAAGGGCCCAGGCAGAGGCTTGGAGGATGTCCTCCTGAGAAGCCAAGTGGTGCTCTTGCACCACAACAATATGGGCTTGGGATCTAGAGAGCCAGGACTTACCCGAGGATTTCCACCCCGACACGTTGCAGGTCTCAAAAGACAAGGCGACCGCATCAACGTGAGGAGGGGTATCCTGGGCAACAAAAGGCTTCACATAGACAGGGTCCCGAGGTCCAGGCAGAGACGTGATCTGAGCAACCCTAGCCTGAATCGCGTGACCACGCTTGAGACAGGTGGGGCCTCTCGAGCAAAACTTCACTCGCTCTGGCCTCACTATCTCCACAGGAGGCCGAGCAGAGATGGCGTCAGCCGAAGATATAAACATCGGGTGTACGTGATACTGTGAGGCTTCGGCCTCACCCTTGCTAGGAACTCTGATTGCCAGTGCTTGACCCGCCAGCCACAATGTTGGCGGCAGCACGTAAAGTGGCCGACGAGCTGTCAGCCGAAGACGCCCCGTCCCCCCCACCCGTACCGCCCACTCCCCCTCCCTCAGAGGCAGCGGCGGCAGGCGGCGGGGCCGCTGCGTCACTTGGCTGATTTGGCGGAGCCTGGGCAGCTCCGCCTGCAGTCTCATCGCGACGACGTCACTTCCCTGCCAGACGTTCCAGCAGCGCTTTATGATCAGCTTTTGCTTTCTCCACAGCAGCCGCCGCCTCTGCGAAGACCTTCGTGGTGGCCTCCCTGAGGCCAGCATTGAGCTGCTCGACCAGAGAGTCTGCTGCCTTCTTGTCTTCCGCGGAAAGCTCGTAGTCGTCATCACCGAAAGAGAACATGTCGCCGAGCGTGATGAGCTCGTGCGTCTTGCCGTCCAAGATATCTTTGACAGTAACCTGAGGCTTGGGCTGAGGACCCACCTTGGGCCCCGACTTCTTGGCCAGCTCAGCAACCAAGCGCTGGTGCTCCAGCTCTGCCTGCTTGTACTCGTCGTTGGCCGTGACCACGAGCTTGCGCTGAGCCTCCAAAGACTGCTCCAGGTTGGTAAAGAGAGTAACGTTCTTCTGCAGGCGTTGTTCCGCAGCACGAAGGTTGTGGAACGCTTGGTTGACCCTGCGCTCCACAGGCACCTCAAGCACGGGTGCCTTCCTCGCGTCCAGAATAGCCTGAAACTTCTTCGCGCCGACTGCATCGCCTGCCTTGCCAAGGCTGGCCACCAAGATCTCGAGCTCCTTGTCATCCATCCCACCAGCATCTGGAAGTGGCTCGGCTTGGGGACCATCAGGTTGTGCAGGGGCTCGACCACCAGCGAATACAGGGGCCTGACGAGGTAGGCCGAAGAAGCCAGGTGGTTGAGCCGCCCCAGGAGCACCATATTGCCAGCCGTGGGCCGACGGGTAGTACTCGCGCGGGGCCTTGCAGTGCTTGCAGAAAGCGGCTGTGGCAGCATTGCGACGACATGGACACTTGGAGCAAGTCCATCTCTGACCTCCACCTCCTTGTGGCTGGTGCGCAGAAGCTGGCCCTGGCCAGAGTTGCGCTCCAGGCGGCAGAGGACGGGGAAGCTGAGGACCAGGAGGCACACCAGCAGGCTGATCTCCACGCCACGGAGGACTATGAGCTGACCAGCAGTGGCGTCTCCCCCAGCCCTTCTCGCATACACCTTGACGACTCCGTATCCCACGGTTCCTCATCCAGTGCCCTCCCAGTGTGGCGCGAACGCACCTCTGCCTGGTCTCGTGCCCCCTCGCCCGCTCTGCCCCCCCCCATCCCGGTAGGAGATAGGAGGAGGAGGAGGAGGAGGAGGAGGAGGAGGAGGAGGAAGTAGAGGAGGAAGTAGAGGAGGAGGAGGATGAAGAAGAGGAGGAGGAGGAGCAGGAGGTGGAGGTGGAGGAGGAGGAGCAGGAGGAGAAGGACTGCAAGGCCACCATGAGTTGCTACTGGACCCTGCCTTTTCTCGCCTAAGTACGCGCAGGAGTGGCCCTACAGGGAAGAGTGACCCCTTTGGCGCGCGGCTTTCGTTTGGGGGCCGCGGGGGGGCCAGACCCTCGCGTGCAAGCCACTGCGGGCGGGATGCACGGGCTGGATATTCATCCGGGATCGGCTCCAAACGGTTCTGGGGTTCAGGCCCGAAGACGACCCCGCAGGCTCCTTGCAGCCAAGAGGAAGGCGAAACCCAGAGACGCAGTAAACAACTACGAACACCACCAGGCCAGCATGGCCCTTGGCATAATCTATACCCAATCTGTCAATATTTGCCCGCGCCATTCGCTACTGTGTCCACCAGCACCCGGCACCTAGAACTCAACCCTCAGAGGGTCTTCAAGCAAAATCCTGGGGATGATGACCACCGTCCTGTGTGCCAACCCTCAACAACCAAGGGGATATCTTTGATATTCGGCCTGACGGAATTTACCATGATGAAGCCAGCACTTAACATAGTGAAACACCGAACGATCATACAGCCAAAACTGATGATGATGAAATCAAGACTTACCATGACGGTATTTCCCATGGGAACCGTCCTCTGGGTGCCCTTCGCGACGACGACTACTACGACGGGTCGGGCCCGCATGCAGACGTCACCGCTGGGGTTGTAGAAGGAGCTCCATATGGGACACGATCCGCGTAAGGTTTGTGCGAAAATGGGCGTGGGCCAGCATGAGGGCGCTCCCACTACGGCCGACGACTCCGACGACGGCGACGACAGCGAGCGAGTCCGACGGCGACTCCGGAGACTCCGCTGATGACTCCGACACGGACTCCGACGACGACAACGGCGACTTCGACGATGCCTCCGACTCCACAGACGACACATCCGACGACGTCGATTCAAACTCTGACGACAATTCCGATTCCGACCACGGTGGCGAGTTCGGAAACGACGGCGCCGACAACTCCGACGACTCGCAGACGTCTCCGACGACTCCGGCACCGACGCCGACGATGACGACACCGATGACGACGGCGACTCCGACCGTACAGACTCCGACGGTGACGGCGACGTGATTCCGACAATTCAGACGATTCCGACGACGCCGGTTGTGACGACGGCTCTGACACTCACACACAAAGACGACTCTAAAGACGATTTATGCGACGAACACGACTTCGACGACGACGACGACTCCGACGACGACGACTCCGACGACGACTACAACGACGACGACGACGACGACGACCACAACTCTGGCTCCAACGACGATGGCGACGCATCGGACAAGCCCAATGACGACGGCGACTACGATTCGACAGCCTCGGAGTCGCATTCGGAGTCGTTGAAATCGTCGCTCTCGGTGTCATCATCGCAGTCGTTGTTGGAATTGCCGACTCTGAAGACGACGACTCCGACGACGATGACGACTCCGACGACGACTCCGACGACGGCGACGACGACGACGACCACAACCCTGGCTCCGACGACGATGGCGACGCATCGGGCAAGCCCAATGACGATGGTGACTACGAGTCGACAGCCTCCGACGACTCCGACGACTCCCACTCCGATGCTGGCACAGACGACGACTCCGACGACGACGACAACGAGGACAACGACTCCGACAATCACCCGTCGTCGGAGTCGTCTGTGTCGTCGTCGAAGTCAGTCAGCGTCGCATTCGGAGTCGTTGAAATCGTCGCTATCGGTGTTATCATCACAGTCGTTGTCGGAATTGCCGAAGAAGTCGTCGCCTTCGGAGTCGGAGTCTCTAGAATCATTTTTGGAGTCGTCGTCGAGGTAGTCAGAGTTTTCGTCGTCGCCGGCATGTGGTCGCAGTCGTCGTTGTCGGACAACCCTAGAGCCAGAACGGGACGGTCTTCAGACGAAACCAAGACGAGGCTACATTCGGGTGAGCATGAATCGGGAATCTCTGAGATTTGGCGGCTCCGGAGGATGTCTCGGCCGCCACGGCCTCCTCCGAGCCCTCCAGAACGCTCTGAGAGCGTTCCGGAATGCCCTAGAACGGATTCATCCTCGTCCCAGCCCCGCCCGAGCTCCCCCCCAGACCAAGAACCGGAAACCACCCCAAAACAAGTGACAAGGTCCGGAAGTCCGGGCCGGCCGGGCCACTGAAAGTCTGACGGCGCCCAGGGACACGCAAGCAGATAGACAGAACTCCCAGGATCCCCCATATTTTTCATAGTTTGAAGATGCTCGTCTTCCCCCCAACTTCACAGACTTTTCATATTTTCGCATTTTCAAGATTATCGTCTTCCCCCCTATTTTTCATATCTTCAAGATTGTCGTCTTCCCCCCTACTTCACAGACTTACCCATCGTCTCCTGAGAATCGACGACTCTTCGTGTGCGTGCGCTTTTTTTCCCCTCCTCCTGAGAGAGAGCCTGCGGGTGGAGCTGCGTCTCTATGCCTGTGTGCTTGTGTCTGTGTGTCTGCGCTCCTTTGCAAATACGTCGGCTTCGGAACCGCCTGATTCCGACGCTTTGCCTCCTCCCGGCCTCGTTCTGAGGCTGCGCCCCCCTTTCCTCCCCCATCTCTGCCTAATTCAAGCTTCGCGCGGCCCGCTTAGCTTCGACCGGAAGAGGTGCGCTCTCGACCCGCGGATCAAAAATCGTGTCTCCGAGTGTCTGCGTCTTTCTGTCTGGAGCTCTCCTTGCGTGGGCAGCCCGGTGGGGGAGAGGCCAGCCGCCACCTGCGGCCGCCGCCGGGGTCGAGCCCCCCGAGGCCCCTTAATGGGGGATGACGATTAACAAAACAAATGGGATAGAACGATTTTTTGTTTTTTAAGTGTTCTGCGATTCTGCGCAATTTTCTGACTGGGGGAGAACGATTAAAAACATTGTTTTCCAGCCCGCGGCCGGTGTTTTCTAATCGTCATCCCGGGCGCCGCCGCGTGAACACGACCCCTGGTCATCTATTAATCGTCATCCTCCATTATATGAAGGGGCCCTGGGACACACAAATAAGTAGGCACAAATAACAGGATTCCCCATCTAGTCACATATTTTCTGGGCTTTTGTCTTCCCCCCCCTTCCCATATGTTCCATATTTTCTGGGGAGTCGACGATTAATTGTGTCTGTGTGTTTAGTTCCACTGCTGATTATAACCTTGACGGATGGCAGTGGTGAGGCAGCCGCAGCGATTTCAAGGATGGCGCTGAGAAGAACCACGATGAGGACCCAAATATCCAACGGTCCCAAACTATGGGAGCAGCAGGATTTTGGCCGTGTTCGGCCTCCGGGGGCCCTCACCAGGCCTCGGGAACGCCAAAAAACGACTCTGGACGAGAAACCGGTCCCGGGGAGGTGGTCCAGACCACCGGGGCCCACGCATCGAAAAAAATTTGAGGGGCCGGATGTCTGGGAATGATGGGTCTGATAAGAACCACGATGATGAGGCAACGACGGGGCTAAGACGAAACGCGATGATGGGGCAACCACACACAGCGATGTCATTAAATGATGAGACGCGGGCCACGGCGACATACAGGTCCCCTCCCCCTGGGCGGGGGTGCAAGCCACTGAAAGCAGGGACTTGCAGGGCGGCGCGGCAGGCAGGAGGACGAGTGGGAGGAGGAGGCGGGGAAGAACTGGAAGCCGCGGCGGCCCATGTATGAAGACTTCAGCAACAACGACGCCGACGACGACGATTACGCCGGCACTCAGACGACTCCGACTCCGACGACAAACCTTGGCGATAGCAACGACGACTACATTGACGATTGCGACGACTCTGACGACGATGACGGCGACGACGAAAACTCAAATGACCGCCTCGACGACTCTAACGACGGCACCAACATTGACTCCAACGTGTCCGACTCCAAAGGAGACGACTTAGTCGGCAATCCTGACGACGACTGCGACGATGACACCGACTGCGACGACTTCGACGTCGACGACGACGACGCCGACTCTGCCGACAGCATCGACTACTCCGACGACGACAACGACGACGCCTCCGACGCGTGGCCGTCGGAACGTCATCGTTGAGATCGTTTTCGCCGTCGGAGTCGGAATCGCCGGCTTTGTCGTCGGAGTCGAAGTCTCACGGTTGGAATCGTCGCCGTCTTCGCTGGAGTCGGAGTCTTCTCACGGTCGGAATCGTCGCCGTCTTCGCTGGAGTCGGAGTTTCTGGCGGAGTCCTCGGGGCCGCCGTCGGCGCCGGTCGTCGTCGCCGTCGTCTGCCCAGGTGGGAGCGCCCGCATGCGGGCCCACGCCGTCGTGGTCGTCGTCGTCGTCGCCGGGAAGGGCCTCGGAGGGAGGACGGCTCCCGTGGCAAAACTCGTGGTGGCAAAACTTGGCTCCATCATGATAGTATTGGCTTCACGATGGATCGTTGCTTCATCATATCGTACCTCGCATCGGCCGCTCGGGACGATGCCTAATTTCTGAGTTGTCGTCTCCCCCCCACTTCCCGTATTTTCGTACACTTTCTTGGGAATCCAACGGGGGCCGCTTTTTCCTCACGAGTTGTTTTATGCTGATGGCCCCGAGACCCCAGCACAGGGCATCCTGATGCTGGAAGCCGCCGGGGCAGAAAAACGCCATCATGCTCTTTTGCACGAAGTCTCTGCGGCCGCCCCTCCTCCCTTCATCTCCTCCTGGCCATCGCTCGGACGTCCATTCCCTGTGCTATTTTTGGTTTCGTGCGTGGCTTTTTCGCCAAATGATCAAGGATGCTCCTCGATAGTCCTCGCCGAAGGAAAAATGCACACGTCCGAGCGATGCCAAGCCTCCGGCCTGCGGGCTATCACTCGCGATATGCCGTGGCCCCTGTCTCGCCCCGACGCGCGCGCGGCTCCGCCTCTGCCGCGCCGCTGCGGCGTGCACAAGTTTCTGCGCGACGCGGGGCCGTCAGGGAGCCTCGATGCAGTGAGGCGTCGGGCTGCGCACGGGTTGCCACCCCAGGTGCAGGGGGCAAGCAGACCTACCTCGCTTTTGACCACCCTCGCTTCCAAGAGGTACCAAGCGATGCCAACCTACGGCCTGTACTGGTCAGGCCGCTTGACGAGGAGGCGCATGGTACGACCTGGTTTTGCCTGGAAGCGAAAGCGGGGTAGCTAATCCCCGCTCTGAAGGTGGCCCCAGCTCGCTCCACCAGGGCCCCGAGGAGCATCGGGGCCCTGGTGGCCTGGACAAAGCCCGAAGCCCACACCTGCCCGGGTCCTGGTGGAGTGCCCGGTACCAATGCGGAGCTGACGGTGTCCCGTGCGTTCCTAGTGTCGTTGATTCCGGAGCGCGGGTCAAGCTCGCGCCGATGCCCGACCCCAGCGGCGTGGCCTGGGCCCCACTGGCCGATGTGCCCCCCCCAGGTGGGGATCTAGGTCGCTCCCCCCTCGGGCTTCGAGGGGCGCATCCCCAACCAGGGTGGGGGCTGGGGGGGGGGGGGGGCGAAGGGGGCGAAGGGGGATGGGGATGGGGATCGGCGAAACGATACCGACCCGAGCAGTCCCAGCGGGCCTCCACAGGCCCCGCCCAGGGCGGCGCCAGCACCGCGACGCTGAGGCGCGGAGCGCCCCCAGGAGCGCCGCCGGGAGCGGCGCCTGGGGTTGTCGAGACCGCCCCGGGCTGCTCGGGTCAGGCCGGGCATGTCCCCCCCACAGGCGGATGTCGGACCCAGAACTGGAAGCACGCAAGAAAGATGCAAACACAGCCCCAAAACTACTTGAATCATCGTCCCCGGACTATTGCTGGACCATTTCTGAACACTCCTCCTGTGAAGGGGACAGGCCCGACTTCATATGCTGGGGGGGCCTGTGGAGGCCAGCTGGGGCTAGCCTGGGGGGGGCCGGTGGAGGCCAGCGGGGGCTACCTGGGGGGGGGGCTGTGCGCGCGCAGCCCCGCCGCCTCACCGGATCGATGCCCGAACCTCGAGGCTCGGGAGCGCCGTGTGACTGGGGGGGGAGGACGAGAGAGCCAACGCGACCAGTCACCCGTGGGACGGGCTTGGTGGCTTGTGCACCCTCTCGGAGCGAGATTCGAGCAGCAAAAACGTCAGTGGAAGGGCGAAGAACTGCACGAACATGATTCGTTAGAGGTTCGCGCGGATGTTCCTTGGGACTGCGCTGGGCACCCCTCCATGGCGCGCGGAGCGTGACCAGGGCCGGCGCTGGAGGCGCCGCCAGCGGTGCCCAGCGCAGGTTCCCCCAAACCTGCGCCGCGCGGTGGTCCCAAATGTTTTGTGCATACCGATCTTCAGTCTTCTGGTCAACACCGTGCGAGACGAAGGCACAAACGCACACACGCACACACACACAAACACACACACACACACACGCACACACACACACACTCTTTGAGTCGGCGGCGCAGAAGGTCCTCAGGCGCGAGCAGCAGATGGAAGTGCTAACTGCGACCGAACATCGTCGAAGACGCAGCGAACGAAATGTCAATCACTGACGTGCAGGCGGTGGGTTGTGGGTTTAAGTCGGGCATGTCCCTCTACAGGCGGAAATTTCAAGAATGGTCAAATCGTCTGGTGACGACTGCCCATTTTTTTTACAATGTTTGGAATTGTTTGGCTGATCTTTAGTTTTCCTCCAGCATCCGCCTGTACGTAGGAGGACATGCCCAACCTGATAGTGTGGGGGAAAGCCTGCACGCACACAGACACACGCGCGCACACACAAACGTGCACACACGCACACACACACACACGCACACATATACACACACACACGCACGCACGCACACGCACCGACCCAAGCAGAAGAAACCGAGCGCCTGGTTGCGGCGGCCTCCGGCGCCCACGCGGCCTCGAGCTCCCCGCCGCGGCCTCGCAGGAGGGCCCACGTAGTCGCCGCCGCCGCCGCGGCCATCGTCGTCGTCGCATCCGCCGCCGCTTCCGCCGACGCCCGCCGTCGTCGTCGTAGTTGTTGTCAGTTCCGTCAACGTCGCCGCCTTTCTCCTCCATCACTCCACAGTCTTCTCCTCCTCCTGTTCCCCCTCCCTCATCTCCCCTCCCCTCCTCCTCCTCCCCCTAATCGTCGCTGTCGGCGTCACTGTCGTACAGCGGCAAGATGCGCGGTCCCGACGCCCAGATGCCTTCGAGACGGCCCGTTCTCTCTGCAAGACGGGCCGCTTTGGTTTCCAGAACGGCTCCAAGAAGCCCCACGAGGCCTTCGAGGCTTCCCAGGAGCCCCAAGGGCCTGCCCAAGAGGGCCCTGGGAGGCAACAGTCATTTGCGTTGCAAAAATAATGCGGGATGACGATTCATAAAAAATTGGAGAGAACGGTAAAAAAAAACCATAGTTTTTTTGCTATTTGTGCATAATTTTCTGACTGGAGGAGAACGAGTAAAAAGAATAGTTATCCAGCCCGCGGTCGGTTTTTTCTAATCGTCCAAGGGCCTGCCCAAGAGGGCCCTGGGAGGCAACAGTCATTTGCGTTGCAAAAATAATGCGGGATGACGATTCATAAAAAATTGGAGAGAACGGTAAAAAAAAACCATAGTTTTTTTGCTATTTGTGCATAATTTTCTGACTGGAGGAGAACGAGTAAAAAGAATAGTTATCCAGCCCGCGGTCGGTTTTTTCTAATCGTCATCCCGGGCGCCGCCGCGTGAACACGACCCCCGGTCATTTATTAATCGTCATCCTCCATTATGTCGTCGTGTGTGAGGTCGACTTTCCAGGTGGGCCGCAGAAGCAACAAAAGGACTGCCCCGAGCTGGCCGCAGGGGCGCCCGAGAGAGCTCCAGGACGGCCCGAAGGGGGCTCCCGAGGCGGCCCGCCTGCGGGGCCCGGGCGGCGCAGAGCCGGGGTGCTCCCGGCGCAGAGCCCGGGCGGCGCAGAGCCGGGGCCGACCGCCCCGCCGTTCCCGGCGGCCTGCCGCGCCAGGCTCTCGGCACCCAGAAGTGCTCCAGAACGTACACAGAGCAGTGCTCTGAGACCACAGGCCGGACGTTTCAGAACGAAGACGGGCTCCGCCAGGCCTGTTCTTATCACATCTCGCGCAGGCCACAAAAGGTGCTTAGAGCATTTTTTGG
>CAUYUJ010021837.1:223808-227763 GCA_963575745.1 Prorocentrum cordatum | reverse complement strand
TCCTCCTCCTCCTCCTCCTCCTCCTCCTCCTCCTCCTCTTCCTCCTCCTGCTTCTCCTCCTCCAGGCGCTGATGCTGCCGGTATTGGGATCCCCATGGATGCAGCCATTGCTCCTCCTCCTATTCTCTTCCTCCTCCTCTTCCTCTTCCTCCTCCTCCTCCTCTTCCTCCTCCTCATCCTCCTCATCCAGGGCCCTCAACATCAGTACGGTCGGTCAAACTCGGCCTCGTCGTCGTGTTGTCGGCGTGGCCGCCGCAGCCGCCACCGCCACCGCCGCCGCTGCCGCTGCCGTCGTCGTCGTCGTCGTCGTCTGGCACTGCTGTAGGGCGTCGGTCGTCGGTCGTCGGTCGTCGCCGTCACCGTCGCCGTCGCCGTCGTCGTCGTCGTCGTCGTCGTCGTCGTCGTCGGCCGGAGCTGTTTGGCGACGGTCGTTGGTCGCCGGTATCGTCGTCGTCGTCGTTGTCGTCGTCATCGTCGCAGCCGCCGTCGCCGTCGTCGTCGTCGTGTTCGTCGTCGGAGCCGGCGTCGGCGTCGGCGTCGGCGGCGAAGACGGAGGTGGCGTCGTCGTCGGCGTCGGCGTCGGCGTCATCGTCGGCCAGCGCTGTCGGTCGTCGGTCGTCCTTCGTCGTCGTCGTCGTCGTCTTCCGTCTTCGTCGTCGTCACGCAGGCGCAAGCGCGTCGCCATGTCGCCACTCCCGCCCGAGGTGCCGAGCAGACCTCTGCCTACCCCCCACGGCGGCGGCTCTCACTGCACCGAGCCCAGAGCACGCAAGGCGCCGACGGCCCCACCGCCGCCCCAGTCATCCTTGTCCTGTTCCTCGTCGTTCTCCTCCTACTCCTCCTCGTCCTCCTCCTGCTCATGCTCCTCCTGCTGCTCTTTTCCCCCGCCCCTCATACTCAAACTCGCTGTCGATCATTGAACCTTACCTCCAGCCTCTTCTATCGCCCTTCCTCGACAAGCCCAATCCATCCTGTCCTTCCTCGCGCCTCCTCCCCATTCCTCCTCCTCCCCCTCCTCGTCCTCCCCCCCTTCTCCTTTTCCAGTCTCCCTGCCCACCTTCCCCCCCATGCAGCTGCAGATCCTCCTCCTCCTCCTCCTCCTCCTCTTAATCCTCCTCCTCCTCCTCCTCCTCCTCCTTCTCCTCCTCCTCCTCCGCCTTCGCTCCTGACGATTCTTGATGCTGCTGTTGCTGTGCATTCTCGTCCTGGTCGTCATCATCCTCAGCATCTTCGCCTTCCTTTTCCTCATCGCCCAACTCCTCATCTCCCTCCCCCTCTGCCTCTCCGTCCGCTTCCGCCTGCCCCCCCTCCCCCTCCAATTCCTCCCAAGTCCTCCAGGGGGCCCTGTCGACAGGTCGCACGTACATCTATCGACGGTGGGCGCGTGCACCCGACACCCGCTCACCCCCGAGCCTCCTCCATCAAGCCCTCGCCGCCCCCCTCCGCTCCCCCCCGACAGGATCGTTCTCGACAGATCCGCCACCAGTGCCGCTGGGCACGGAGTGGGCGTCCTCGGGTCCTCTGCCCAATCCCTGGAGCCCTCGGCCCTCGGTCCTGAAGAGTCTTCAAGAAGGGACTGGGCCCACAGTTCCGACACCTGTCGGGGCGCTTCCCGCGTGCCCCCCTGGGCGGTAGATGTACCAAGTGCTGCCGCGTGAATTTGCCGGGCCAGTGAGGGCCCCAGGACAGGCCAAAGGGGCCCTAAGAGGCTTTGCAGCTGGGCCCGAGAGGGCCCCGAGTGGCCGGAAGATCGGCCCAAGACGCCCAAGATGGCCCCGAGGCGGTCCAATAGGCCTCCAAGACGCTCCAACAGGCCTTCTAAGAAGGCACCAAGAGGGCAAATCATGGACTTTACGTTTGTTAGCTCGCACTCCTGACCCTCCTCCTTTTAATGTTGCTCGCCTAGTCGTCTTTTCGGATCACCGACGCTCGAAGACGGCCCAAGAGGCCTCCAAGACCGCCCCAAGACGGTCCCAAACGCTACCAAGACGGCTCCACGACGGCACAAACAGGACCCAAGACTGCACCAAAGGCGCCCGAGACAGCGCAAGAGGGGCCCGAGACGGCCCAAGAGGGCCCCAAGACGGCCCCAAAAGGAGCCCCCAAAAGGGAACACGGACCAAAAATCCTAGCCTTCCGCCTCCTCCTCCTCCTCGGGACTCCTCCTTGCTCCTCCTCCTCCTCCTCCTCCTCTTCCTCCTCCTCCTCCTCCTCCTCCTACTCCTCCTCCTCCGCCTCCTCCGCCTCCTCAACTCGGACCCTCCTTTATCCTCCTCCTCGTGACTCCATTATTGTGCTGCTTCTCCCCCCTTCCCCCTCTTCCTTGTCAGCATTCATTCCTCCTGCGCCTCAACCTTCCAATCCTCTTCCTCTGCGCCCCCACTCGACGTCCGTCGCCCTCATGCTTGTCCTCCTCTTCATCCCCCGAGCCCTCGCGCTCAAAAACTGCCCCAAACGCCCAGGAGAACCAATGCGGGAAATGGCCAGACCCCAGTACAGCGAAGGCCAGTCCACAAGAAACCGTCCACCAAAAATCCAACCCTGAGACCCCAGGACGTCCACTTATTTTTGGTGCGGGAGCGTCACGCTTTCCATGGCAAAACCATCGAAACCCAAGAAACCCAGGACACCCTGGAGGCAAGCAGGGTGTCTCTTGGCATGGGCCTCCACTGAGTAAGGTTCACCCCCTTCTCTCACGACTCGCACGGAGAAGCCAGGAACGCTCCCAGACCCTCGGACCCCGAAGACCTCAGACCCTCAGACACTGAACCCTCACCTCGCACGCTGCGACTCAGCGCAGGATGGGCCCGCGCCAGCGTGCGCGCGTCGGGGCTCTCCCCTCGCGCGCTGCGCTGT
Source organism: Prorocentrum cordatum (assembly GCA_963575745.1). Taxonomy (NCBI): domain Eukaryota; class Dinophyceae; order Prorocentrales; family Prorocentraceae; genus Prorocentrum; species Prorocentrum cordatum. Next base: position 224,907 of record CAUYUJ010021837.1, on the reverse strand, counting down.
TCCAGACAGGATAGGCCCGCGCCGACGCGCGCGCGTCGGCGCTCTCCCCTTGCGCATTGCGTCGTTCCGCGCAGGATGGGCGCGCCCCGACGCGCGCGCGCGTCGGCGCCTCCCCTCGCGAATTGCGTTGTTCCGCGCAGGATTGGCGGGCGCCGACGCGCGCGCGTCGGCGCCTTCCCTCGCGCAATGCTGTCCTTCAAGAAGTGTGCCCGCGCCAGCGCGCGGGCGCGCGCGCGTCGGCGCTCTACCCTCGTGCACCGCGCCGCTGCTCCGATCCGGGGCGGACTGTCGCCGACGCGCGCGAGCGCACGCGCACGTCGGCGCCCTCCCCATCGCGCGAATCTCTGCTTCTTCGCAGAGGTGGGCCCGCGCCGACGCGCGCGAGCGTCGGCGCCTGCTTCCCTCCCCCCCACCCCCCAAGAGGCTGCAGAATGTGCCCCTTCGCCGACGCTCGTGCGTCCGCGCTCAGCCCATTCGCGTGCGCACGGGGCTCCGTGCAGGCTGGGGACGCGCCGGCGCGCGCGCGTCGGCGCTCTCCCTCCGCGCCGAACGTTCTTCCACCCAGGATGGGCCCGCACCAGCGCGCGCGCGCACGCGCTGGCGCTCTCCCCTCGCGCATCGAGTGTCCACGCAGCATGGGCCCGAGCGGACGCGCGCGCGTCGGCGCGCTCCCCTCGTGCACCGCGCTCTTCCTCGCCGAGTGGGCGCGCGCCGACGCGCGCGCGTCGGCGGCGCTCTTCCCAGGCGCGCTGTGCTTTTTCTTCGCAGGATGGGCCCGCGCACGCGCGCGCGCGCATCGACGCTCCCCCCTTGCGCACAGCGTCCTCCCCGCCCCGCGCAGGACTGGCCCGCGCCGACGCGCGCGCGTCCGACGCCCTCTCCTCTCGCATGGCGTTTGTGTCCCTGCTGCGCGGGCCCGCCCGCGCAGGGGCGCGCGCAGCGCCCCCGCCCTCCCTCGCGCACAGCCGCTGTCCAGACATTGGTGGCCCCGCGCTGGCGCGCGCGCGCGTTGGCGTTCTGCCGTCAAGAAATGGATCATGCTTCCACGCAGAATGGGCTCGCGCCGTGGGCGCGCGCGTCGTCGCCCCCCCCCCCCCCC
>CAUYUJ010021837.1:176308-218808 GCA_963575745.1 Prorocentrum cordatum | reverse complement strand
TTTGTCAATGTTCCCCGATCCCCCCCCCCACTGGAAATGAAGGGCAAATTGGGGCCGTCAGGTTGGGTGGGGGTGGTCTGGTGGGTGGTGAATCCCCCCCTCACCTTGCCATTGTCTTCCTCCCAAAACGGGACGTTCAGGAGGGGTGCCACAAATCTTGGACAGTCCTCCGCGGCGACGACGGCCGCGGGCGCTGACGGCGACGACGACGGCGACGGGGGCAACGAGGAGGAGGAGGAGGAGGAGGAGGAGGAGGAGGAGGACGACGACGACGACGACGACGACGACGGTGAGCTGGCGATCGAGGACACAAGCGCGCACTCGTGGGCAAAAAACGCATCCGTATCCAAGGCCTCGCGGGCGGGGCCTCTGGGCTGCCAGTCTGCGGATGCGGGGAGTTTTATTTCGCGGACGACCCGCGCGGAACGTGTCCGTGCGACCGCGACTCCGCGGGACCGCGCCCCGGAATCGAGACCGCAAAGGCGCGGGCATGGACACGTTCGCCGCTCGTGACGCGCCCGCGCCGCCGCCCTGCAGCGCCGCGCCGGCGCGCCCGCCCCCCCCTCGCCGCGCCCGCGCGCACCGCTCGCCCGCGCGCCCGGCCGCGAACGCCCGCGCACCGCGAACGCCCGCGCGCCCGCGCGCCCCACAGTTGTGATCCGCCGCCGTGCCCTGAGGCACGAGCTGGAGCGCCCTCAGGTCCTGAGCGGGCCCCGGAAACGACAGGGCCAGTTTGTTCACCGCCTCCGTTCTGCCGTTCTTCCGACGCCTTTATTTACTGGTGCCGTCGCTGCTTTTTTTTTACCTGCTCCAGCTCCGGCTCCAAGCCCCGGTGGCATTTGTCTTTTGTTGGCCGCGTCCATGTTCAAGACACTCTTCTGAAGCGGTGAGCACAACGGCCCTGCGCTGCCTGGGCCGACTGAGCTCAGGTCCCGTCGACTTCCCTCCACTCCCTCTGTATTTTTTGGTTTCGTGCGTGGCTTTTTCGCCAAATGATCAAGGCTGGGCCCTCGGGGGGGGGGTCCTCGGGGGGCCCGGCCGAGTATGCGCCAAGGGCGCCACGGGGCTAGCCCGAAACGACCCAAGAGACCCCCCAAGGCAGCCCCCCAACCTCCTCCTCCTCCTCCTCCTCCTCCTCCTCCTCCTCCTCCTCCTGCTCCTCCTCCTCCTCCTCCTCCTCGATGGTCCTCGCCGAAGGAAAAATGCACACGCCCGAGCTATGCCAAGCTCTGGCGGGGCCCACGGCCAGGAGTTCGGGGCGCTGCCGGGCGCCGCCGCGCGCTCCTCTGGGCGCTCTCGGGGGGGGGCGGGGGGCCCGCGCGCCCCCGTGTCCGGCAGCCAGAGGCGCTCTCGGGGGGGGGGGGGGGGGGCCCGCGCGCCCGGGGTCCGGCAGCCAAAGGCGCGTGCGTTGTTCGGGGCCTGCAGGTCCATCAGTGGTGCAGATGGCCCCCAACCCTGACCTTCCTGAGTGCTAAAACATAACACTCCAGACCTGTAGATCTATGGACTGCCTCAAACCCCGACAGGAATTGGGACGTCGACGTCCTGGTGCTATCTTTTGGCCCTCCTGGGAGGTCAGGGAGGACCGTCCCTGGAGCCCTCTCGGGCGCCTCTTGAGCCGTCCTCTGGAAGCCCTGGAGGGCGGCCCAATAGGCCCGAACCGAACAAATCCGTGGGTTTGGTTCACGCGATTCTCTGATTACCGCCTTGTTCGGTCTGCGTAGCGTCTGAGACGGCCCAGGAGGCGCCCAAGATCACCCCCCAACGGCCCAAGACCTTCAAGAGGGACCCAATAGACCCCCAAGAAGGCCCCAAGAAGGGGAGCACGAACTGACAGAGTCAAGCCTCTCCCCCGAGATGGCCCCAAGTTCCGCAGAGGAACCCCCGAAGTGAGCCCAAGAGGCCCCAATAGGTCCGAGATGCACAACTAATCCCCCAAAGGCCCCCAAGACGCCCCAAGAAACCTCCAAAACCGCCTTCAAGAAGCATCCGAGAGGCCTCCCAAGATATCATCACCGGCATCCAGGAGGCCTCTAAGCTACAACCCAGGCACGGTGAGGGGATGGGCAGACGGCCGCTAGATATAGATGTTGCCAGAACACCATTCCTGGCGCCTTTATCGTCGTTTCGATATGCCCAGGCTAAGACGGGGGGAAGGAATAGACGTCAAAACGCCGACCAAGAATTAGAAGGCATCTTGCCCAAACAACACTCCTGGCGCCTTCATCGTCGCTTCGACTTAGCCAGGGAAGAATGCAGCAAGTCACACCTTCAGAAAAAGTGTGGAGGCGATGCGACAGCGGGCCAGAGCGATCTCATAGTGACAGTCAGCAGATCTTGATATCTGACATGCAAGGTGAGGCCAAGGGCTCCAGCGGGTCAATGAACAGAGAGGGATGCGATAAGAGATTATCGGCGGTGGACAAAAATCCCTTTAGTAAACCTCCATTTAGTGAAAACGGCCTAGGACCGAAACCGACGGACCTGGACCCGCAAAAATGACGGCCCCGACGCCCTCTCGCGAACCGAAAACGGCCAAGTCGCTAATCGATGTGTCAGGGTAGGAGGTCTATCAACCTCCGACATACCTGCGTTTCAACGCACTCAGGGCAACGTGAAGGCCGACGTACACGACGAAGACGGCGACGACAGCGACTGCGACGACAACGCTCACGACGACGACGACCACGACAACGACGACGACAACGACCTCGACGACGGCGACGACCGCGCGCCGCCAGGGAGGCACGGCTGTCCAGGCCCAGGCTGGCCTGGAGGTCCGCCGGGCTGGCCCATGTAGCCCTGCTGCCCCATGTAGCCCTGCTGGCCCATGTAGCCCTGCTGCCCCATGTAGCCCTGCTGCCCCATGTAGCCCTTGGAGGGATCCGGGAGTCTGTTGACTTTCCTGCTGAATTTTTGGAGGGCCCATAAGCTTCAGGAGCCCTCTGGGGACGTCCCCTCCGCACGCGCAATCCTGCGCGCTGGGCTGGCCCTTAGCGGACCCTGGAAACGGCAGGGCCCTGCTTTCACCGTTTCCGAAAACGTGCCCCTTGAACATGGAGACGGAAAAAAAAACGGCAGCCAAAAACAACGCATACAAAAGCTCCGGATCTGGAACCGGAGCCGGAAGCGGCCACACGAAAACGGCGACGGGACCTGGCGCAAAAGCGGCGGCGGAACCATCCAGGAAACTGCGGGGCGGAGCCGGTGATCTTGGAAGGTGAAAAAGGGGGTCGGGCGCAGGGTCCCGGCAATGGTGTCTTCATGGGCCATGAATGGGCGATGCATCCTCGATCGCTGTGTTCGGCGGGGGTGCCAATTGAGACTCCCCGCCTGCACCCATGCGCGAGACTTGAAGGGGGACCAGAGGGGCGGGGGGCTCGGGACAGGCGACGAAGGCAACGTGCGCTGAGGGCCCTGTCGTTCCCAGGGCCCTTCGGGTCGGGCGAAAGGGGGGGATAGCAAAGGGGGGGTTGAGAATCAGCTCACGTAGCTGATTTTCCCGGCGCCTCCCGGCGCCGGAGGCGGCTATGTATCGAGGAATGGGCCCCTTGGTGAAGCCGAAACCAGCTGCATGCAGCAAATTTTGTAACGATCCCCCCCTTTCGCCTGGCCCGAGCCCTGTCGTTTTCCCAGGGCCCGCTCCGGGCGCCGAGGTGGCCGGGCGGTCCTCTCTCGAGGCGGCGCCACACCGGCGGGGACCCTGGGCTGCGAGGGCGGCGCCTTCGGGGCCGGGTGCTGCCGGAGGTGGCCCACAGGGAGCCTTATATGGACAGGCGCGTTCCATTACTCGCAAATCCGAAGGGGCCTTGGGACACACAAATAAATACACACAAATAAAAGGATTACCAATATTTCCCCACGTCCTAAGTGGGGTTCTTGTTTTCTCTGCACACCCTCCGCGCAGGATCTCTCGTCCTCCTCTCTCTCCTCTGCTCCTCTTTGCTTCCTCCTCCGCATCATCATCACCATCACCATCACTCCCCACTCATCATCATCATCACCATCAACATCACCATCACCATCGCACGATCACTCACCATCATCGGCATCGAACGATCATCATCATCATCATCATCATCATCATCATCATCATCATCATCATCATCATCATCATCATCATCATCAGCATTATCATCATCATCATCATCATCATCATCATCATCATCACTTCTCGCTGACTCACCACTTCGTCCCCATCATCATCATCACCACCATTTACCATCAGAATCGCACGATCACTCACCATCAGCACTCATCATCACCAGCATCATCATCATCACGTCGTCATCATCACCCACCACCACATCATCATCATCATCATCATCATCATCATCATCATCATCCATCATCATCATCATCATCATCATCATCATCATCATCATCATCATCATCATCAGCATCATCATCATCATCATCATCATCATCATCATCATCATCATCATCATCATCATCATCATCATCATCATCATCATCATCATCATCATCATCATCATCATCATCATCATCATCAATCATATATCATCATCAAACACCATCGTCATCATCCCATCACCATCATCCACAAAGAGGGAGCCTCGTCTGTGAGTGAATTGTGAGGAAGTCTCAGGCGGGAGCCCCCTCCCTATGGGGCCCGCAGATCATGTTACTAATCCGAGCGGGTCATCGGATTCCTGTAACTGTCGTCACTTTTGGGCTCCTCAGGTCTGAATCTGGAGGAAGTATCAAGCGGGAGCCTCGTCTGTGAGTGAATTGCGAGGAAGTCTCAGGCGGGAGCCCCCTCCCTGTGGGGCCCGCAGATCATGTTACTAATCCGAGCGGGTCATCGGATTCCTGTAACTGTCGTCACTTTTGGGCTCCTCAGGTCTGAATTTGGAGGAAGTATCAGGCGGGAGCCTCGTTTGTCAGTGAATTGCGAGCAAGTCTCAAGCGGGAGTCTCCCTATGGGGCCCGCAGATCACGTTACTAATCCGAGCGGGTCATCGGATTCCTGTAACCGTCGTCACTTTTGGGCTCCTCAGGTCTGAACTTGGAAGAAGTATCAAGCGGGACCCTCGTCTGTGAGTGAATTGTGAGGACGCGTCAGGCGGGAGCCCCCTCCCTATGGGGCCCGCAGATCACGTTACTAATCCGAGCGGGTCATCGGATTCCTGTAACTGTCGTCACTTTTGGGCTCCTCAGGTCCGACAGTGGAGGAAGTATCAAGCGGGAACCTCGTCTGCGAGTGAATTGTGAGGAGGTCTCAGGCGGGAGCCCCCTCCCTATGCGGCCAGCAGTTCTTATTTGAATCTGAGCGGGTCATCCTTAAACTTGTAACTGTCGTCACTTTTGGGCTCCTGAGGCCTGAATATGGAAGAATATCAAGCGGGAGCCTCGTCTGTGAGTGACTTGTGAGGAAGTGTCAGGCAGCCCAACGGAACCACCGAGGGGATTTGAGAGCCTTTTTGTGGGGATGTCTCAGGCGGTTTGCCTGTGTCCGGGCTCCACATCCTTCGCTTGGACAGCAGATTGTGAGGATGTCTCAAGCGGGGCGCTGGTTTCAGCACCCCTAAGGGGAGCCGCCAGGGGTGGTTGCACGGGCTCGTTCGCGGCCATTGTGTAGGGATGTCTCAGGCGGTTTGCTTGTTTCTGGGCTCAACATCCTTCGCTTGGAGAGCAGAGTGTGACGATGTCTCAAGCGGGGCGCTGGTTGCAGCACCCCTATGGGGAGCCGCCAGGGGTGGTTGCACGGGCACGTTCGCGGCCATATTGTGGGGATGTCTCAGGCGGTTCGCCTGTTTCTGGGCTCAACAGGGAGGGAAATGACAGGAACGAGGATGAGGAGGAGGAACAGGAGGAGGAGGAGGAGGCGGGGGATCGTGAGGAAGGGCATGGGGGTGCGGAGGGGGAGGGGGAGCAGGAGGATGAGGAGGAGGAGCAGGAGCAGGAGAAGGGAGGGGGCAGAGGAACAGGAGGAGGAGGAGGAGGAGGAGGAGGGCGCTTTGCTCGAAGGTCCTTGACGCGAGCAGAACGTTTGTTCCTGACGCGAGCAGAACGTTTGTTCCGAAGTCCAGGACATATGTATATATATACATATATATATATATGTATTCATAAGGGGTGACTGCGAGGGGGGGGCGGTGGTTGTGTGCGGGGATCGTTGGTGCACTCGCTTGGTCTGCTGGGTTTCGGGACGATCTAGCCGTCGGCAGACGCGCGCGCGCTGGCCGAGGCGGCGACGGCGCTGAGGAAAATGGATTTGCTTGCCCCGACGAAAGGGGGAAGGGGAGGTGCACATGGAGAAAAGGCAGGGGGATGAGGAGGGAAGGGGCATGGGGGAGGCCGACGACGAGAAGGAGGTGGCGCGAGAGGAGGAGGAGGAGGAGGAGGAGGAGGAGGAGGAGGAGGAGGAGGAGAAAGAGGAGGAGGAAGAGAAATGCAGGGGGCGAGAGGAGAGGGCAGTGCAGGGGGCGAGAGGAGAGGGTGTCCGCCAGGGGGAGGAGGAAAGGGCAAAGGGTAATCTAAACAGATTCTCATGTGGGGTCCCACCGTCGGAATAATTTTTTCTTATATTTTCTAGATGTTCGTCTTCCCATGTTTTCCCGGGAGTCGACGATTATTGTGTGTGTGGTGTGTGCGTGTGCGTGTGTGTGATTGTGTGTGTGCGTGTGTGTGTGTGTGTCTTCCCCTCCTGAATATCAACCACTCGCACATCGCCTGGATCCGCCGCGGGGGGGTACGATGTATTGCGTAGAGGAAGACCTGTATAGTTGGGGCGTTTGCGAGCAGGCACTTCTTTGCGAGTAGTGGAACGCACTGGGTGGTTCTACCAAGAAGCCCAGCCCTGAAGATCCGGGACGTCCACTGAGTTTCGGTGTCGGAGCGCCACGCTTTCCACCCGCAAGACCACCGGAACCCGAGGCACCCAGGGCACCCCGAAGGCAAGTGGCCACTGTGGCCCAGAGGGGCCCACGGCCTCCAGCTGTCGCGAAGAAAAGCTGGGGGGCGACTTCCCTGACCTTCCAGAGTGCTAAAAAATAGCACTCCAGACCTATAGATCTATCTGGACTGCCTCAAACCTCGACAGGAATTGGGACGTCGACGTCCTGGGGCTACTCTTTTGCCCCCCCTGGAAGGTCAGGGTTGGGGGAGGGTCCCCTTTTTGGGAACCTCCGAGGGGAGCTGCCGCCAGGCCGCGGCTACACTCTGGAGGCCCTGGGCGCGCCGGCGCGCTGTCTCCTCCGCAGGCGAGGGCGAAGCACAACTGGACACTGCAGTCGGGGCGTTGACCTAAGGAACCCTAAATAAGGAACGAGGCCCCTTTTTTCCAGAAGTTCAACTTCGATTTCCTATCGAAAACCTAAGGACAACCTGAGGCAAGCTGTGAAACACTTCAGGAACGCGGAGCCCCTCCCCAACGAAAAGGGTTCCTTCTTCAGGGCCCCGACTGTACACCGGGTCAGCCATCCGTACGCCACGCAGAGCGCTTGCCAGCCCGAGCAGGTGCCCGTCGCGAGCTTGCTGCAGAGGGAGAGGGATCGATGCAGCAGTGGCGGACGGACCGATGGAGCGTGCAGGAGCGGCGGAGGGACAACGGGACTCGAGGCCACCCAGGTGGGGCCAGAGAGGAGCGGGTCAGACGAGGGGCAGCGTTGCGGGGGGGACCAGATCAGGGGGGGAACGCCGCGACCTGGAATCGGCGACACACCCCCGAGATAGATCGGCGATAGGCCCCCGACAGCGAACCCGCATGCTCCCAGGCGGGGTGGGCCATCGGGCCCCGAGCGGCGATTCGGGGGTGATCCGGGGTCGGCGCGTTCCCCAAAGGACCGGGGGCCTGTCCCCCGCAAAGTTGCCCCTGATCCTCAGTAGAGGGGAAAACACACAGGCAGAATGGATTGTCAAGCTCCAAGAAAATGTTGGACAAAAATCCTTCTGGGGAAATCCGGGACTTGTGTCTATTTCTATAGGTGTGTGTCCCTGGGCCCCTTCAGGAGCAGAGGGTCACGCCGCATCCCTAATGCGTCGGCGACGACGGGACGAAGCACATCGAACTCTCGGCGTCACCATACATAACTCTCTTCTGTTGCCGCCCGAACGGTGCCTGCCTTGGTTTCCGCCGCCGGCCTCCGCCCGACTGCCCCTGGAGGGAGCCGCCCGCAGCCTGCCTCCGCCCGGCTCCCAGCGGGGGCTCCCGCCGAGGGGTGACAAACGGGGCCACGCCTCGACGCGTCGACGACGCTCCGCTGGCTGGCACGCCCCGCCTGCTGGCCCATGTAGCCCTGCTGGCCCATGTAGCTCTGCTGGCCCGCGTAGCCGCCCTGGCCGGCGTAGCCTTCGGGCGCGTCTGGCCGGGCCCCAGTGCTCCACACCGGCCAGAGGAGAGGAGAGCGGGGGAAGAGGGAGCAGAAGCAGAAGAAGCATGCCCGAGGGGTCCAGTGGAGCTGCCCGCCACAAAGGATGTGGCAAGCGTGCGACCCGTATGGGCCAACAAAAAGCATGGGAGTTAACCACCTCTGCAAGCGGGATGGGGAGGGGGAAGAGAGGAGAGGGAGGGGAGCGAACGTGAGAAGAGAAAGATACGCACGCGAGGTAGGTGAACAACGAGCAGGAAATTGGGCACGAGGGAGTAAGAGGGTAAGACGGGGGAAGAGGATGGGGTCGGATGAGAAGGATGAACAAGGAAGGCCACATATGAGGCGGATGGCAAGAATGATGACGACAGGAGCGGGATGCGCAAGAAGAGTTGGAGGAGAGTGGGAGGATTCATCGTAAAAGCAGGGGAAACAGGAGGACGAGGAACGAGAAAGAAGAGGGCAGACTAGAACGAGGAATCGGACTGATATGGGCAGCAAGAAGGTAACGAGGGAGGGGAGCAGAATGCTGCGCATGAAGACGAGCAGGACAGGGGGGACTAGGTGAACGTGCGCATGGGGAAGAGACATGGATGGTCAACATGAGGAGGAGGAGGAGGAGGAGGAGGAGGAGGAGAAAAACGAGGAGGAGGAGGAGGAACAAGAGGAGGAGAAGGAGGAGGAGGAGGAGGAGGAGGAGGTGCAATACAGCGATCATCAGGATAATCAGGAAAATGGAGGCTCTCCGCGGCGAACGCGAGCGCGTCGCAGAGGCGCGCGTGGGGACCTCCTCCTGCTGCTGATCCACGGGCGCCTCCGGCGACTGGTCCCCGCACACGGGCACCTCCGCGACGTCTGGCATGTGCGGGGGCGGCCAGCCGGCCTGCTTCTCCGCTGGCGCGATGGCCTCCCCCGGCTCTGGAAGGTGCAGCGTCGGCTGCGCTTAGAAGGTTCCGGCGGCTAGCAACAGTGAGGGTTGCCTTGAAGACGTTGTAGTCCATTGACAAAGTGCACCCAACTATCCGCTAACATGCAAATAAAATGTAGTAACCTTCTACTATAATATGTTTACAGTGTGGCCATAGACATATTAACGCTTACAGCGCTTACGGTTCGTAGGTAAGTAAGATATACCACGCGGTAAAGGTTGCCAATTATTGGTAAGAGCTGTGGTCATTTGGTAATCGTTTGCTAACGCAGTTGGCTTAAGAGTAAGGGTGTTTAGAGCACGTTACGTAATGGGTTTAGCACAGTGGTATAAGCGTTGGCAAAAGGTTTAGCTGAAGGTTAAAAGGTGATTAGCACGTGGGTTCATCACTCAGCAAATCATGAAAATGTTTATGCTGAATTGGGAATAAAGATCCGACTCACTCGCCGATTGCCTCGAAGAGGTGGGCGAATTCTTGACGCTTCGCGTATCCCCACCAGCCCATCCAGAACGATCAGCAGGGGAGTTGGTGAACCAGGGGCGGCAGAACGCATGCAGTCGCGCAGCCGTCTTCGAGAACACAAGCATCACACATAGCTTCCCGCATTGAAGGTTAAGATGGAAATCCGTGCAAATTTCGATGGTGCTTCGAAGAGAGGTGAAGGGTATTTCGATGACTCGTAATGGCTGTTGCACTGATTTGTATCTTAAACTCGCGTGCGTTCCGAAACTTGGAGGCATCTTGGGGCCCTCTTGGGATTATCTTGGGCCCCTCTTGGGGCCTCCTGGGGCTCTTTCTTGGGGCTCTCCTGGCGACCTCTTGGAGCCTTCTTTGGGCTTCTTGGGGTTCTTTTGGGGCCTTCTTGGCGCCATCTTGGGACTCTTTTGGAATGTCTTGTAGCCCTCTTGGGGCTCTTTGGGGAGGGTCTGGGAAGCCTCTCGGGGCCGTCTTGGTTATTTATGGTTAAAGAAAGGGGGTGACAATTCTTGCTCCCCCCTCGGAGGATCAAAAATGCTGTCTTGGGACCCTCTTGGCCCGCTCTTGGAGCGCTCTTGGGCGCTCTGGGGGCAGTCTTAGGGCTTTCTTGGGCCCTTCGTGGGCTTGGGCCATCTTGGGGCCATATTTGTGCTTCAAGAGCCTTTCAGATGCGAAAAAGCGAGAAGGCAAACAACATGTATGTTCCTTAAGTGTTTGAAGGATTTCGGCATCTTGGGGGGGGGTCCTTGGATGCCTCGGAGGGCACTTGAAACCGTCTTGGGGCCGTCTTGAGGCCTCTTGGACGCGTGTCGGAGGCTATCTTGACCCGTCTACCTGGCGTTTCGATGCTGGGGTCGGGAATGCCCAGGTACCTCCAGGAGCGGTGATCGGTTCGATCGCACGAGTTGGGCCCGAGGGCTACGCTCGATCGGGTCGAGCATCAGGTGTTCGGCCCAGGGGCAAAGTTCGATCGGATCGAACATCCCATTTTGCCTACCATGGCGGGCAAAATCGGACCAGATCGAACATAGCTCTGGTGGGCAAAATCTGATATTCGACCCGATCGACCATAGCTCTGGTGGGCAAAATCTGGTATTCGATCAGATCGAACATAGCCCTGCAGGGCTATTTACGATCGGATCGGACATCAGAGTTTGCCCAGCGTGGCTATGCTCGATCGGATCGAACATCAGATGTTGCCCACCAGTGCTATGTTCGATCGGATCGACCATCCGATTGTGGGCCCAGGGGCCGTGTTCGATCGGATCGAACATCCGATGTTGGGCCAGGGGGCCATGTTCGATCGGATCGGGCATATTGTTGTTGGTGTTATTGTTGTTGTTGTCGTTGTTGATGTTGTTGTTATTGTTGTTGTTGGTGTTGTTGTTGTTGTTGCTGTTGTTGTTGCTGTTGTTGTGTTGTTGTTTGTTTTTCTTGCCAACAGAAATCACCAATCCCGAAATTGACCCCATCCAGAAGCAATCGCGGCGACGCGAGAGGATACACGCTTCTTTGAATTTCATCAAGACCGATCGCCTACACGGAACCCGCTCACGGGGTCCACGTTTGCCGAGTGCGTTCAAACCGTATTGCCCACCCCGAGGCCCATAGGGTCTCGGGGGAGGAGCGGCATGACTCAGATGATGGGGATGTCTAAAAGATGATGAGATGGGGAGTGAGATGACTATGCTGATGGGTAACTATGATGGGATGAAGAGCGGGGTGAGTAGGGAGAGGAGAGGGTCTCGAGTTTGTTCAATGCCGATCACAGATCTTGTGCCATCTTGGAGACCATCGTGCGCTCTCGGAGGTCCCCTTGGAACCATGTTGGGCCGCCTTGGACGCTGCTACGGGTCCCCTCCACGCCGTCCAAACGCAGGGGAGCGGGAAGCGCCATTGGGCGCACGTGAATCCCAACCCTTTGCAGAGGGTTGGGATTCACGAATCAAGGTCTCGCGCCGAATACATACTGGCTCGAGCCATTTTGGCTTCCCTTGGCTGCAGCCTGCAGCTAGGGGCCTGAACTAGATAGATCGCTGATCTATCTGGTTCTGGCCCTTCCGATCTCCTCTGGGATTCCCAAGAGGGGCTCATGTCCAACGCTCTTTCGTTGCCCTTGCGGGGCCTTCTTGGACATGGGCAGCTCTTGGGAATCTCGGAGGAGCCTGGAAACGCCAGCACCAGATATATCAGAGAGTTATCTAGTTGTTCGGCCTCTTGGGTCGTGCAGCAGGGGCGCGCAGCTGCAGGCCCCTGCCGCGTGCCCCCGCTGCGATGGCAGCGGCGGCAGCCGCCGAGCAGAGCTCCGAGGCGCTGGACGCCATCAAGGATCCGATGCATCGCATCCTCATGCGCTACGCCGGCGACGGCGAGGTCACGAAGACGTGGGAGGGCGCCGTCGAGCTGCTGAAGCAACACCCGTCGCTCTTGTGGAAGACAGTTGCACACCCGACGCAGGTCGGCGTGCACTACAACAACCGCGGCACGCTTGGAGTCGTGGTGTTTGGGGCTGCGCAAACACACACAGTCCTGCCCCTGGGTGGAGGTCCACCCAGGTGCAGGACTGTCATGTGTCATCTTCCTCATGTGTCATGTGCCCCATAAGGGGGCGCGTGACACACGAGGAAGATGAACAGGAATAGGATGAATGATAGGATCAGGATGACAAGAAAAACACACTTGAAGATACGAGTGGTAAGGGGGAGGATGAGGGATGAGGAGGAGCGAATGTGAGGATGATGCGTCAGGATCAGGAATACTACGACGATGAGGGTGCACATAGGCTGAGTGATACTGACGAAGAGAGATGATGCCGATGGTGAGGATGATGATGATGGTGAGGATGTGTAAACTGATGAGGATGCGATGTGAGATGATTGATAATATTATATTAACACGTTAACCCCAAAACTAAACAATGTAATGCGTCAAGCAACCTGGTATTCTCAAATCGAAATCGTTGGTCGACGCCAGTCGACCAACCATTCCCAAATCGAAACGATCGGGCGACGTCGGACAACCTAGTTTTTCCAAATCGAAATTATTGGACAATGTAGCCCATAAATCATTACATTGCCCAGGTTGCCGACGCCCTCAGCACCTTCGTGAAACACTACAGATCTGGTTATTCATACACGAAGGCGTGTGAGGGCGCGTGGGCCGTCAACCTTCCCATGGGTTCACCAGAGTACACGCGCGTGCTGGAGTTGAATAATCGGATCTGCAGAACTGCTGGTTTGCCGCTCTCCACATCGCTCAGTATGGCCTCGTTCAGCGGCTCGCACAGCAACTACTACTTGCGCTGCATCGGCGCACAGCTACACGTTCCGAATGCTACGATCGCCCCGTCTGGCTTCTTGGACCCAGAGTTCCTGTGCCGCAAGCACCCGCACATGGAGAAGGCCATCTCTCGAGGTCTAGAGTGGCACGTCGTATGGAGCGAGGTTGTGGATTTCTTCCCCAGCTTCATCGGCTCGGCACAGATGGCGCTCAACACCCGCGGGACGGGCGACGTCAGCGAGATGGAGGGCTTGCTGACGCAGTTCGGCACGTCTGAGGCCATGACAGGACGAGGCGAAGATAAGGTTCGCGCGATCGAGATTGCCGTCTGCGACTCTGTTCAGAACGAGCCCTTCTGGGCTGCCTGGGCGAAGGGCCTGGGCAAGTGCACGGAGAAGTGCAGCATGGCCTTGCTTGAGGAGTGCAGCGACTTGCGGGCTGCAGCGTTCAAGGCTACTGATGGGTCAATGAAAATATGGTGAGTAGGAGAAGTCGGATGAGTAGGCATGAGCGAGGTCGACGCCGCGTGCGCAGGACAGCCGCAGCCTTGGGCCAAACTGGCCACTGATGATGGGGAGGAGTAGTAGGAGTAGGAAGAGCAGGAGGAGTTGGAGGAATAGGAGGAGCAGGGGGTGTAGGAGTATGAGGAGTAGGACGAGTAGGAGAATTAGAAGTAGGAGGAGTAGGACGAGTAGGATTGGAACGGGCACTTAGGAGTAGGAGGAGCAAGGTGAGTAGGAGGAGGTGGAGACTCGATGTATGCGTAGCCAGATGACCAGGATGGCGTGCAAGATGCGCATGACTTATTGTCGGTCTGCAGGCGCCCAAGATGAGCACCGTGACCTACGGCCACGTCGGCGGGCAATACTTCGAGAAATTGGCTTCACTGGCGTGGCCAACACAACTGGTGCCGTGTTCCCGCGTGCGCATGGCTGCGCTCTTGGAACATATGCTGTCCCCAGTTGAGTTCACCAGGGACGGCAAGTGCTGCCTCATCAAGGAGAATGACTTGAACAAATTGGTGGCGAAGAAGACTGTACCACAGGTGGTCGAGGTTAAGGAGATGCTCGACACTGACAGGGATTGGTTGGACGACCTCAAGATTAGTGGACGGCCGAGGTTGTTGCTGCTGGCAGCGCACGATTGCAGGATGATCTACTTCCTCCTTGGCAAAGGCAAGGAGACGCTCGAGCACGTGCAGTACACCGACGCGGCCAGCGCATTCCAGGTGTTCGTCAATGAGTTGCTGAAAGCCACAGGATCGGCGATCGACATCCCGTTCGTATTGGCTCGCAGGGTGACCAGCAAGAAGCCAGAGCAGGTGTTCATGAGTTTAGCAATACATATATATATATATATATAGATGTCATACTGCATATGATGGTTGTGGGTTACTGATTTGGTGTGTGATGTAAACCAACATATCGTTCCGACTCAAAACCTAACATTATCAAATCGAGATGGTTGGCCGACACCCGTCGACCAACCATTTCGATATCGCAACACCTAGACGATGCCAGACAAACTACCATTATCAAATCGAAATGGTTGGTCGACATCAGTCGACCAACCATTTCGATATCGGAACACCTAGGCGATGCCAGACATCCTACCGTTCTCAAATCGAAATGGTTGGTCGACATCAGTCGACCAACCATTTCGATATCGAAACCCATCGACGATGTCGGACAACCTACCTTACATTTACCAGTATGATTTCCCAGGCACGCGCAGTACTACTTAGTCAGCCTGTCCCTAGCAGCGGTGCTAGCTCCAGCGGGAATATCCAGCAGATCGCCAGCGCTGTCGACGAGAAGTCGCCGTTGTACCAGATGCAGGAGCTCGGTTTCACGATGCATGCAATCTGCAAGGAGAAGGGTTCCAAGGTCGTCAAGGGTGCAGATGGCTCCAAGCTCTTCCTGCTGGCTGATACCACAGATGACGGTGCACGCTTGGTGCCGACAGGCGTCAATGAGGACAGCGATGTCAAGATGTTGAGCCTCGCGGAGCTGAAAGACAAGTGGAAGACAACCACTTCGAAGCCGCAGACGTCAATCGACTACATGCAGTGGGCACCTGATTGCTCAGCCCAGTGGGCAGTGGACGCAGTGAAAACACGAGTGTTGGCTGCGCTGGTCGACTTGCCAGCGAAGGTTTGCGCGGCCAGCGCCGGTGAGAAGTTGGCGCTCTACGCGAACCCCATGGCCGTCAAAGCCAAATGCGACTTCGCCCAGAACACGTTGGCGCTGGCGCCGTGCACTCGCACCGTCAAGGATCGCCCCTCGACGGAGCCGTGCCCCGACAAGCACATCGACTTGGGGGTGATGATCGACAAACCAGAGAAGGTGAGCTTCAGCCTGGCACCGCACGTGATCCACAGCAAGGCCAGCGGCAACTTCACGCCCCCTTTTTGGTTCGCGCAGGCGGTGCCCGAGGGCCACGATGTTAACATGAAGATGGTCACGGAGACGATCGACCATTCAGTCTTGGTCAATTCGGAGCTGCAGTCGCACGCCAAGGTCTTCATCCCCATCCTGCGCAACAAGGCAGCGATCAAGGAGGGCGACGTGCTGACGGTCGCCTCGGACACCATCGCGAACTTCTCGCCGAAGAAGGCGAGGTTGAGATGAGCCAGCAGTGACCGCTCCGCTCCAGCGAGCTCAGAGGCCCTCGGACGAGGGCAACGAGCCGCCCTCAGTTCTCCCCTCACCCGTCTGACCCAGGTGAGTCAGACTAGTCTTTGGGGGCGGCGTGTGGCACAAGTGGTGTTTCAGGGCGAAACAAACCTGAAGAGCCACCCCGCCCGCCCCGCGTTTTTCAGGTTGGCTTGTTTGTCGATGATGATTGTGATTTGGCCAGTGGCGCAGTTCGCATGCGCCACCGCCACTCATTTCGGCGCAGCGTTCGTGGCCGCATAGGAGCTCGGTCGAAGGTCCCAGTGACACAATTATCATGCGTAGCCGCCACTCATTTCGGCACACCACTCACACGCTTCGTAGCCGCATAGGAGCTCTGCCGAATGCCTCATTGGCACAGCCCGCATGCGTCGCCTACACGCATTTCTGTACAACCCTCACACGTTTCGTGGCCTCATATCGAATTCCACCGAAGCTCACCGTGGCGCAGTCAGCATTGTGTTGCTAGTGATCGTTCGCGTTGTGTACCACGCCATTCATTTCGGCACGCCCCTAGCACGGTTCGTTGCCTCGTAGGGGTCGCCGCCGACAAAGCTAATCACAATTGCTGTGCTCACACCTGCATACGGTCGGACCCTTCGCCAGGCTGGGATTTGCAGTGGGGTGGGAGGGCGGGGAAGAGGATGATGAGGAGGAGGGGTGTAGGAGGGCAGGAGGAGGTGGGGGAGAGGAGTAGGAACGGCTGGCTGCAGGAGGTCGACAGGCGAAGGCGAACAAAGGGCGCGGACGGAGGGGGGGGTGACAAGGGTCGGCCGACGAGGAGGATGGCGCGGAGTGGGCTCACGGGAGGATTAGGAGGACAACGAGGATTCCTATGCACCCAGACGGACAGCATCGCGCTGGCGATCTTGCCGCGCAGCTTCCACTTTTCGGCGACGCATCGCCGACGCATGCTCTGTGCGCCCAGCCTCATTCGTGCGCAGGCTGGGCACGGTCGCCTGACGCAACCTCTTCGACTGATGGATCCGTCACGGTGCTTGCACTAAACAGATTGCCACTCTCCCTTTACGGATAATCGTGCCCCTACCCATCTCCCACATTCACTCGCGATAAGGTGTTTGGGCCCCGAAGGTGGGACCCCGAAGTGAACCCGAATGTGTAACCTCAAAGGGCCCCCCGAAGAAGGTCTCCAGAGAGATGGTAGATAAGGTCTCAAAGGCCTCCAGAAGGTCTCCAGAAGGTCTCAAAGGTCTCCAGAAGGTCTCGTAAACTCGAACAACGAGGGCACCCCCGAGGGCACCACCCGAGAGGGCCACCGACATCGGCGATCTGTTTCGCACGTAACAATTGTGGCTCAAGTGATGATGCTTTCTGAGCTGCGGTTTCAACGCTCAGCCAACCGTGTTTGTGAATGGCTGATGACATGGATCTTCAGGCTATTTCGTTTGCTCGCACCGTGAACGTTTCAAGGGCAGCATCTTCCAGCCCTGATTGGGCTGGTGCACCAGTTAAGACAATTGGCGGTTTTGATTTCATCGAGTTGGCAAAAAAGATAAAGGTGCCACTGGTTGGATGACTGGTTATCGTGCATACTCGACTGACGCGACAAACGCAATCAAGGAGATATGTGACATACAGCACAAGACGACAATGGATGAGCTGGGTCAAGATGATGGCGACTGTGATGAGGAAAAGAAAGCAATGTCTACGCACCGCGAGAAGACGCGGGCCAAGGCACTGAAACAACTGCGTGATGGGGCTACATCCAATGTTATTGAGTGCGCCCTTCCACAGTTCGATATTGTTGTTGATGAGGTGAGCACTCAGATGCCGTTGGGTTCGGGCGCAGTCAAAGCTATGGTACCCATTCGGCACGATGCCATGCAATGGGTGTACCTCCGCGCTCAATTCTAAAAGCACGAGGCCCAGAAAGCCAATGATGTCACGTCGCGTGAGGATGGGGCCGGTGAAGCGGCGCGTCTGAAAAAGAAACAACGGTGCAATGATGCGGCCAGCGCTTCAAGTGCAGTCGACCTTGGTGAGTCGTAGGCAGCCGTGCACATCAATGTATGGGCAGTCGTGTGTGAAACATGATGGCGAATGCAAAACATGTGCGTGACAAATCACACCGAATGATGATGGTGAGCATGAGGAACCATTGTGATGTTAATACATAGCATTAGGATGGTTCTCTACACAGTGGCAAGGAAAGGATGATTGTGATTATGATGATGATGATGATCTGTACGATAATACGTAAGTTGAGCGGTGATCGTGATGGCGGTGATGGCAATATACCAGCCATAACAATAAGTGGCTGGCAGAAAAAAAAAAGATATTGTGTTCATGCGCAAAATACACGCTCAAATACAGGCCAGTGTATTTCAACGAATGAAACATATACCAAAACTGCTGCTATGTATCAGCTCCTCTCAAAACAACCAAGTATTCTCACATCGAAACCCTAGGTCGGCACATATCGACCAAGTGTTCTCAAATCGAAACCCTGGGTCAACACATCTCGACCAAGTGTTCTCAAATCGACACGGTTGGTCGAATTATGTCGACCAAGTATTCCCAAATCGAAATCTTAGGTCGGCAAGCATCGTCCGCACATTATCTATATATTCATCGATAACACACATATCTAAGACGTTTCTCGCAGCACTCATCATAAAATTCAGCATCCACATGTATGTGCCATATCCGTGCGAAGGGCGTGCCGAAATGGCTGTGGCGGGCGCACGCGGGCTGTGCCAATCGGGCTTTCGGTGGATCATGCGCCCACGAGAGTGCGAGGGGTGTGCCAAAATGGATGCGGTAGACTCACGTGGAAGGTGTCAGCGGGATGTCTGGTGGAGTTCCTTATGGGACCACGAAACGTGTGAGGGGTGTGCCGAAATAGGTGCGGCAGACGCATGGTGAGTATCCGTAACCAATCTGGCTCAAGCAAAGGTTAGCGACCACATCACACATTGCCTCGCTAAGTTGCAGCTAGTTCGTGCGGCTGAATGACTACGCTCAACAAGTTAGTAGCTGAAGCCAACGGCAGTATCAAATTGGCGAGTGTGCAGGAACAGCTCGGCTCAACACCTCAGCGCATCAACCAGCTCAAGTGCTCCCTTGTAGCTTCACTGTGCGAGAGTGTAAAAACGCTCATCGAGCCACTCACCAGTGATTCGGCAACGACGGTGCTTGAATTAGTGATCAATACGCTTTTCGACCATACACAGAAGAACCAACTCTCCGATGCAATCGAGGCGAAGTTACTGAAGTCGAGAGTTGTTGATCGGCTTTCGGCGACATAAGAACAAGGGTGGGCAAGCTCCAAGTCTACGGCATTGTGCTATTTCACCGCCAAGGATTGGGAGATCATGGGCAACGCTGACACTGCCTTCAACAACCAGGCTAAGATCATGTGCGCGGTCAGCAGGCTTGTCCGTGGGGGCATGTTGAAGCCCTCTCCTCCAGTGTGCGCCGACGTCATCGCTGCGTTGGCCGCCGCTACGTGGACGGGTTCAGTGGACGAAGTGTTGCTCTACAACGAAGAGCGCAATCTATTTCAAACCTTCGCGAGTTGGGAAACCGACCCCAGTGCCAACGACCTGCCCATTGCCAGGAAGTGGCCTGACTCGCCACATGACTTGCCGCCAGAGGTGGCACGCGCAATGTACCCCGACCCCGCCGGTCAACCAGTGGTTGTAGCCATCCAGATGTTCACCAAGGTGAGGAAGGTAACTAGCTGCAGGAACACCAGGGCTGTCATTCGGGACAAGGCCAAGCCTATGTCTCAGAGTGGCGCCCTTGTCGTTGCACATCCTCAGCCAGTTCAGCCTAGTGCAGGAGTTAGCTCTACGAATGTTGCCGCCAACATCGGTGCCCTCCTTCAGTCGGCCCAGATGATTGGACTCAACCCTACCCAGATCGCCCAGATGGGGGCGCAGCTCTGCATGCAAGGTGTCCATCCAGCTGGCCGTCCAGGGCCAGTGCCCGAGCGTGGCCTCAAGTTCTTTGGCAAGGGTGCGCCACGCAGGTCTAATGGAGGCGAGAGGGATTCACCCAGTCATGACTCACCGAACCAGTCGGGATCAGGAGGTTCGCCTTCCGTGCCACCCAGCTCGCCATCACTACCTGCACTTCGTGCACCAGGAGAAACCAGTGGTCATGCCCTGCCACATCTCGTCGGGAACGCATCTGCAGCTGCGTTGCCGAATCTTGACATTCAAGGCTCACTCGGCCGCAAGGCCAAGGCGGCAGATGACGATGCAAAGAAGATGGTCGAATCGATGGAGGCAGAACACCAAGCTCTCCTTGCCAGAGCGAAGGAGGCGGCCGCTACAGAGAAGGCCACTGGAGCTGCTGCAGAAGCAGCTGCTGTCGCCACTGGCAAGAGAGGCAAGAAACGCAAGGTCATCACGTGCAATACTACTGTGGTAATGAAACGGCCCGCTGCAAAGACGTCTGCTGCTAGTGCAACAGCTCGCCCGTCGATGCCAGATACAGGCAGCGCATTGCACTTGGGCGGTCGCATCCTGATCGCGCCGACCAGGAAGGCGTCGAGGGCGTGGCCGAATAAGGGCCGCGTGACGATCGAGAAGCAGGTCGCATTCGGCACGTGCATGGAGACATCATTCGGGTTGGCGTGTGGCCTCATCGATGCGTATTGAAGGCGCAGAAAAAGTGAGGTTTCGCCAGCTTCGTTTGCTAACCTTTGCTTGTCACAATTCGAATTTCCGCTGGGGTTGGTCGCAATAGTGCTCACTGGAGAAGCGACCTGTTGTCGTGACAACACCTGCGCCGTTTTGACGGCAATACACGCACGGATTGCGCTTGATACAACCATTGGCGAAGCCACGTTCGCATTGAAAGGTCGTCATCATCATGCACCTCATGAGCTCGTTCACCCCGTTACCTCCCCTGTCCGCCGATCTTCGGCATCATTCATATTCATACTTGTGCGTGGTATCGTTCACCATTTCATCAATTGTCATACTAATACGCTTCCCCCTATTCCTTGGCGTCCTACGACGAACTATCATCACCGTCTGCACCATCATCATGATGCAAATCCCACCAGCCATCTGTGCGCAGGTGGTCTAGGGCGTTTACCTTTCCAACCTCCTGTCTGTCCCTGCTCGGGAGGTACACACCCCCTCACCCCCTGCGTTTGGACGGGGGGGTGGGCCCATAGTCGCGTCCAAGATGGCCCACTATGGCTCCAAGAGGGCCTCCGAGAGCGCGATATGGCCTCCAAGATGACCCAAGATAGCTGTAGACGGGTCAATATAGCCTCCGACACGGGTCCAAGAAGCCTCAAGTCGGCCCCAAGACGGTTTCACATGCACCCCGAGGCCTTCATGGACCACCACAAGAGACAACAATCATTCAAACACCTAAGGAAAATCAATGTGCTGTTGCCTTCTCGTGGTTTCGCCTCCGAAGGGCTGTTGGGGCCCCAAGATGGCCGCCAGATGGTCCAAGGCAGCGCCAAGATGGGTCCAAGACAGCACCAAGACTGCCCCAAGAGCGCCCAAGAGCGCACCAAGAGCGGGCCAATATGGCCCCAACACTGCATTGTTTGAGCATCCGAGGGGTGGTGCACGAAGTGGGGCGGCACACCCTTCTTTAGCTATAAGGACAAACCATGCCCCGAGAGGCCTCGCATAACACACCCAAAGAGCACCAATAGGGCTCCAAGACTATCCAACATAGCACCAATATGGCCACGCAAATGCCACACAAGGGCCTCAAGAAGCACCAAACTTAACGTCAGGAGAGCCCCAAAAAAGAGCACCATGATGCCACCAGAGGTGCATACGAAAACCCAGAGAGGGCCCCGAGATGCCTCCAAGTTTCGGAGCGCACGCGTTTTGCAGATACAAATCAACGCAACAGCAATTACGAGCAATAGAAATACAACTCACCTCTCATCAAAGCAACAGTGTGAGTTGCACTCATGTACATGTTAAACTTCAACGCTGGAAGGTATGCGTGATGCGTGTGTTCTCGAAGACGGCTGCGCGACTGCATGTGCTCTGCCGCCACTGATTCACCAACTCCCCTGCTGATCGTTTCTGGATGGGATGGTGTGGATACGCGAAGCGTCAGGAATTTTCCTTAGCATAGGTTTCACTAGATTGTTCACCATGACACGCGGCACCTCACGACGACCCGACAGTACCTTAATATTGCACGCCTCTCACGCACTTCGCGCACATTAGGGGCGTGGTGCAGGGTGACTACGCGGATGTTACCTGAATGATGTGAGCTGGTTAACCAATAACAAGCATACACTACACGCATGCACAACACTCATCGATCATGTCTCGTGGCGCCACGCGCAACGCGCGTCACGATACCGTATCAAGTGGTGTCGAAACGCATGGTGACCAATCATTTCGATTTGAGAACACCTGGTTGTCGATCGTCGACCAACCATTTCGATTTGAGAACAGCTGGTCACTTGTAAATATAATAGGATATCTAACTACTAACATGTAGAATATACTGTTTGATACGTGATCTGAGCTCTGGTCGCATCATCATCATGCATATCCCTCATCACTATATTTATTCATCACTCTCAACCCCCCCCCACCATCATCAATTTGTCATACATCATCACCATACATATGTCATCACCATCACTCATCCCGCCCTCGTAGTCCTCTTCAGTCCTCCTCCCGCATCATCACCCCCCACCCACTTCATCGCGGTTTCATCATCGGTGCGGTACGACACGCTTGCGCCGTGTATATGCAGTAGAGATACCAATACAACATAATGTGGCGTGAACGCACATATGTCGATCTCTCTCTCACTCTCTATCTCATTCTCTCCCGTTGGCTGCAATATTGGCAGACATATCAGCGGTGGAGCGCATGGGCTGTGACGTTCGGGGTAACCTGGTTTTGTTGCAGGTAATGTTTGACTGTGGTTGGCCTTCTTGTCGTGCCAGCCTTCCGCAAGACGGCGCAATATGATTCCGATATTGCCCGGTACTGCACATTGAGCCCAAAAGTGATGCCCAAAAGAACCCGAGGGTGCCCCCAAGATGGCCCAAGATGCTCCAAATGAGCGGCTGGCGCGCACAGACGTGACCTTATCACACCTCAGCACCCTAACTATCAATCCTTCGCCATTTTGGCTCACATGGAGCGGCGCTCCAAACTCAGAAAGATTGCAGCAACACGCGCGTCACTCCCACACGTTTCTCAATCTGCGCTGAGTACGCTCATTGCAAAAGTCAGCAATAGTGAGCTTCCAGATGCATGTTCCACTGCAGACATCAGGGCTGCCCGAAAGCTAGAGACCGATGTCGTCACGCCCTACGGGCCGTTGCTGACTAAGGTTGCGCGGGTGGTCCTAAACACGCTGCGATTGCAGTTGGCGCGACTGTTCGCGTCGAGGGCCAGACCTAGGCCCACTTGTGTTTTCCATAATTCCCAACCAACCTGTGTTGTTAGGTACTCGTTTTGAAGAGACCGTGACCGCGTCTCCTCATCATTCTCCTCCCCGCCCCCTCCTCTCACCATCATCATCGCTATCGCCCGCGTCATCAGCATCATCATCGCCATCGTCATCGGCATCATCGTCGACGCACGCTCCGTGGCCCCATAGGAGATCCGCCGAAGGTCCCAGTGACACAGTTCGCATGCGTCACCGCCATTGATTTCGGCACACCCCTCATGCGTTTCGTTGCCTCATATGAGCTCCGCCGAAGGTCCCAGTGGCACAGTTCACATGCGTTCCCGCCGCTCATTTAAGCTCACCACTCACACGCTTCGTGGCCACATAGGGGCTCCAACGAGGGCCACAGTGGCACAGTTCGCATGCGTCCCCGCCGCCCATTTCGGCACACCCCTCACGCGCTTCGTGGCCTCATAGGAGTTCAGCCGAAGGTGCCAGTGTCACGGTCCGCATGCGTCACCGCCACTCATTTCGGCACACCCCTCACACGTTTCGGTGCCTCATATGAGCTCCGCCGAATGTCCCAGTGGCACAGTTCACATGCGCCCCCGCCACTCATTAGGCACACCACCCACACGTTTCGTGGCCCCATAGGAGCTCCAACGAGGGTCCCAGTGGCACAGTTCGCATGCGGCTCAGCCGCTCATTTCGGCATACCCCTCACACGCTTCGTGGCCTCATAGGAGTTCAACCGAAGGTACCAGTGTCACAGTCCGCATGCGTCACCGCCACTCATGTCGGCACACCCCTCACACATTTCGTGGCCCCATAAGGAACTCCACCGAAGGTTCCCGTGGCGCAGTCCGCGTCTCCCTCACCCAGTACAGCGTGTCTTGGCCCCATATGAGCTCCACCGAAGTTTCCCGTGGCGCAATCAGCATTGTTTTGCTTGTGTTCGTTCGCTGTGTGCACCACGCCGCTCATTTCGACACACGCCTAGCACGGTTCGTTGCCTCATGGGGATCACAGCCGAAAACAAATGAATCACAATTGCGGTCATCGCACCTGCATATGGGCGGGTCCTTCGCCAGGCTAACTGTTAGGGGCAATTGGGGAACAAATGATTCACGTTCGAGCGTGCATCAGCAGGGGGGTGCATGTCGGATGTCTACAGAATCAAAGCCACCTGTGTTAATGCATGCTCGAACATGATGCCATTCCTGCTACATGCAGTTTGCTTAGATTGTACGCTGCTCGGTGTAATCGTTGCGTGATGGGGCCACCCTGCGAGATCCAATTGACAACGGCATGCGGGGGCATTGCTGGACGTTGGGATCGCCGGCCCTCTGCCCATGATATACGCGGCTGCGGGTTGCGAACGGTGCGCGGCCGTGCTCCGACAAGCGCACGATAGGGAGCCGAGTTCCGTGCAGGACCCTTGGCGTCTCATGTTTTACAGTAGTGAGGCATAACCAGGGAATAAAATTAAGCAATTGAACAAGCGAGCAATGGAATGCATGTACATTGCGTTTCTGGAATACGGCCCTTCCGCTTTATTAAAGGAAGATGTTTGGCTATGTATCGGAGCCGTCAAATCCACTAATGTTCAGCAGTGCGACTCTGGCATGGCGCAAGTGGTGAAGCAATCCTCAAGCGCATATTTCAACCATGTGGGTTTGATTTGCGATTTTCAGGCTGTAGCACCGACCTCCCCGACGGACCGAACATTCGAATCATTGGTAGGTTAGGCGCGACGTTGGGCGACGAGGCAGGTTTGCACGCAACTTGGGAATGCAAGGGGTCAGCAGGCGTTAAATCATGTTGCCAATGTTTGAATATTGTTTCTAGTAAATGGATTGGGGCGACCCAGTTGTGCGCAGCTGATCCATTAAATGATAATTCGACAGTGTATTATTTGGATGATTGCTTGCTTCGCACTCGTGAGACAGTCTTGTACATCCTAGATGATTTACAACAGCAGAAACCACCAGTCATGATGACAGACGACTTTGAAGAAAAAGAAAAACGTGTTGGGTGGTCTTGCAGCCCATGCTATATTGCGGGCGATGGGTGGCTCCGAGAAGTAGTTGGCATCCCTTCGCAAAATTGCTTCGGCTGGGCACATATAATATTACAGGGCATTTTGCAACGCGTTGTGTATTTGGCACTGAAAGACGTGTCTCAGAGCAACATCAAACCCCAGCACGTTGAATCATTTCTTTCTCCTTTCAAGTGGCCCAGGAGGATATCTAGTAAGGGCCTCGAGGGCGCCGGAATGTTTTGCGCCAGGCGCGCGGCTTCTAGTTGGAAGGCCGAATCATTCAAATGCAGTTGTAGCGAGGCCTTGTCGATCCACCGTCCGCTCGCACATTATTTCAGGAGCCAGGTGCGGCCGACAGGGCGGCATGACAAAACTTGTTTGGTTGTAGAGTTGATGGCGCTTTCAATTTAAATGTTGCGGTTTGGCCCCAAGTTGAAAGTTGCTGCATGCAGGGTCGCAGAGACGGCCACTCGTTTCGTGGCTGCTTTTGTTGATGCTTATGGGCGCCAGTGGCTCTTCTGGAAATTCCACGCGATTCTGCACCATAGCCAGTACATAGCCCGCTGGGGTTGGAGCCCCAACACGATTGCCTTAGAGAGAAAGCACAAGCAGATTCTCCGTTGGGGCACTGATCACCAGCACGATTGCAGCGGGGTGATTAAAGATGTGATTGTACAGAGCCTGCACAATCTTAGGGACGCCCCGTGGCTGGACATGTCAATCGGGCTCCTCCAGCCGAGGCAGCCGAGCAAGCGTTTCCTTGCATTTCTAAATGAGCACGTCGGCGTAGGGCCGCACTTGACATCAGGGAAAGCTCGGTTTTCAAAGTGGGACGTGTGCTGGGACGGCGATGTCGTGGCTCATAAAGTCACACAGACAAGCTGGCAAGTTGCTCAGGTCAAGTTTGTTGCTTCAAATTGTTTTTTGTGTACGCGGCCATTCAGCCGTTCGAGTGCACATGGAAAGGCCCATGGCACAGCCGTTGGCGGAGCTGTGGGCTGCCGTGTTTGATTGACATTTCCGAGTTCCTTGAAGTGTTGATTCATAACTATTGTGATGACGAGTTGGTTGTCATACACCCGCTCGGCCTTGTATCATGAGCGGCAGTCGCTTGCAGTGAATAAGAATTTGAAATTGTATCACCTTCGCGCCAATCACGCGCGGATGCAGGAAGCATAGACAGGGCACTTTCGAGCTCCCTGCCCCGAAAAATCCTTGGGGGGCCAAGAAAGCCCCCAGGCTCCCGAGAGGCCCCGAAAGACCCCAATTAAGAGGCCCCCAAGAAGCCCCAAAGAGGCTCCAGGAGGTTCCAGAAATGCCGCCACGGGGCCCCCGAAAGGCCTCTCAAGAGACTCCAAGAAGCCTCCCAAGGAGGCGTCTTGCCGACGACCAAGCTTGACCCGCTTGTGTAATTTGCAATTGCCAGATCAGAGGGATGTGAATACAAATATGGATTGCTCGTTTCTGGACATGCGTAAGCTCATTTTTCCAGGTGGCGGAATGCAGATTTTATACTTGTGCTTTATCGATAAACCCTTTAGCAAATGTTGGTAAACCGTCTTATCGATTGCTTAACACCTTCAGTAAAAAGACTTACTTAGGCCTCTGAGCGCTGTCAGCTAAACGGTTTATGTGGAGTTACGTGACCCTTTAGTAAAGCACTGCCAACACCTGCGTAATCATATTGAAATGCCATAAGCCATTGTAAAGGTTGGCAACCTAGATGGGCTCGGAGTAGATGGGGTCCGAAGATCGCACAGCATCGCCGATACATCCGCGATGCATCGACGATGCATCGGCGATGCATCGGCGATGCACCGGCGATGCATCGTCGACATCGGCGATGCATCGGCGACGTCGACGTGAAGCAAATCGGGCTGCACATCGAGCCGCATCGCCGATGTATCGGCGATGCGGCACGATCCTCCGACCCCATCTACTCCGACCCCATCCAGGAGGCCTAGAGCAAGGGCCGGATCTATCCAAGCGGCTCCGCGGTCTCGCCCCCGTCTCCGACGCCCTCGTCGCCCAGGGGCTCCGGGCTCCCTGCCGGTGCCCCGGGCCGAGCGGTTGGCACCCGGCGCCTGCCTCCGCGCGGCCTCCTCCTCCCGGATCCCCCGAGGCTTCGCTTCTCCTCGTCCGCCCGGGGCCTGGCGGGCCGCGCCGCTGCTCGAGGCTGTGTCCCCGCCCGCGCGCCGGACGGCGTAATCGAAGGGGCCCTGGGACACACAAATAAATACACACAAATAAAACGATTCCTCATATTTTCCTATATTTTCTGGGTTTCTGTCTTCCCCCCCATTTCCCATATTTTCCCATATTTTCTGAGAATCGACGATTAATTGTGTCTGTGTGCTTTTCTCCCTCCTGAGTAATTAGGGCCTGTGGGCGAGGGCCCCGCGGGCGGGCCGCACCTCCGCGCCCTCCGCGCCCCCGCGGCCTCGTGGCCGAGGCTCTCGCGATGACGCCGTCGTGCCAGAGGCGGTGGTCTCGGCTCGCCGGCGCTCGCGTTTCCGTGCCGCCAAGGCAGACGAAGGGCCGGGTGCAGTGTGGAGCCGTTCTGGAGGTTGTGGCCTGATGGCGCGCGCCCATCTGCCAACTGCGCCCCTGCGCCGACGAGGCCGCTGCGCGTCGCACGGGGCCCCCGTCGTGCTCGTGGTATCGGCCTTCGCGCTTTCGATGGAGCCCGTCCACTCACGCGCGAGGGCCTCGTCTTCCCGGTCAGCGTCTTCACGGACTGGCGCGCTTGTTCTCCGCCGCTACCACCATAAGTGGGAGGGGGAGGGGTCATCCGGCCATCTTCCTCCTCCTGTTCTTCCTCCTCCTCCCCATCCTCCACCTGCTTCCCCCCTCCAACTCATGCAGTGGTGGTGGTGTTGGCAAAAAGCCCCATCACGAACATCTGCGCCTTGGCCTCCGCCGCTGGGCGCGCGGCGCTGTCGGCGGGGGGCGCGCCGCCGGGAGGCCCGCCGTCGCGGGCCGCGGCCCGGCGGGGCCCGGAGGCCCGCGCCCAGGCTGTCGCGAGGACGGCGGCGCAGGCAACAGCGAGCGGGGGCCACAGCCCGGGGCCGCAGAGGTGCCCCTGCAGGGCCTCGGCTCCCGTGGGCGGCCACGCGTGAGCCCCACCACCCCGCTCAGGAATCGTGGGGTGGTGGGGTAGTGCTCGCATGTAGCAGGTTCGCATGTGCTCGCAGATCCTGCGCTGCCCCGCTTCTGCGCGCGGCCCGCGTCTGCGCCGATCACAGTCGAGTCTGCCTCGCCCGAGTGACTCGGCAGCGCGAGGAGCACCCCGGGTCTGCCTTGCCCGAGTGCCAGGGGGACCACCCCCGCGAGGGGGCTCGCGGCGGGGACCTCCTGGGTGCAGACGGAGGCCAGCTCGAGCACACCGGCGAGGAAGCAGAGGGCTACCATCAGCACGCCGGTGTGGCGCAGCCGCGGGGCGTCCACGTCGCTGCTGTGGCGCAGCGGCCGCCGTGCGGGGCGCCTTCGAGCAGAGTCAACTGACTACGGACCGCGAAGCCCGCCCCCAAAGACAGGTGCGACGCCGTACCTCTCGTATCCACCAGGGCCGCTGGGGAAGTCAGCCCGCCTCCGGAAAGCTCCCGGCAGGGCCGCTGATGGATGCAATAGTTGCTGCAACGGAGCCACAAGGGATGCTGTGTGGCAGGGCTACAGCGTGAGCGTTAACTCGGCCAGAGGTCCAACCCGGCAGCCGAACACCTTACACGGTCAACGCAGACACCCGGAGGCAAGCATGGCTGCGGCGACGTGTCCACAAGGGCGGCAGTGTGACAGGGCAGCACTGCGTGAACGGTGACTCGGCCGGGGTTCCAAGCCGGGAGACGACAACCTTACACGCGTGCAACGCGGACACCCTGCGGGCAGCTTGCGAAGGCCAGGCGCACCAGCCAGCGGCCGCCACCTTCCCCGAGGCCGACACGGACAGCAAGCGGGCTGCTACTCGCCATCGCTCGGACGTCCATTTCCTGTTTTTTTTTTGATTTCGTGCGTGGTTTTTTTCTCCAACTGATCAAGGATGCTCCTCGAGGGTCCTCGCCGAAGGAAAATTACACACGTCCGAGCGATGCCAAGGCTAACGCAGGCCCACACACGCACGCACCGGGAGAGGCCCCCAAGCTCCGTTGCAAGACGCCTCACGGCCCGAGCCCCAGCCCCGCGACCCCTGCCTCAGCTACAGTCGGGGCGCTGACCTAAGGAATCCTAAATAAGGAACGAGGCCTCTTTTTCCCATAAGTGAAGGTTCGATTTCCCATGGGAAACCTCAGGAAAACCTGAGACAAACTGTGAAACAGTCAAGGAACACCGAGCCCCTCCCCAATGAAAAGGCTTCCTTCTTCAGCGCCCCGACTGTACCCTTGCGCAGGTATTCATCCTCATGATGCGGCTTGACTGTATCATGCGTCGAGCAAGACAGAAACTCACAGTTTCTGTGCTCTGCGCGACCTTCGGCCCTGGAAGCCCCTCGCCTGGCGCGCGGAGTGCACCAGGGGCGGCGCAGGAGGCCCCTCCATGGGGAGTCCAGCGCAGATCCGACAAATCCGCGCGGGCCTTCAAACGCTTGTGCTTACAATGCTGCGTTTTTCTTTTTGCAAGAAGGATCGACGGGGGGGGACAGGCTGAGGGCCGGAAACAACGAGCTGGAAACGGCGGAACATCTCCGATTGGCACCCCATAGCAAATCCGCGCGTTCCTGTGTGAGATAAGCTTTTTGGCCCATCTCGGCGATGAATGGAAGCTTGAGGGTCGATGCGTCTCCCCTGAGCCTATCCCCCTTAACGTTGCCACTGATCTCTTCCCCGAAGCCTGCGTGCAGCGGAGAAGGGCGACGACTGCGACGGCAGCGGCGGCGATCTCAATTCTCTGTGCAATTCTATTGGTCATGCTCGTTCCGTAAAGCGGTCATGGTTTGCATATCACCTCTGGACCCTACCGGGCAGGTTTTGATACACATGATCTTCAAACATATGGGATGTTTCATACACGATTAATGTATGAACAAAGTAATGCATAAACTCATCCTTGCATTTATCAATCAACCCTTTGTCTTTGATACACGGTCCGCACGCGGAGCATGTATTAAAAACGGCACTGCATCTTTCTGCCGTAATTCTCAAGCGCTGGATCGATCTGTGAGGGCCCCCGGGCCCGCACCTCTGCGTAGCCGCCCGGCTCGGAGAAGAGCCGCGGCGCCACGATCGCAGGGCCTGTGGAGGGCGGGCCGCCGGAGTGCGGCGGCGCAGCAGCGAGCGCTTCTCGGCCACAGAGAGTGACCCCAGACAAAAAAAGACCTCGGGTGCGCGGCTTTCGGGGCCGCGGGGGGGGGGGGGGAGGGGGGGGCCAAATCCAAGCGCGCCAGCCAGTGCTGGGGGTCCTGAGAGATGCGGGTCTCAGGACGAGGTGCCTCAGACGATGCAAAGCATCCACCCTTGACTTCGCTCCTATCCTCAGGACCCCATCCTGGAGGACCCCATCTTTGAACCACCGACTTCGGCTACACGCAAAAGTGCCCAAAGGCAAGAGTGACCCTTGGTGCGAAGCTTTCGGGGGGGCGCGAGGGGGCCACAAAACCAAGCGCGCAGGCCGCTGCCATCGCATCTCGTTCAGCGATGGGAGGGTCCCCATGGGCCCGCACCAAAGATCTCC
Organism: Prorocentrum cordatum; assembly: GCA_963575745.1. Taxonomy (NCBI): domain Eukaryota; class Dinophyceae; order Prorocentrales; family Prorocentraceae; genus Prorocentrum; species Prorocentrum cordatum. The sequence continues at coordinate 188,039 of CAUYUJ010021837.1, read as the reverse complement.
CTGGCGAAGGGACACTCTTACAGTGCGGGCGCGACCGCAAGAAAGCCTCGCAAGAAGCCCAACCCTGAAAATCCGCGCGCGAGGTGCACCCGAGGGGAAACCCGGAGCACCCTGAACGCAGCAGCTTCTTCAGCGGCTGCGGGAAGGGTCACCGCGCAGCGCGCGGAGCGCAGAAACCCACCCTGACGAAAAGCATATGGCTTCTTGATGCGCGCCCCCGAGTCTTGGACGCCCGAAATGGGTACGGAAAGAATGGGTACAATGCGCAACAACACATGTTGTCCCAAACCAACAGCGGCCGCTGTTAGGCGGGCGGCCTCCTGTCTCGAATGAACAAGAACTGCTGTTGGGCATCGTACCCATTCTTTCTGTGCTCATTCCGGGCGTCCAGACGAGTGTACGTGCAGTCGATGTGGGCCCACACCACAAGCCACTTCAGCGAAGGCCCACTCCTCACGTGCAGCCGAGCTTCGTCCGGGGGCGCACGGCGAAGGCCGCCGCTATCGCATCTCGTTCGCCGAGGGGGGGGGCTCCCGTGGGCCCGCACCAAAGTTAAGTCGGGCATGTCCCGCTACAAGGGGATTTGGAGCGAAAAATAATATATTCTCCAAAATCCCCAAGTGCTCGTAAATAGTCAAAAATGGTCCCCAGACTAATTATTTGTTGGCTATGTTTTGATATTCCTCCTGCAGACGGACAGGCCCGACTGAACACCAAAGATCACTCTGGCGAAGGGCCACTCCCACGTGCAGTCGATGTGGGCCCGCACCCCAAGCCACTCTGGCGAAGGCCCACTCCCCGCGCGCAGTTCCGAGCTTCCATCCCCCGGGCGCACGGCGGGCCACGGCTGGGCCGGAGCCCGCCTCCGGGCTGCTGCGCGGCCAGCTGCTGCTGCTGCTGCTGCTGCTGCTGCTGCTGCTGCTGCTGCGGCTGCGGCTGCGCGGCCTGTGGCGCGAGCGCGCGCGGCGGAGCCGCTCGCACTTGCTCAAGGGGCTGCCTCGAGGCCTCCCCCTCCTCCTCGATCGCTGCCTCGTCCTGCCTCCTCCTCCCCTCGTTGGCTGCCTCCTTCTCGATCGCCTCTAGACCCCCCCTGCCTCCCAGTCTCGACCCTGCCCGTTCCTCCTTGTCCTCCTCCTCCTCCTCCTCCTCCTCCTCCTCCTCCTCCTCCTCCTCCTCCTCATTCCCTCATCATCATCATCCTCGTCCTGCTCCCTCTTCTTCCACGTCGTGCTCTTGCTCTGCTCACCCCCCTGCACACACCTTCTCCTGCTTGCGCTCTCCTCTCCCGCCCCAGTGTGTTGCAGTGCGGATCCAGCTCGGCCGCGGCTGGGGAACTGATTCACGCGGGGGTATCGAGTCGGCGATAGGCCCCCAAGTGTGAATCCCATACGCTCGTGGGCGGGAAAAGGATATCGGACCCCTATCGGCGATCAGTGGGCGCTTGATGGTCGATGCATCCCTCCCGAGGCAATCCCACCCGAACGTTGCCGCGCCCCTGGGTCAGGGTGAACCGGGTGAGAGGAGCACAGCTCAAGCCACCACGTGCGCAGCAAACGGCACCAGCAAGGAGCTCACCGGCCAGGCCGCTCCCGTCGGCGCTTCTGCACCGGCGCGCATAGGACCCTCCACCCCCGCTCGTTTCTCGTATCCTGCGCAGTCCAGTTGTGGATGCCACGACAATGGACACCCTAACAGTCCTATCAGTGAAGGTTAAAAAGTGATTCCAATGTCGGGAAATGTTCCCAACATGTTATATATATACACATGTTTTAACCCTGCTTAACCCATGTCTAGACATTTTGACACTATTTGGCAACATGTTTCGTCTCCATTGGTCGTCCTCCACAATCGGGAGCGGCCAAGACCCCCCCCCTGACTCCGAGCGCCACGAGAAACCTACGTCCTGATGTTTCGCGAGGGGTTCCGGGGGAAGGGGAAACCCGGACATGATCGCGTCGTTAAAAAATCAGGACGGGAAGTTTTTGGCAATTTTCAGCTCCGGGGGCCCCTCGCCGGGCCTCGGGACCGTCAAAAAACTATTCAGAATGAAAAGCCAGTCCCGGGGAAACGGTCGGAATCGACTTCCAGGGACGCCGTCCTGAAGAAATCAGGACGTCGCGTGTCTTTGAATGCTTCTTCGAAGGAGGCTGTTTCTCAGAAGCTCCCCCCCTGACGCCGAGCGCCACGTGGAACCTGTCCTGATGTTTCGCGAGGGGTTCCGGCGGGGGGGGAAAGGCTTCTTCGAAGAAGGAGGGGGAGGAGGAGGAGCTGCTTCTCAGAAACTCACCCCCCTCTCCACCGATGAGTCCCTCTGCGCGCGCGTGGCCGAACACCGGAGGTCTGGGAGCGCTGCCCCCGATCTCCTATGGGGCCCCCCCTGGGGGCACCTTGGCCCAAGGGCACCTCTGGCAGCACCCGGGCTGGAGGTCTGGGAACGTTGCCCCTGCTAGGGGGGGCGAGAAATAAAAGTTTGCCTGATGATTGACCAAATCGCTTGGTGAGAGACAACCGCCTGTGCAACAATGAATACAATATTATCGAAACAATGCAACAAAGTACAAGCAAGTGAATGGAATATGGAGAGTGTGACAGCGAATGCAACTTGTCGAAACACTGTAACAAGGGCACAAGCATCTTTGAATTATGGGCCCACCCCCACGGGCCGAATGCACCCATTATGGTGGGGTTTCTCTTGCCCGGGGACGCGCATGCCTTAAGGGCTGCAGCCGCCAGTGGTCCGTTCCGTCTCCAGCGTGACGCGGGGCAGGCCGACGTTGACACGAACGACACCTTTGCTTCCGACGTAGGGAAAACACCACTTGTAAAGCGCTCTGTGAGCTTCCTCTTGACACTGTGTCTGGCTTCAAGCACGGTAGCTGTATTTGCCAGAAGATGTCTAGCCAGGCTATTAAATCCTGACTATCCGGCCTTCACAACAGGGAGGAAACGACTGCCCCCTCTTTCGTGACCTCGTCGGCACCTGGCGGCTTGGCCGCAGGTGCCCCCTTTTCCCTTGAATGTCCGACCCCCCGCCCCCGTGACCAGAGCACTGACCGGAGCACAGGACGGCGGAGCCGACTTCGTATCCCGGTTCTCGGGCACCAAAATCAGAGCGCACATGCGAATCCCCCTCTTTGGTAAAGCGGCCACTGCTACTACTCTGGCTGATGGGAAAAATGCTGCACCGCCGAAGACGAGCTCACCCTGACTATCTATCTGGCCATCACAAAAGGGAGGAAACGACAAAAATGGCATACACATAAAAACTCGGGGGTCCGCGCGGAATTCTCGGGTCGGCGCTGGGGCCCCCTGGCGGCGCCTCCGGCGCGGCCTCTGGCGCGCTCCGCCTGCCAGGGAGGGGGGTCCAGCGCCGATCCGAGAAATCCGCGCGGACCTCCGAGCGTTTATGTATATGTAATCCCACCAGCCCTCTGGGCGTCGGTGGTTTAGAGCGTTTCCTCTTCCATCCCTCCCTCTTCCCCTTCGGGGAGGGGTTTACCCCTCCCCCTACCCCCTCCCCACTGACCTGGACAGGAGGGGCGGGGAGCGGTCAGAGCGTCCAAGATGGCCCAGGACGGCTCCAAGAGGGCCTCAGAGAGCCTAAGATCGCCTCCAAGATGGCTCAAGATAGCGCAAGATGCCTGAAGATGGTTCAGAAGACGCTCCAACACGTTCCAAGACCGCTCCAAGATGGTTCCAAGTGCCCACAAGAGCATCATTAGAGTGCCCTCAAAAGGCCGAAATGCTTCGAAACCCTAGGGAAAATCAATGTTTTTGGTGTTCTCACTTTTTCGCTTTCGAAGCCCATCCGAGGCCTCAAGATGGCGCCAAGATGTCCCAACTGGGCCCCAACAGGGGCCCAAGAGAGCCTCAAGACTGCCTCAACAGCGTCCAAGAGCGCTCCAAGAGCGATCCAAGAGGGGTCCAGGAAGCGATTTTAGACAGTCTGGAGGGGCAACGCTAATTAAAGCTCTGCTCTTCTTTGATAGATTTGCTCCAAGATGCCCCCCCAGAGCGCCCCGATGACGTCTAAAAGGACCCCAGACGCCCAAAAACTGCTTCAATTCATACTCCCCTCTTGTTTGATCGATCTCTTCCAGGCCCCAAGAAGCGCCCAGGAGGTCCCAAGATGGCCCCAAGATGGCCGCAAGAGGCCCCCAAGATGCCCCCAGGATGCCCCCAAGAGATCCCCAAGAGGCCCCAAGAGACCCCGCAGAGGCACACAAGATGCTCCAAGAGGCCTCGGCGAGAATGCCAAATCATTGATTTCACTAAGGTTTTAGCCACATGTTGGCCTCTTGGGGGGGAGCACTGATTAAGATGACTCCAAGAGCGCCTGGGAGAGCCCAAGATGACCTCCAAGATGGCTCAAGATATCCCAAGATGTCTCATAATAGCTTCCGCTGTGTGCTGCCCACTTCCCTGATCCAGGCAATTCCTCTGGGCATCGTTTCTGGATGGGCTGGTGGGGATTCGCGAAGCGTCAACAATTCTTCGTTCCCCTACCTGCTCCCCTGGAGGCCTCCCAGATGGGGTCCGAGCAGATGGGGTCGGAGGTTCTCGCCGCATCGCCGATGCATCGGCGGTGCATCGGCGATGCAGCGGCCATGCACTGGCGACGTCGGCGATGCATCGGCGACAGCGGCGCGGAGAGAACAAATTGGGCCCCACGTCAAGCCGCATCGCCGATGCATCGCCGCTGCCTCGGCGATGCGGCGCTGCATCGCCCGACCCCAGCTACCCCGACCCCTTCGGGAAGGCTTGGATCCCCTGCGATAGACCAGCCAACCCTGACCTTCCAGGAGGGCCAAAAAATAGCATCAGGACGTCGACGTCCTAATTCCAGTCGAGGTTTGAGGCAGTCCAGGTAGATCTGTAGGTCTGGAGTGCTATTTTTTAGCACTCTGGGAGGTCAGGGTGGACGGCTTGGAGCCCCTGCGATAGGCCAGCGAAGGCGTCGCAAAAGCATCGCCCTGCGCAGCGCCTCGGCGGCGGCCGGCGGCGCTGCCGCCGGCGCCACGGGCGCCGGCGCTGCCGGCGCCACCGGGGCGACGCCCGTCCCAGCGGCGTCCGCGCCTCGACGGACGGGGGCGCGGACGGCAAGAGGCGACGTCGTTGTTTACAGTTTCGGGTGCAGTCGGACCCAATGGCCAGAAGCACACCCTTCAAGAACACGAGGCCCTCTGTCGGCTGGAACAAGCAGAGCATCCAGGGGCACCCTGCCCCCGGGATGCACGAGAGCATCCCGCAAACACGAAGAAGAAGATCAGGGTGCCCTCCCCGAACCGACCTCGATCTTCTACCTCGGTCCGACTGTATTGCTCCGGGCAACATTGAGCAGGGACCGACCCTCCCGGCATTCCCTTAGGCCTATCACGAAATGTTTTAGAGCTCAAAAATGTTCTATAAACGATTGCCCCATTCTCAGAACATAAGCCCGATGTGTTAAGACAACACAACCCCGGCCAGAAATGTTCTGAGAACATGTCGTGCCGACCACGAAAGGTTCTTAGAACATTGTTCGGTAGGCCTACATACAGGGACGCCACGACGCTTCGCCACTGCTTGACAACAGTCAATTGCCAGGGGCGGGGGGGGACTGGAGCCCCGGGTGACGCCTTCGGTTGCGCGTGGGCGAGGTGAGCATGCGAGAGCCGACTCGCCTCGGGCGCCAGCACGTGCGGGGGGGGGGGAGGGTTCCAGCCCCCCCCCTCTCCACGCATTGTGCTGAGAGCTATGGAGGTTGCACGATGCTTCATGGCCCAGGCTCTGGGTGTCGGGGCGTGGCGAGCGAGCTCCTGGGTCCAGAAGTGCTCCGGAAACATCTGGATGTTTGAAGGGGCACAAGGACGCACTAATGAATAGACACAAATCCCAGGACGCCCCATACTGTCCCATCTGTTCTGGATTGTCGTCTCCCCCCCACTTCCCATACTTTTCCATATTTTCCTGGGATTCTTCCCCTCCTGAATGTTCGACAATCTCTTTGGCACCTGACGCTGAGCCAGCTGAGGTGCCAGGACCGCTTCTTTCAAAGACGACACCACGGCACCCAAAGTCACAGTGCACGCGATAATGGCAACGAGGTGCAAGCAATACTGATACCCGACGGCCACTGATATGACAACAGCACTAACCAGCGTGGTTGCTCAGAGGTGCACGACCCTGCAGTATTCACGACCCATTCGTGAGACACTGTCTCAACCCTCATGGTCGACCAAAGGCATACCTATATCACCAGCACCAAGTCCTCGGCGCTCGACCCACTTTTCTCCTCATGCGATACGCAACGTGAGACCAACAGCTCGTTAAGCACAAGCGGGACGCGTTGGAACGAAACGCGGGCGCGCCTGTCACGCATGCGCACCAGCCGCGGCACTGTTTCTCCCGGGTGCGGGGGCGGGCGATTGCGCGCAGGCGGTGCGCGGCGCTCGGCTCAACACCTCTTTAACAGCCGAGAGAAATCGCCCTGTGGCCAAAGGGGGAGGAAGAGAGCAAAAGGGGAGAGGGAGGCGAGACGCTCGGCTCAACACACAAACGCACACACATACACACGCTTCCCCCGCCGATCCGGTGACGTCACCGTGGGGTGAACTAGCACGGGGCGCACCCCAACGCGAACTTGACGAGGCGTTGCGCCCGTGAGGCTGCGCGAGGCGAACGAGCGCGACCAGAGAGATGCGCCAAACCTAGCTATAGCGGGAGGGCCGGCCACGCTGGCACGCGCTCGGCCTGCAGGGGCACCTGCCCCGTGGCACAGCGAGGCCGAACGAGAGAGCAGACAACGAGGCGTCTCAGACACACACGCACACGCACACACACACACACACACACACACACACACACACGCGCGCACACGCACGCACGCACGCACGCACGCGCACGCACGCACGCACGCACGCGCACGCACGCACGCACGCACGCACGCGCACGCACGCACGCACGCACGCGCACGCACGCACGCATTCACGCACGCGCGCACGCACGCACGCACGCACGCACGCACGCACGCACGCACGCACGCACGCACGCACGCACACACACACGCACACACACACACACACACACACACACACACACACACACACACACACACACACACACACACACACACACACGCTTTTCTGCTGTCATGGCACAGCGCGCAGCGGCAGGGCGGAGAAGGCCGCAGCGCAGCAGACGCGCGCGCGCGCGCGACCAAGAGCGCCCGAGCAACACGCGCGCACACACACACGAGCACGGGCACGTCTCGCCAGCAGGCGTACGGCCCGAGCCCGGAGGAGCCCTGCGCGCGCCCCGGCTCCTGCGCGAGGCAGCGGCGAGGGACATAGGAAGGGGGGCAGAGAGCAGGGGAGGGGAGGCCTCTCGGATGCCCTGGGGCGCCGTCGGGCTCTCCACAGGAATCTCGTGCCGTCGCTCGGGCGTCCACTTCCCGCGCATCTGTCGGTTTCGTGCGTGTGTTTTTTTTTGCTCGATAGTCCAGGATGCTCCTCGATGGTTCTCGCCGAGAAAACATGCACACGCCCGCGCGATGCCATGATCTTGGGGCCCTCCCGGGGCCCCTTCGAACCTGTGGGGGGGGGGGGGGGGGCGACGCAAGGATGGAGCGCGGGAGAGGCTGCGCGAGGGACGACGAGGAGGAGGAAGGACAGAGGGAGGAGGGGGAGGCAGCCACACAAGGAGGCTGCGGACGCGCTGGGCCCAAACATCTGGCTGCTCCAAAGACTCTTCCACGCGTGGGCCCCCGCACAGGTCTGGACCACTTCCCCGGGGCCCGCCTCTCGCCCCGAGTGGTTCTTTTCGACGCTCCCGAGGCCCAGCGGGGACCCCCGGAGGTCGCAGACGGCCAAACTCCCGCCGCTCCAACTCTTTGGGAGCGTACCCAGAGATCCGACGTCGTGTTTGTTTTTTTCCCAACCATCCTGTGGTGTTGGGTCCTCGTTTTGAAGAGACGGTGGCCCGCGTCTCCTCTCCTCCTCTTCTCCTCCTCCTCCTCCTCCCCCTCCTCCCTCCTCCCACTCTTCCCTGCGTTTCACCCACCCAGTACAGCGCTTCGTAGCCCCATAGGAGCTCCGCCGAAGGCCCCAGTGCTGCCGCCCGCATGCGTCACGCACACCCAATTCGGCACACCCCTCACACGTTTCGTGGCCCCATAGGGAGCTCCGCCGAAGGCCCCAGTGCTGACGCCCGCATGCGTCACGCACACCCAATTCGGCACACCCCTCACACGTTTCGTGGCCCCATAGGGAGCTCCGCCGAAGGCCCCAGTGCTGCCGCCCGCATGCATCACGCACACCCAATTCGGCACACCCCTCACACGTTTCGTGGCCCCATAGGGAGCTCCGCCGACGGCCCCAGTGCTGCCGCCCGCATGCGTCACGCACACCCAATTCGGCACACCCCTCGCACGCTTCGTGGCCCCATAGGGAGCTCCACCGAAGGTCCCGGTTGGTGTGCCCGCATGCGTCCCGCATATTTATTTCGGCACACCCTCACACGTTTCGTGGCCCCACAGGGAGCTCCACCGAAGGCCCCAGTGCTGCCGCCCGCATGCGTCCCGCCCACCCATTTCGGCACACCCCTCACGCTTTTCGTGGCCCCGTAGGGAGCTCCGCCGAAGGTCCCAGTTGGTGCGCCCGCATGCGTCCCGCACACCCATTTCGGCATACCCTTCACATGTTCGTGGCCCCATAGGGAGCTCCACCGAAGGCCCCAGCGGGTGTGCCCGCATGCGTCCCGCACACCCATTTCGGCACACCCCTCACGCGTTTCGTGACCCCTCACACGTTTCGTGGTCCCATAGGGAGCTCCACCGAAGGCCGCAGTGGGTGTGCCCGCATGCGCCCCGCACACCCATTTCGGCACACCTCTCGCACGTTTCGTGGCCCCGTAGGGGGCTCCACCGAAGGTCCCAGTGCTGCCGCCCGCATGCGTCCCGCACACCCATTTCGGCATACCCTTCACACGTTTCGTGGCCCCATAGGGAGCTCCGCCGAAGGCCCCAGTGCTGCCGCCCGCATGCGTCCCGCACACCCATGTCGGCACACCCCTCTCGCGTTTCGTGACCCTTCACGCGTTTCGTGGCCCCATAGAGAGCTCCGCCGAAGGCCCCAGTGGGTGTGCCCGCATGCGTCCCGCACACCCATTTCGGCCCACCCCTCGCACGTTTCGTGGCCCCGTAGAGGGCTCCACCGAAGGTCCCAGCGGGTGTGGCCGCATGCGTCCCGCACACCCATTTCGGCACACCTTTCACACGTTTCGTGGCCCCATAGGGAGCTCCACCGAAGGCCCCAGTGAGTGTGCCCACATGCGTCCCGCACACCCATTTCGGCACACCCTTACACGTTTCGTGGCCCCATAGGGAGCGCCACCGAAGAAGATATTCACAATTGCGGTACTCACAATTGCATATGGTTGGGTCCTTCGCCAGGATAATTTTTCCATACGGGGTCCCTAGAATCCTCGACCCATTCCCCAGGACCGGCTTTTCGTCCCGAGTGTTTTTTTGACGGTCCCGAGGCCCGCCGAAGTCCCGTAGAGGCCGAAAACGGCGAGAAACCTCCGCCTCGATGTGTGCAATACGCTGGATCTCTGGGCAACGGAGGAGGGAGGAGGATGAGTATCGTTTAACCGATCCCCATCCCCAGCGGCGTGGCCTTGGCCCCGCTGGCCGGTTTACCCCCCCCCCCAGATGAGGATATGGGTCGTTCTCTTCAGGTTTCGAGGGGTACATCCCCAACTGGGGTGGCAATTTGGCGGGGGTCTCGCAAGGGGATGGGGATGGGGATGAGGATCGTTTACACGATACCGAGATGAGAGGAATGAAGGGGCCCCAGGACACACAAATAAATACACACAAATAAAGATATTCCCCTATACTTTCCTATATTTGGGGGTTTTGTCTTCCCTCACTTCCCATATTTCCCTATATTCTTGGGGGATCGACGATTCATTGTTCCTGTGTGTTTTTTCCCCTCATGAAGGAAGGCGAACGAGGTGGAGGTGCAACAGGGAAAGGGGAGGGAGCAGCCGCGCCCGCCATCCGCACAGGCCGCCGCCCGCCCGCCCGGCGGCGGCCGCGGCCATGGGGAGGGGCACCCCGGGGGAGCCCCCACCCCCGCGGGGGGCGGCGCCGCGCGAGCGCCCTCGAGAAGGCGGGGGCGGCCAAGAGGGGGGCGTCTGCGAGGGGGGGGCGCAGATCATGGCCGGCGGCGCGTGCGCGGCCCAAGGGGGGGGGGGCCAGGGAGCGTACTGAAATACGAAGAGGCGCCATGAAACCTGGGGAGATCTCATGGCAGTATTCGCCGTGATACCCCCCCCTAGTCATCCCCCCTCTTTGCCGCCCCCGAGAGGGGAGACGAAGCCAGGACGAGGACAAAAACAATCGGGTGAGGGTGCATCCCCAGATATCCGACGCACCGGCAGAAATTGAGGCGGCGGGATTTTCGCCGTTTTCGGCCTTCGGGGGCCCTCGCTGGGCCTCGGGAGCGTCAACCAACGACTCAGGACGAAAAACCGGCTCCGGGGAAGTGGTCCAGACCTCAGGGGCCCACGCATCGAAAAAATTGGAGCAGCCAGATGTCTGAGTCGGGAATCTCCGAGACGCCCGGCGGCTCCGGAGGATGTGTCGGGCGTCGCGGCCTCCTCAGAGCGATCCGGAACGCTCTGAGAGCGTTCCGGGAGGCTCTGGAACGGAGTTGTCCTCGTCCTCGCCCCGTCCGAGGCGCGCCAGCTCAGAGGCGCTGACAGACTCGGTGGCGGCGGGGTCGCGCGGGGGGGCGGGAAAGGGGGGGGGGTAGGGAGGGAGGGAGGGAGGGGGGAGGGAGGGAGGGACTGGGGGGATGACGAGCCACACGCGCTCGGGCCGACGCTCGCTTGGGGCGAGAGTTGGACTTGCCCTCCGCCCGCCTCCGCACTCGGCGGCAGGTCGGTCGGATCAGGCATTGAGGCGGTCCTCGTGCCGTGATGGGCGAGTGGCTCACGCCCCGTGGGCCAGGTGCAACGGAACTCTCATCCCGCACGCCAGCCCCTCAGTGCGAGGAGGGCTGCCCAGCCCTGAGCCCGAGCTTGCCATGGGGCACTAGGCCCGCCCAGCACAGACCAGCGGGGCGGCGACGACCAGCAGGGGCGGCGGCAGGAGGGAGGGAGTAGGCTAAGGAGGAGGAGGAGGAGGAGGAGGAGGAGGAGGAGGAGGAGGAGGAGGAGGAGGGAGGAGGACCAGTGTAAACACATGGCGCATTCACAATGTTGCAAGAAATCCTGCCTCCAAGCCCATCTCTTCAGATGTCTCTGCAAGAGCTATTTGCTTTGACACATTGCCCCGCTGGAAGAGAACAGACTGAGAGCATCAATCGCGCCAATACATCATTCATTCCTGGAACGTCAACGCCGCGAGTCCATGGTACTGTTGCGTCCTGGCAATCTTATATCGTGACAGAAGACCATTCCTGGGACTGCAACCGTATTAACCCAACTGCTGCACACGTATGGAACGAGTGTGCGCTGCGCTGGGGTGAGAGCCACATTTTGAAAATTAACCGCCAGCAGTATTGAAAACTGTTGAGCACGAGTGTGCGCTGCGCTACAGCGACAGCCACAATTGAAAAACAACTTTGAACACTAATGCGCGCGGTGCTAAAGCGAAAACGACATGTTGCAAACGACTCGCCCTCCACACGTGAAACTGTTGCAAACTTTGACTTGAATGCGAATGCGCGCGACGCTAAAGCTA
>CAUYUJ010021837.1:91308-171308 GCA_963575745.1 Prorocentrum cordatum | reverse complement strand
TTGACAATTCGCAGTCCCCCAGGGACGTCGTTGTTGAATTTGAATCTGCCGCCGGCACCCAATATGCTGCCCCCGACCATGGCGACAATTTCACACACCCCAAGGACACCGAGGTCGAATTGAATCTGCCGCCGGCATCCGCTATGCTGGCCCCCAGCACCTCTCGAAAGTGGCGACAGTTTCTCACTCCGCAGCCCCCCAGGGATGTCGAGGGCTAATTTGAAACTGCCGTCGGCACTCACTATGCTGGCCCCCCAGCAGCTCTTGATAATGACGACATGTTCACACTTCGCAGCCCCAAGGATGTCGATCTGCCCGGCCGACGGCAGATTCTGCCGTCGGCACCCGCTATGCTGACCCCCCCCCCAGCAGCCCTCGAACATGGCGACGGTTCTCCACTCCGCAGCCCCCCATGGATGCCCGTGTCAAGGTAGAACTTGCATCTGCCGCCGGCACCCACTGTGCTGGACCCGCAGCAGCCCTCGAAAGGGGTGACGGTGTCCCACTGCGCAGCCGCCCAGAGGGGTGTCGAGGTCGAATTCGAATCTGCCGTCGGCACCCACTATGCCGCCTCCCCCAGCAACCCTCGAAAGTGGCGACAGTTTCGCATTTCGCGGCGCCCAAGAGGGATGCAAGCAGGCAGGTGCAGGCAGGCGAGAGGCGAGAGGGGACAGAGGGCGGGAGGAGGAGAAGAAGGGGGTTGCCCCCCACTGCTCGAGTCAAAACGAGGACCCACACAAGGAGCACGCGCGCGCGCGAGCCAAACAGGAGCAGAACACCCCAAAACAGGGACGGATGAATTGCCGAAACGGCTCAAACGAGGGCTAGCTGCAAACGAAACGATAACGCATGGAAGAAAGGTATCCAAAACGGAGCGGCAAGGCACAAGCTGGGTGTAGGCCTCAAAACAGAAAGGAGCACCTTCACGGAACCCGAGTTACTAACAACACCTGCCTAGAACTCGAGACAAGCGGCGGCACGAACATCAGCACAACACAGAGAAAGCTGCTACCCAAGCAGAACGGGCGCGTCGATCTCGAGAGCAAGCCGAAGGACGCCCCCCGCGCTATTCCAAGACATCTGTTTAAGAACATCTAAGGGCCCCACGGGCGGAAGGCCACCCAGATGGCGACGGGGCACCGGCAGACCCCGCACGTCCCCTGTAAGGAGGGGGCGCAACAGACAGGGGGGGGAAGGGTGGGCCCGAAGACTTCTGGCGGCGAGCGAGGGGGGGGGGGAAGTGCGAAGGGACGGGCCATCTCAGAAGGCTCGACAAGTCCCCCAGCCTTCCGAGAGGTTTCCTAGGCCTTCCTCGAAGACAGGAACAACTTCTCAGAAGGCGCGAGGACTTCTGAAAAATCCCGCAGCCTTCGCAGAAGGCCTTCTCCTTCTCATGTTGTTCCCATCGTACTTAAGAACGCATCTCAGAAATAATTTCGAGCAACCAGAAAAGTGTCGAAAGAGTGTCGAAAGAGTGTCGACACGGCATCAGGCGAGTGTCTCCCAGGGCCCGACACGTGAAAACCCTCGAGTTTCGGTACTCTCTCGGTGCTCGAAATTCTTTCTCGTACTCAAAGCTAGAAAGTAGGTTGGAACCTCATCATCTCCTTCTCACATCCACCCCTCGCCCGCCGCGTGCCGGGCCCAGGATCTCCTTTGTCGGGAGCGGCCAAGAAGGGGGTGTCCAAGAGGGGGGTGTGCAAATCATGACCGGCGGCATGTGCGCGGCCCAGCGGGGGGGGCCTGGGACGTAATGAAATAAAAAGAGGCGCCATGAAATCTGGGGAAATATCATGGCCCCCGCCATGATATCCACCCCCCCTAGTCATCACCCCCCTCTTTTCCGCCCCCGACTTTGCACGCGCCCTCCCGGCCCGAGGGCGCGGACGCAAGGACCCGGGCCCCGAGAGGCAGGCCCTGGGCCTCCCCCGGTGCGACATCTTGGGACGCAGCAGGGCGTGCTGGTGCGGTGCGCCCCGTTGGATGCGCACGTCCGAAGCGAAGATCTGGCACAAACTCGAGCAAGGACCGACCGTCCCGGCATTCCTATAGTCATACACGACATGTTCTCGGAACCCAAAAATGTTGTAAGAACGAAAACAGTGTTCTTAGAACATTAGCCCGATGCGCTGAAACAAACAAGTCCTAGCCAGATACGTTCGAAGAACACTTCGTGGGAACCACAAGAAGTTCTTAGAACACTGTTTGGTGGGACTATAGGCGAGCCGGGGCGATTCGCCACTGCTGGACAAACATCTCGTAACAGATCGTTACCCAACGCGGTCTGGCATGGCCCGACGGCGCCCGCCACCAGACGTGTGCCACGAGATGCCGCTGAGCGCGCGCCGCGCCTCGTTGGGGGCGACGCGCGTGGAATGGTATCAGTACGCCGGGGAGACGCCGACAATATGTTCCTCCTCCTCCTCCCCCTCCTCCTCCTCCTCCTCCTCCTTCTCCTCCCCCTCCTCCTCCTCCTCCTCCCTCCTCCTCCTCCTCCTCCTCCTCCTCCTCCTCCTCCTCCCCCTCCTCCCCCTCCTCCTCCTCCTCCTCCTCCTCCTCCTCCTCCTCCTCCAGCTCTCCTCCTCCTCCTCCTCCTCCTCCTCCTCCTCCTCCTCCTCCTCCAGCTCCTCCTCCTCCTCCTCCTCCTCCTCCTCCTCCTCCTCCTCCTCCAGCTCCCCTCCTCCTCCTCCTCCTCGCTCCTCCAGCTCCTCCAGCTCCTCCAGCTCCTCCAGCTCCTCCTCCTCCTCCTCCTCCTCCCTCCCTCCTCCTCCTCCTCCTCCTCCTCCTCCTCCTCCTCCTCCTCCCTCCTCCTCCTCCTCCTCCTCCTCCTCCTTCCTCGTCCTCCTCCTCCTCCTCCTCCTCTTCCTCCTCGTCCTCCTCCTCTTCTCTCCTCCTCCTTCTCCACCTCCTCCTCTCCTCCTCCTCCTCCTCCTCTCCTCTCCTCCCTCCTCCTCCTCCTCCTCCTCCTCCTCCTCCTTGTCCTCCTCCTCCTCCAGCTCCTCCTCCTCCTCCTTCTCCTCCTCCTCCTCCTCGCACGTAGCCCAGGGAAGTCCAAACGTCCTCACCGCTCTACCTCGGCCTGCTGCAGCATCTGGGCACATGCAGCACGTTCCGAACAATCGAGGGACTGGGTGGGGCAACGACGATGTGCGTTATACATGTAGTATGCAATGATCATACGCTGTCAAGATCTGTAAGCGCGCGATGAAGGGCGAGTCGCGAAAGAATAGGTTGGGGAAGAGGCGCCTCGGGATACCAGGCGGCAGTGATCGCGGCCCACAACCTGGGACAGCACATGTAGTGAGCCTGCCTGTCCGAGGCCTCTTCCTCCAAACATCAAAAAATACACTGGCAATGCTTCTGCGACATCCTCCTCTCCATCACCCACCCACCCGCCAGAGTCTTGACAATGCACATCTGCCACGGTGGTGGCGCTTGCAATAGACGAGCGCGGAGAGCAAACCAATCGATGGCTTTCAGAGCAGGAGCTGTCCGTGGCCACGTGGCCCATGATGCAATCCTACGCTTGATGGTGTCCCCAAAATTGTCTTGAAAGAGAGCAGCACCCAGGGGGCGACCGAAAACTCGCTGGACCTGGACCCGCGGTTTCACAAGCTGCGCCTCCGCGAGAGCCTTTCTGGCTAGGATGAACGGTTCCCGAAGCCGATCACACTCCTTGAAACCCGACCCGGCCAACGCAAGCTCTTGCACAAACGGTCGTCTCTTCCAAAATGGGGGCGACCAATGATTTGCCGCCCAGTGTGCGCATGGCAAGAATCGCTTGGCCTGCTGCTGCATTCGCAGGAAGAGAGGCCTCCAGTTCAAGATAGTCTGAAAGGCCGCCCTCCAGAGCGTTGCAGTTCCCTGAACCTGAAGCGAGAGTGGGCGCACCTTGGCCCATGTCCTGAGAGCAAGGAGGTCAGCAAGAGGGAACGTGCAAGAGGGGAGGTGAAGGACACGGTGAAGAGCCCAGGACCCCCAGCGCGCAATCTGCTTCGGGAGGGGGGGCAAGTTGACAGAGGTAGGGGAATTTGGAGATGGCGCGAGAGTTATACAGCTGGATCGCCACCGAGGGGGCGGCCTGCTGCTTCGTGATAGCATTCACCACCTCCACCCACTCCCGAAACATCCTCGCCCACATCTCATTGTTCGCAGCAGGGCCGATCCACACCCCAAGGTATTCTGCCATCGGCGGCACAGGGATCTTTTTCCAGCTCGGGACATACATCTCAAGCAGAGCTTCTATCTGTTTGTTGCAGGAACGGTGAGAACTCTGCCTCCAGGGGAACGATGCAGCACTCTGGTGTTTTCAATTGGAGACCCGCAAGGACCTCCGCTGCATAAAAAACACCGCGTACTCTCTTGAGTGCCTTGACCTCTGACAAAGCCAAGCCCACGTCGCCCGCACGCCGAAATCCAGGAGTTGCCCCAAGAGAGGGGCCTTCGCGCACGCGAATGCATACGACGCCTGGAAAAACATGAAACCAGTCGGCATCGCAAGGAAGGGAATGACTTCCCAGAGGAAGATGTGAGCGAGGGAGGGAAAGGCGTTGCCGAAGTCAGAGAGGAAGAGGATGGGGTGGCGCTCCCTGGCCTGGTCGGGCATCCCTAGGATCCTGGAAGTGGTGTCCAGGAGGGTGATGTTATCTAAAAAGTTCCGCCCGATCAGAAATCCTTTCTGGTCCTTCTGCGCCTGCGAACTTAGCATCTTCTTGAACTGGAAATTACACGCCGACGAAAGCACTTTCACATCTGCATTCTTGAGCGCCAGGGGACGTGTGGAAGCAGCCTCACGCACCACGCCCTGACTGTCATCCTCACGCTTGCCCTTTGGCGCAAAAAACTAAAAGAATACCATTCATGCCAGTGGGTGTGTGGGTGGGTGGGGGTGGGGGTGGGGGGGGGGGGGGGGGGCAGCCTGGAGGTGAAGGAGGAGGTCGTATCGAACCTCAGCCGACAGCGAATGCTGCTGCCAGCCTGCGCGAGGGAGTCCGTCTGGCCCTGGCGCCGTAGGTTCGGCCCTGGCGAGCGCCCCCCGAATCTGCGAGGCGGTTGGGGCCGAGACCTCGGACGAGTCAAGGGGTCGAGCATGCTTTTGAAGATACCTACGAACGTGCTTGACAGGAACCTGCTTCCAAGCAAAAACCGGGGCCCAGAGTCGATGCAGCTCCGATGCCATCTCCTGCGCATTCGATGCAACGGCGCCGACAGGGCTCACCAGAGCCTGAAGAGGGAGAGCCTTCCTCGACGGGGCCCAAAGTTTGGCCCTTCTACGCTCCGCGTACATATAAGCCCTTAAACGCTTGCGCTCCTTCATTGCCTCAGATGATGTCATTGCTGTCTCGGCTTCTGCCAGCCTGCGCTCGACGCGTCGCTGCTGGAGTTCTTCATATTGCCGACGAAAGACGATCGCAGACCTAAGAACGACGAGACCCTCATTCTCCAGCAACACGTGTTCGGCGGCTGCAGGGACAGTCGCAAGCAACTTGGAGGCCAGGCGTGCATCATTCAAATTCACTGCACGGGCAATTGAGCGGAAAATCATGATTTCCGTCTCCAACTCAGGAGCCTGTTGTTTTATCAAAGAATCCCTTGTCATGCGGGCCGCTTCCCGAAGGAGTCGCTTGCATTCTCGCCATCTGGCTATGGTGGGGAGAGGGAAAAAGGGAGAGCGGGAAATCAAGGGCGAGAGGAATTTCGAGAAGGCAGGGGAGCAACACGAATGGCGTGGGATTGGCTGCTCATGCAACGGGCGCGGCGGGCGAGAGGCAACGGTCACGCGCGCAGGTGCGTAATCAGACATGCCGCGGCCGAAGAGCTCCTCTGGCCTGTCCAGCGCCGTCACCGACGTGGTCCAGCCGAGGAGCAGCCAGCCAGGGGCCGAGATGAACACCTTGTCCAACTGCGAAAGCCTCTCGCCATCCGCCACGTAGTGTGTGGGCTGCTCAGGGTCCAGCTCCACTAGGCCCGCCAGAGCATCCAGCCATTGCTCACCTCTCTCTCTGTGCCGCATCTGCTTGAGCAACCCCTTGTCGATCTCAGGCGTCGCAATATACATCGCAGCCTTCTCATGGAAGTTGAAGTCGCCCATCAGCGTGGCCGTCGACCGATGAGGGTTCCCCGCAGCAGTATCTGCCTCCGTCGCGATTCTCCTCGTCAATGTCTGGGCCGTCGCCTCATCCAACCCAAAATTGTGCATGTTGTAAACCACCATCGTAGAATCCTGCCTGCGTGTGCCATTCGAACTTGAGGCCGCGCCATAACCTGTAATCTCTGCAAATATCCAGGTACACTCACACTGTGACGGATACGTCCCTCCCCCATCGCCTTGTTCGCCTCGCACTGAGACAAACCATGAAGAAGGATCGCAACCCCGCCAGCATCATGTCTCGGTGCTGAAGCAAACGCCGCCGATTTCTTGTGAGCCAAGTATATATGGTGTCTCAGCTCCTCCGCTGCACCATGCGTCTCCTGCAACGCAATCATAGTGCGTGGACGGATCATCTCCGCCAGCCGCGCACATTTGAGCTTACCAGTGGATGGGGGGGTGATGCAGAAGAGCGCGAGTGTTCCAGGTGATAAAGGAAGGGACAACAGAGGAGAGAAAGGAGAGATCCTCATGCCACGGCTGCAGTGTACTGTTAAATATGTCACCGTATCTCCTCCGCCGCGTGAAAGATACCGTTGAACCTCGCCAGAAGGGCGCCCTTACCCACATTTTTGCGAACCAACCACCGCATAATTCCAAAGGGGCTTGGTCGGGTCATCTTTTTCTTGGCCAACATCGAGCTGAACACACGGCGCGCCTTCCAAGAATATGATTCCTTTCGTCCGATCATGTCTGACTCGTGCATTCGGAAGTAGTTCACGAACCAGGCCAGCCATTTTCTTAGTTTGGATTTCGCGTCGCACCATTTTGTCACTCTTGACCAGCCCAACAAAGATCCTGGACTGGCCCCCTTCAATCGTAGGCGTGCTGAACTGCCTCCACTCACCGTCCTGCCTGAGATAGCGTTGTGTCTGTTTGACCTTCCGCATAGCCGCATTCGCGTCACCCGACATCTGCACTTTGAATATCCTGCCTGGCGTGTCACCGATGACCGACCAATGGTGTTCCTCGAAACCTGCTTCCTCCATCCAGCCCTTGAGCTGGTTCTTGATACTCCCGATAGTAACGTTAGACTCTGTGTTCGCCAAGAAAATCGAGCCGTCTAAATCCCTGTCCCGCTCCATCACACTGCCGAAGTCTTTGATCGGGACCGTCGTCTCGGCAATGTGGAGCTGACGTCTGAGCTCCTCCATCTCCGTGCGCACTTGCTGTTGCTGGACTTCGAGAGTTGATTGCCGCGTACGTAATTCATCCAATTCACCCCCAACATGTGTGTTGACCTTATCTTGACGCTCACTTACGGCTTTGACAAGCTGCACTGTGTGACCATTGATATCAGCGATGATCTATTCTTTGTCTCATCCATGCGCGTGTCGAAGGACCGCTCCATGTCATTCTTGAATGCCACCAGCATTTCGTCGATGGCACCCCGCGAGATGACCGATGAGCTGTCACTGCTTCCAGCTTGGCCTCGGCTCGCAAGGTTTGAAGCCGAAGATCCCGCCCATTGGTCAGCTGAGCCTTGAAGAGGATCAGCAGAGCGAGCACCAGCAGCAGGACGACGCAGTGAGCCCTGCCCAGGCACGTGGCGTGGACCTGGCGAGGTACGAGAACCCTCTCCACCCGATCGTGAACGTGTATCACCCGACCCACGGCCCCCCCCCCGCTCTTGACCTTGGCGGGCAGCGGCTGGTCCAGGAGCAGGCGCGGCCGCTGGCTTGCCACCACGCGCATCGCGGGCAGACTCGGGCATCGGCAGGCCCCCAGGGGGGGGCTCTCGCGGGCAGGAAAGAGGGCCGAAACGGCGTTGTGCAAAGCGTGAAAGAGACTGCTGCGGCCAGGGCAGGCTCACAACAGAGATGATTGAGTGTACCCTATCCCTCTCGAGAAACGAGGACGGACGGGCCAAATCTAATCGCAACACCTCGGGTGCTTCACCCTTCGTTACGTTTAGACTCGAGCCAAAATGGCAACGGACCTCCTCCTCCTCCTCCTCCTCCTTCTCCCCCTCCTCCTCCTCCTCCTCCTCCTCCTCATCCTCCTCCTCCTCCTTGTCCTCCTCCTCCTCCTCCTCCCTCCTCCTCCTCCTCCTCCCTCCTCCCCCTCCCCCTCCCCCTCCCCCCCCCTCCTCCTCCTCCTCCTCCCTCCTCCTCCTCCTCTCCTCCTCCTCCTCCTCCTCCTCCTCCTCATCATCCCCCTCCTCCTCCTCCTCCTCCTCCTCCTCCTCCTCCTCCTCCCCCTCCTCCTCCTCCTCCTCCTGGGTCGGTGCCTGGCCGTCCCCGGGGGCCCCCGCGGAGGGTCCGCCCGCACATATACGGCCGCGGCCCTCCGTCGGGAGAGGCAGAGGCCCAGGCTTTTGAATGAGCCCAGGGCGGAGGCCGAGCACTCCGCGCCATAGGACCCCGTATACGCCGTTAGGACACGACACCCTCCGAGCCTCAAGTCCCGCCTCCGTCTGCTTCACTCGGACGCCCGGAGCTGGTACGGACAAACAACAAAGGGCACGCGCTGACGCCAAGGGGGGTCCGGCGCCGCGCCGAGACCTCCGCGCGGACCTCCGAGCTGCCGTGCTTCCGTCATGCTCTTAGCTCCCCGAGCTGCAGCTCGAGAGGCCGCGGCGCGCGCGCGGACCTCCGACGAGGGCCTCCGGAGGCCGGCGCCTCAGCGCCCGCGAGGCGCCTCCCCCCCCGCGGCCTGCGGCTCCGCGGGCGGCCCGGGCGCCGGCGGCGCTGCCGGGCCGGGCGCGCGGCCCTCGCGTGGGAGGGCGGGATGCTCCTCCTCCTCCTCCTCCTCCTCCTCCTCCTCCTCCTCCTCCTTCTCCTCCAGCTCCTCCTCCTCCTCCTCTTCCTCCTCCTCCTCCTCCTCCTCCTCCTCCCTCCTCCTCGTCGACCCCTCCTCCTCCTCCCCCCCTCCTCCCCTCCTCCTCCTCCTCCTCCTCCTCCTTCTCCTCCTCCCCTCCTCCTCTCCTCCTCCTCCTCACCTTCTCCTCGTCCTCGTCGTCCTCGTCTCTCCTCTCTCCTCCTCCTCCTCCTCCTCGTCCTCCTCCTCCTCCCCCTCCTCCTCCTTCTTTTTCTCCTCCTCCTCTTCCGATGGCGCTCGCGGACGATGCCTTTATCCATATCCAGTGCGTCTCCGACTCTCTTGGAAGAAGGGGCGCCGCGAGACCGAGGCGCACAGGATGTGGATAAACATCGAGCCTCTAGGGGCAAGGTGTTTATCCATGTCCAGTAAGCCTCGGGTTTCTGGAGAATGAAACCCGAAACTCCAAGCTGCAGGGGATATGGCCAGAAGTCTTGCCCGCAGGGTTAGAGGAAAGTCGATCTACATGGACCCTGGATGAAGGAATTGCGAGCATCCAGCTGGGTTCGTTGACTGACCATACTCTGGGATGATCCTCCTACAATGCCCCAGTTCGTAGGGGAGAAGGTCAGGTGGGGGACCGGCTTAGAGGTCGGCTACACGCAAGAACGGCCCTGTGGACAGGAGTAACCTCTGGTGCTCGGCGTTGTGGGACCGACATCCATGCGCGCAGACCACCGCCGGGAGGGACCCCTGTGGGCCCGTAGAAAAAAAGGTCACGCCGGCGAAGGGTCACGCTTTGGCCGAAAAATCAGCTTGAAGGCATCGAGCCGGAACCGGGGACGCATCGCCGATCAGTCAGCGAGAAGCCCCCGCCGACGGCGACACCGGGCGGCCCGGGGCGGGGTGTGGGTTACATCGGGCGCCCGTCGGCGTTCCAGGGGCCATCCAGGGGCAGATCTTTCACCCCCCGGGGGCCTAGATCCCCCCCTCCCCCCTCTAGCGTTGCCCTGGTAATCCGTGGAACGAATCAGAACTCTGGTCTCTGGCGCCGCTCGGGACGACCCAGCCACTCCAGGAGCGCTCTCGGCGGAAGGCGGCGAGCATCGGGGGACCGGGTAAGCGTCCGAAAACGCCCGAAAACCTGAACCTTCGGGGTCCCCAAACCGCGTGGTGACAGACCGCGCGGTGACCTCGAGACACCGCGCGGCCCGTCCCCGCACGGCCTGGGCCCCCGGAGGCCCCAGCTGCTCGAGGCCTCCTCGGAGAACCGCCCGAGACGAGCCCCAGAGCCGCGCGCGAGCCCCGAGTCCCCCGAGTGGCTCACCACACCGCCTGGGTTCGCCCGACGCACCTCGAGCCCGAAGACCTCGAAGCTGCCCCCCTTGAGGTTGCCCACCGACCTCGTCCGCCGCTGCGCCGCCGCCCTCTCCGTCCAGCGCGCCCACGGGCCCGAGCTGCGCCAGCTGCGCCCGCAGCTCGCGGGCGTGCTGGCGGCCACCACCGCGGACGCGGGGGCGCCTGCGGCGGTGCGCTGGCGGGGCCCGAACGTTGGACGGCAGCTCACGGAAGCTCTATTCTCCACTATTGGACACGATTCGCCGATATACATTCCATGCAAGACGCGCGCAAGCTTCCGTGGCTTACTATCAAAAGAGCGCTGCCTGTTGTTTGTCAGAGCGAAGGGTGCCGAACGGTCTTAACCAAAGATCCTGGCGTCGCATTGGCTTCACAACCGGGCGAATCCGCATAATCCTGGGCCCTGGGACTCCCTCACAAATCGATGGAGACCTGCCGCGGGAAGACGGGGTCCAGGGCCGCGGTGGTGATCATTGCTGCGATGTTGAAGCTGTTCTGCAACGCTAGATCTGGGGAGAGTGAGGGGGCAAACGGTCTTACACCATCCCTGGGTGCGTGGGTTCACTGGCGCGGATTCTGCTTGCTCTTTGTCTGCTGTAGTCGTTGATTCACCCCGCGACCCACACGCGACGACCCAAGCGCGAGTCCCCCGCGACCCGCTCACTCTGACCCGCAGTTGCGGGGTCCTGCATCTGTCCACGCCCTCTCGTGCCCACTTTTCCGCCGCCGCCTGCTCCTCCTTCTCCTCCCTCCTCCTCCTCCTATGATGGAATGGGTGGCGTAGCAATGTCTATCGAGCCCCAGCTGCCAGCCCGAGCCAGAGTACAAGAGTCAGAGGATGGTCTTGAAGGGCTTGAGTACTGTAGTACTCCTCCTCCTCCTCCTCCTTCTCCTCCTCCTGCTCCGTCTGCCTCCCTGTCGGGCACACGCTGACGTGGATCGCAAAGCGTGGACGCCACGAGACACGCATCGGAAGGCCCCCCCCCGAAACATATGCGGCCAGTGCCGCCCGATCTGGCCGCAGGGCGCGTCGACGCCTCCTGGAAGCGGGACCCGTCGCCAGCCCCCGCGCCGCCCTCCATGGTCCCGCATCCTCGTCCCTCCTCGTCCCTCCTCGTCCCTCCCTCCCTCCCCTCCTCGTCCCTCCCTCCCTCCCCTCCTCGTCCCTCCTCGTACCTCCTCGTCCTCCTGCTCGTCGTCGTCCTCCTCCTCCTCCTGCTCCTCCTCCTCCTCCTCCTCCTCCTCCTCCTCCTCCTCCTCCCCGTCCCTCCTCCTCGTCCTCCTTCCTCGTCCTCCTCCTCCTCCTCCTGCCCCTCCCCCTCCCCCTCCTCCTCCTCGTCCCTCCTCGCCCTCGCCCCTCCTGGTCCCTCCCTCCCCCGACAATCCGCAGGATCCTCCTCCCTCCTCCCACGCCTTGTCCTCCCGGCCCTCTTTCTCGTGGTCGTCCGTCGTGGTCGTCCTCCTTTCTCCTTCTCGGGAGGAGGGAGAGGTGGGCTCTCGAGTCCCTGGCCCCACCCCAGTGTTAGGTCGGGCATGTCCTCCTACAGGCGGATATTGGTCGAATGCTACAAACCAGTAAACAAATACTCAAACATCGTGAACAAATAATGGAGACACCATCCCCTGGCTATTTTAACAATTTAAGAATACTCATCCTGTAGAGGCATATGCCCGATTCAACCCTAACGAACAGACCCCAGACATCGCGCTGTTGCTCGAAGCCTGCTCCGGGCTTTCCACCCAAGGGCTCGCACCAGGTCGCCGGGTCGAAAACCAGACGCCCGCACCGAAAGCACCGCGCCATCGGCAGTCTGGGAGCTGTGCCTCTGCCGAAGACGCACCGGAGGTTCGTTTCCGACGACTTGCGCGCTGGTTTCTGACACCGCGTGCATCGGTCCACCTTCCAAGACCGCGCCAACGGCGATGTTGGTGAACGGCGATGTTCGGACTAGTGTTGTGAGACCGAGCTCGCGCAGAACAAATTGTTGGAAATCACGAACCACACTTCCCTACATTTTAAATGTGCAAACGTCTCGAGCCAGAGCGACGCAGCGAACTGCAGGAGAGCACGAACAACGATGCCATGCAATTGGTTCGGCCCCGCACCAGTCCCACCTACAACGCCGAGGCCTATATCGCCGTTGCCTACATTTCCGTTAGCGCGTCGACGGACCTTTTGGGTGATCGCCGCTCTGAGAGAGCGCCGATAAAATCGATTGCGACTGGCTCCAGGCCGAGGGGGGGCCGCCGCCGCGTCGCCCGTCGACAGGGCAAGCATCTGCCGTACCCCCAATGAGGAGGAGGAGGAGGAGGCGGGAGGAGGAAGAGGAGGAGACGGAGGAGGCAGAGGAGGAAGGCGGAGGAGGAGGAAGACGAGGAGGAGGGAGGAGGAGGAGGAAGGAGGAAGTAGACCTGGGGGAACCCCTGACACAGTGACCTGTTCACAGCACGGACCCCCTTGTTGAACATTATTTATTCTAAAGAATAATTATTGTTGGGCCCCCTGGTGCGCGCCCCCCCTGCGCCGCCTAGGCCGCAGCTACATTTTCATCATTTTCGTGAGGAAGCCTCAGAAAAGAGGGTGTGTACAGGATCCGGTTGTTTTGTTGTAATCCGCTTTCCCTTGCAAAAAACAATAGAAAATGACATTTCTTGTTCTAATATAATCAAATTTCAAGAATCCCTTGCAAAAAATAAGGTAAAGTGGACATTCGCGCGCGCAAGACGAAATCCTTCCAAAACCTTAGTGTTCGCAGCGATTTTAACATAAAAACATCAAAAAACCAATGGTTTTTCAACAAAAAATTGTCAAAATCTCATCCCGCGCGCTCTTGCGGATTCGTAGGAAACCCAACACTTTTTAAACATTTCTGTCAAACGGGCTTTTGCGAGCAACTTTTTCGAACTTCTGCGACAACGGTTGCGCACCTGCCAGGGCCATCATCCCTGTCAAATAATACCATGCGGGACACATTCGTTTTTTTCTTCGCGCGCGCACGCCGAAATCTCCAAAAACGGGACAACGATCGGGACAAGCACAACCATCAGGACAACCATCGGGACAATCATCGGGACAACGATCGGGACAACCACAACCATCAGGACAACCATCGGGACAACCATCGAGACAACCATCGGGACAACCATATCCTCTCTCTCTGTGTGTATTCCCACATCCCTCAGGAATTTGCCCTAAAGATGTGATCAACTATCTTGTGAGTACGTATCATGTGTATCATGTGTATCATGTACCATATGCATCATATGCAACAGATGTTCTGTGGAAGGCTTAACAACTTCTGTGGGTTAACAAGGCTTAACAACTTCTGTGGGTGTACGAACGTAGGCTTAACAACTTCTGTGGGTGTGTACTCCACGCCAGTGTAGTAGCCACGGTCGTCCGCAGGCCACGAAGTGAAGTGTCCGAACGTCATAGGGCGGGAAGCTGGGTGTGGGTGGTGGCGAAGAGTCGTGTGGATATTTGGTAGAGCTTGCACTGCCCCCCCACAAAGTGGGGGTATTGGCTGGCGTCGCATGAAAACCCTGGCACTGGTGAGAACACTGAGCGTTCGGGTAAAGTGATTGTTGTTGTTGTTGTTGTTGTTGTTGTTGTTGTTGTTGTTGTTGTTGTTGTTGTTGTTGTTGTTGTTGTTGTTGTTGTTGAACATTATTAATTCTAAAGAATAATTATTGTTGGGACCCCTGGTGCACGGCCCCCCTGCGCCGCCTAGGCCGCAGCTACATTTTCATCATTTTCGTGAGGAAGCCTCAGGTAATTCGATGTGATCAAGATCCGGTTGTTTTGTTCCCCCCCGCTTTCCCTTGCAAAAAACACTATAAAATGACATTTCTTGTTCTAATATAATCAAATTTCAAGAATCCTTTGCAAAAAATAAGGTAAAGTGGACATTCGCGCGCGCAAGACGAAATCCTTCCAAAAGCTTAGTGTTCGGAGCGATTTCAACATAAAAACATCAAAAAACTAATGGTTTTTCAACAAAAAAATGTCAAAATCTCATCCCGCGCGCTCTTGCGGATTCGTAGGAAACCCAACACTTTTTAAACATTTCTGTCAAACGGGCTTTTGCGAGCAACTTTTTCGAACTTCTGCGACAACGGTTGCGCACCTGCCAGGGCCATCATCCCTGTCAAATAATACCATGCGGGACACATTCGTTTTTTCTTCGCGCGCGCACGCCGAAATCTCCAAAAACCATTGGGCTTCTTAAGAATTTTAGCACCGCGCATCATAAAATCACACGAATCGCACCGTAGGTCCTCGAAAAACACCTGCACGACTTTTCAAAATTTCTACCCGCGCGCGCTGTCCTAACAACTTCTGTGGGTGTGTACTCCACGCCAGTGTAGTAGCCACGGTCGTCCGCAGGCCACGAAGTGAAGTGTCCGAACGTCATAGGGCGGGAAGCTGGGTGTGGGTGGTGGCGAAGAGTCGTGTGGATATTTGGTAGAGCTTGCACTGCCCCCCCACAAAGTGGGGGTATTGGCTGGCGTCGCATGAAAACCCTGGCACTGGTGAGAACACTGAGCGTTCGGGTAAAGTGATTTGTTGAACATTATTACTTCTAAAGAATAATTATTGTTGGGACCCCTGGTGCACGACCCCCCTCCAAAACCTAGGCCGCAGCTACATTTTCATCATTTTTTCGCAGAAGCTTCAGAAAAGTGGATTGTGTCCGGATCCGGTTGTTTTGTTCCCCCCCGTTTTCCCTTGCAAAAAACACTATAAAATGAAAATTCTTGTTCTTACTTGATCAAATTGCAAGAATCCCTTGCAAAAAATAAGGTAAAGTGGACATTCGTGCGCGCAAGACGAAATCCTTCCAAAACCTTAGGTTTCGTTTTTAACATAAAAACATCAAAAACCCAATGGTTTTTTAAGAAAAAATTGTCAAAATGTCCTTCCGCGCGCGCTGTCCGAATCCTACAAAACCAATGGTTTTTCAACATTTATGTTACATGAGCTCGCGCGAGCTACTTTTTCTTGTTCTAACATAATCAAATTTCAATAATCCCTTGCAAAAAATAAGGTAAAGTGGACATTCGCGCGCGCAAGACGAAATCCTTCCAGAACCTTAGGTTTCGTAACGATTTCAACATAAAAACATCAAAAAGCCAATGGTTTTTCAAAAAAAAATGTCCAAATTTCATCCCGCGCGCGCTGTCCGACTCCCACAAAACCAATGGTTTTTCAACATTTATGTTACATAAGCTCGCGCGAGCTACTTTTTCTTGTTCTTACATAATCAAATTTCAACATCCCTTGCAAAAAAAAGTAAAGTGGACATTCGCGCGCGCAAGACCAACAAAAAACACGACGATCTCAGGAACTTGCCCCAAAAATGTGACCAACTCCGCTCTCTCTGTCTCTCTCTCTGTCTGCTCTCTGTCTCTCTCTCTGTCTGTCTGTGTCA
Source organism: Prorocentrum cordatum (assembly GCA_963575745.1). Lineage (NCBI taxonomy): Eukaryota > Dinophyceae > Prorocentrales > Prorocentraceae > Prorocentrum > Prorocentrum cordatum. The sequence goes on along the minus strand of CAUYUJ010021837.1, from coordinate 155,609 downwards.
TGTATTGTATGTCACAATTGCAGGATGCTGGGCACACGCGCGCCCCGAATAAGTGACCAAGTTCTGTGGGTGTGTACCCCACGCCAGTGTAGTAGCCACGGTCGTCCGCACGCCACGAAGTGAAGTGTCCCAACGTCATAGGGCGGGAAGCTGGGTTTGGGTGGTCGCGAAGAGTCGTTTGGATATTTGGTAGAGCTTGAACTGCCCCCCCACGAAGTGGGGGTATTGTCTCGCGTCGCATGAAAACCCTGGCACTGGTGAGAACACTGAGCGTTCGGGTAAAATGATTGTTGTTGTTGTTGTTGTTGTTGTGGTTGTTGTTGTTGTTGCTGCTCTCACGGCGCGATAGGGGCCCACTCCTCCTCCTCCTCCTCCTCCTCCTCCTCCTCGACCCAGACATGCTTCGTCCTGATATGTTACTTGGCACCTTGATGGCCGCGATGGCTGCTCCGGGATGTCGGCAGCGAGCTCGGGGGGAAAGCGAGACGGGGCGGGCCTTCTCAGCAGGCTCGGAAGCTCCCCGGCCTTCTGAGAGTTTCTTTAAAGCTTCCCATAGGACACGAGAAACTTCTCACTTCCCCCCTAGCTCGCCGCCGAGGATAGGGTGGGGTGGGGGGGGCGAAGTGGATTCTAAGGTAAGTTCTACATGGCCCAACTTGTCTTGTGAATGGCAATAGGCTGCAAGTGCCCTAAGCGGCTTACGGGGGGCAGAAATCTAGGCTAAGTGGGCGGAGCCCACTTCCGTGAATTACCTGACCCTTTCAAGCCACTTCGGGCATGTGTAACCCGCTTGTACGTTAGGTTAGGCCAGGTATAACACACCGTCGCATCCACGTATAAACCAAGATCCCCATAGCAACCACCCCGGTCAATCAAGAGGTACCTGTTTCTGGGCCCCGGGGCCATCATACGTGAATCCTTGGTGCAAGAAGCGGCCCCGGGAAAGGGGTTCGGTCCTCTCTGGGGACGCGCATGGAACGAAGCATCTTCGGGTGTCTTGCGGCGGAGGTGGACAGAACACAGAACCCTCTTTTAGCAAACGTGCGCTCGCGAATGCGACCTTCTGCATCAGATAGAGCCCACCTTCACATCCACGCATCACCTCCTACCCTTATCTGCCAGAATGGCTGAAAAAAACACCAGGACGTCGACGTCCTAATTCCTGTCGAGGTTTGAGGCAGTCCAGATAGATCTATAGGTATGGAGTGCCATTTGTTAGCACTCTGGAAGGTCAGGGTAGGAATCCCCTTGGCATACAACGCGGCCACCCATGGGGGGCCACATGCGCACCCTGCCCCCGCCCCCCACGACTTCTGAGGGGGAGGGTGGGGCTCACTTCGCTCGGGAGAGCTCCCGAAGGAAGTGAACCCCACCTTCCCCCTCAGAGATCGTGGGGGGTAGGGGTAGGGTTCGCAAGTGGCCCCCTAACCCAGGCGGGGCCGAGACCAACCTCTGGACACGTCGGGGCAGGCGCTGCACGGCACGGCACGGGCGCGCCGCACCCGCGCCCCTCACGGGGGGCCCCGCGGCTCACCCCCCCCGCGCGCCGCAGCCCCGGGCGGGGGTGCCGGGGGCGCTGCGCAGAGCAAGCGATCACCCTGCCCTGCGCCTCCCGGCTGCCCCTCCGCCGTTTCCTCCGCCCCCTCCGCAGCTCGACGAGCGCGTTCCACGACTCGCAGAGTAGCTCCTCGCAAAATTTGCCCGGCGCCGCCGCTGGGGACTCACGAGCCATGACATGGAGGCAGGCACCCGTTTGTCCGACGTCTGCAAATAGGCACTTCTTGCGAGTAGTGGAACGCGCTCGGTGACTCCACTTTTGTGCCCGAGCTCTGTGGGCCAGCGCTTCGCACCCGAGGCCCTGCCCTGCCAGGGGGTGCTCTGGCAGTGGGCCCGGAGGACCTCGGAATATACTCGGCCTCCCCCTCCGCTTCGAGGCTGTCGAACGGGCCGCCTCTCGCCGCGTCGGCCGCCAAGGACGGGCGGCACTATGGTCTGCGGAGGGGCACTTCTGCCTGGCGTGTCGCGGCGGCGGCCCTGGCGACGCGCCGTCCGCCATGTTCTTCGAGCTCATGGCGTGCTGCGCCGCTCTGCGGGGCGGGAGGCGGGGAACATGTCGGGACGTGGACGCCTGCAAGTGGAGGCGGTTACCGTGTCGCGCCGGAGATGGTGGGCCAGGGCGCGGGACGGCAGCTCGATACTGCGCTCCTTGGGGCAAGCGCCCCAGCCTGGAAGGCCAACCCTGAGACCCCAGGACGTCCATCGATTTTCGGTGTGGGAACGCCACGCTTTCCACTGCAAAACCATCGAAGCCGAAGAAACCCAGGGCACCCTGGAGGCAAGCAGGGTGTTTCTTGGCATGGGCCTCCACTGCACGCAAGCGTCAACAATCCGAAGTCTGGGCGGCTTCCTCGGGCCGGCCCTGACCCGGTCTGCCCGTGCCGCAGGCGCCGCCGCCCCGAGGTGATCTTCGCCCGCCACGGGCGGGGTTGGGTGCATCGCCGAACATCCGAAAGCGGCTGTCTGTGACTTCCCTTTGCTCCCCAGTGCCATGGAGATCCTATTCCGCCAGGCCATCACAAACAGTTGTCCTCCCAACCAATTGCGGCTTCTCCTCCCCGCACCCCGTCGGGAGGGGGTGAAGAGCTGGGAGTGCCTTCTAGCCCCAGCCGAAAGCACCACGGGCTCGGCACACCGGGATGAACTCCGCCGTCCCCCCGCTCCTCCTGTGTCTGCACGCTGTGCTCACGACGCCCAAAACGTCATCAAAATCTTCCTCGTCCTCCTCCTCCTCCTCCTTCTCCTCGTCCTCCTCATTCTCCTCGTCCTCCTCCTCCTCCTCCTCCTCTTTCTCCTCCATCCTCATCCTCTCCTCCTCCTCCTCCTCCTCCTCCTCCTCCTCCTATCCTCCTCTCCTCTTCTCCCTCCCTTCCTCCTCCTCCTCCTCCTCCTCCTCCTCCTCCTCCTCCTCCTCCTCCCTCCTCCTCGTCCTCCTCCTCCTCCTCATCCCGCCCCGCGGGCGCCCCGACGGCCGCCGCAGCAGCGCCGACGCCCTCGCGCTGGCCGCCGACCGCACGCCTCGTGGGAGGGGGGTGGAGAGAGCAGAGAGGCAGCGCACTGCGAGTTACCAGCCTGGGGCAGATCCCTACACAGCAGTGACAAAAGTGTCTTCAATTTGCTATGGTGAAGATCTCTCCCATCCCTCTCAAGATTCCTAACATGACATGATGCTGGGATCATTCGGCGGAGTAGTTTCCGATCCCGGAGACGTCAAGAACTCTGTTACCCCAAAACGGGATCGGAAACTACTCCGCGCCAAACCATATAAGTTTTCGAGCGGGATGCGATTGCGCGCGGAGTAGTTTTAGTAAAACTACTCCGAACTACTCCGCACGAGCGCGTCATTCCAAAAGGCAAATTGAAAGAAACTCTCGTCACGGCGATGTATCCCTAAACTGGACATCGCCTCATCTCAATGCCAATCTCAGGGACTCCCTTAGTTTTTCAGGCCGCATCCCTAAGATTGTCATCGCCTTTTGGCGTGTCAACCATAGGGATAGGGATAAGTTCGAGGCTGGTGAGCGAGGGTCGGGAATCTCCTGGCCCAGGTCTGCCACGACGGCCCAGGAAGGTTTCAAGACGGCCCCGAGGGCCCCAAGACGGCTCCTGAGGGCCCGAGACGGCTCCAAAAGGGCCCAAGACGGCCCCACCAAAGGGCCCAAGAGGGCCCAGGGACGGCCCCAGAGGGCCCCAGGACGGTCCCAAAGAGCACCAGCAGGACCCCAGGAAGGCACGGACATGCAACAGTTGCCGATGTTCGCAAGGTCGGTTGCTAGATGTTGTATGTCGCACCGAAGCCTTAACACCAACAGCGATCCAAGACACTAAGCTTATGTCGGGCCTGTCCCCCTACAGGGGGATTTTCGACGAATAATGAAAAATACGTTTAAAATACCCCAAACAAGTCAAAACATACTCAAAACATTGTCCCCAGACTATTGTTGGACTATTTGTTGGTTATTTTGGGGGTATTTTTTCGGTCGAAAATCCCCCTGTAGGGGGACAGGCCCGACTTAACACTAAGCCAACGACCTCGCGCCCTCACATAATAAACGCGCTTCCCGCCGCCATGCAACGCAGATCTGCTGACCCGGGGCAGTCCAGACCCAGGTCAGTCAGGCTTTGGCAAGATCCTGTGGGAAAAAACACAGAGGGAAAAAACACACACACTGTGTTGGGACAAAAACGCACACTGTGTTTTTGTTTCCAACATTTTCCCGCAATGTGTGTTTTTCCCACAGATCCTGCAAGACAAGCCTCGGAAGAGATTCGCGAGCACCTACGCCGCAATCACCTGTCCATACCCCCCCCCAATGATCAACGTTGGCGGTGGGTTGAGCGAGCTGCTCTTCGACCGCAGTCTTCCCCGCGCGTGCCGACTTTGAGTTTGGGGGAGCGGGAGGGGGGGGTCCACCAATTGTCATTGTTGCTCCTTCTACCAGATCCTGCAGAATCCTGCACCCAAGCCCGAGTCCGTGCGCCCTGGCTCTGAAGGATCCTGCAAAATCCGGCGCTCTGACCGACCCCCCAATTCTTGACCCCCGTCTCGAGGCTCAGGACAGGGCGAGAGCTGGAGGCGGCCGGGAGATCCGAGAACTGGCCGGGCCCCGGGAAAGTCTGGCACATCGGGCCGAGGACTTCTCCCGAGGTCCACCTGGCGCCGTTTTTTCACCACGGATCAATGCTGGAGGCTCCTGCGGACCGAAGCCGCCCCCCCGAGGCTGGAGAAAAGATGACAGCAACCCTCTAGAGCCGAGCACCGCGGACCTCTGAAGGAGTAGGAGGAGGAGGAGGAGGAGGAGGAGGAGGGAAGGAGGAGGGGAGGAGGAGGGGGAGGAGGAGGAGGAGGAGGAGGAGGAGGAGGAGGAGGAGGAGGAGGAGGAGGAGGAGGAGGAGGAGGAGGAGGAGGAGGAGGAGGAGGAGGAGGAGGAGGAGGAGGAGGAGGAGGAGGAGGAGGAGGAGGAGCTTCCTCCGCCGGCGCCGTCGCCCCCCCCTCAGCGGGGAAGGGCCCGGCTCAGTGGGGCAAACCTCGCGCTCGAGTCGGCGGTGCCTCGCCGATAGGTCGGCGACGGGCCTCCGACGGCGGAACCGCACCTGCACGGGCGGGGAGGGCCATCGGGTCCCGACCTGGGCGAGAGGCCGTGAGAGCAGCACGCCGTCGGAGAGCTGGGCTCGAGGCTTCAGGCGTTGGGCCGAGGGCACGTCTGCCCTCGCGATGCGGGCCAAAACGCAACCCAGGAACGGGTCCAGGGTCCGATACTCCCGAGGGGGCTAAGTATGGGGGGACAAACAATTCGCCAGCCCAACGGGCCAGAGGCGTGCTCAGATCCCCGGTAACTGGTTAGCAATAACTCTATACTTCGCGCGCGCGGAGCGGCCCCTGGGGGTCCCCGGCCGGAAAGTACCCCGGCAAGGTCCCGGGACACTCCCGGCAAACTCAGTTCAGAGATGGTTTTCCTCCAAGGTGCGGCCTTCCACGCTCCCCGCAGCGCGCCAAGAGGGCCCCAACAGGCTTCCAAGACGGTCCAAGAGGGTTCCGAATCACCGAACGATCGGCCCAAGACGCCCAACACGGCCTCAAGACGGCCCAAGAAGCTTCCAAGACGTCCCAAGAGAGCCCCGACCCTTTCCAAGAGAGCCCCAAGAGGCCAAAATCATTGATTTCCATTGTTTGTTTCCAAGGTTTTGGGCTTCCTCGCCTTTTCGCCTTTCCGACGCTCCAAGACGGCCCAAGAAGCCTCCAAGACCACCCCAAGAAGGCCCAAGAGGCCTCCAGGAGAGCCCCAAGACCGCCCAAGAGGGCCCCACGACAGCCCAAGAGGCGCCAAAGACGGTCCAAAAGGACCCTAAGAGGACCCCAAGAGGGGCCCAACATGGAGACCATGAACCGAGAATCCGAGCCTTCCGCTCCAAGAGGCCTCCTGGAGGCTCCAAGGAGGCCCCCAAGAGGCCCCCAAAGGCGACAAGGGGCCCGAAAGAGACCCCAAGAGGCTCGACAACGACTCCCGAGAGTCTCCAAGAAGCCCTCGAGAGGCATCCAACGAAATCCCAATGAACGTCCACGAAGCCTCAGAGCGTCAAAATCATTGATTTCCATTGTTTTTTTTTCCAAGGTTTTGGGCTTCCTCGCCTTTTCGCCTTTCCGACGCTCCAAGACGGCCCAAGAAGCCTCCAAGACCACCCCAAGAAGGCCCAAGATGCCTCCAGGAGAGCCCCAAGACCGCCCAAGAGGGCCCCACGACAGCCCAAGAGGCGCCAAAGACGGTCCAAAAGGACCCCAAGAAGGCCCCAAGAGGGGCCCAACATGGAGACCACGAACCGAAAATCCGAGCCTTCCGCTCCAAGAGGCCTCCTGGACGCCCCAAGAGGCTCCTAAGAGGCCCCAACAAGCGACAAGGGGCCCGAAGAATGCAAAAAGGAAACTGCATAATGTTGTCTTGTTCCCTGCGATCGTATTCACGAGCCGCCACCTTCCGAAACAGAAGGTTCAGGCGGGCAAAGAATGGTTCCCGCCTGCGAAATTACCCAAAGCTAGCCATCCATAAACAAAAAAACGTCCCAGCAGCACCCCATTGACAACGATCACACGGGCACTCGACAGCCGTGCACCAATACGGGCCGGCGGAATGAGCGAAGCGATTAAATAACATAAGCATAAAAACACGGAGGCCCACGCGGATTTCTCGGATCGGCCAGGGGTGGCGCCGGAAGCGCCGCCAGGGTGTCCAGCGTGGATCCGAGAAATCCGCGCGGACCTCCGAGTTGTTATGTTTATGCCATGGTGCGTTCCCCTGGGGGAATGATGTTTATGTTTATGCTTCACTTCACGCGTCCATGTTATGCTTCTGCTTCTGCTACTGCTTGATGCCCCCTGCATGTAATGTTTATGTGTATAATTAGAGGCCTCCTAGGTCCTAGATGGGATCCGAGTAGATGGGGTCGGGGGATCTCACCGCATCGCCGATACATCGACGATGCATCGCTGATGCATCGGCGATGCATCGGCCACGCACTGGCGACGTCAGCGATGCATCGGCGACGTTGGCGTGGAGAAAATCGAGCCCCACATCGAGCCGCTTCGCCGATGCATCGCCGATGCATCGCCGATGCATCGCCGATGCATCGCCGATGCATCGGCGATGCGGCGCGATCCTCCGACCCCATCTACTCCGACCCCATCTAGGAGGCCTAGAATAATTATGTTTATGCTTACTTTTGGACGGGGGCTGATGAGGGTCGTACGACGAGCCACGTGGGGAGACCGCCGCCCCAAAGAAGAAGGAGAAGAAGAAGAAGCAGAAGAAGAAGAAGAAGAAGAAGAAGGATGGGGGCTGCTGAGGGTCGTACGACGAGCCACGTGGGGAGACCGGGCCCCCTTTGGAGCCTTCGGCAGGCCCAAGGGCGATGGCAGCCTTGCGGGGCCTGCTTTCCACCACCACCACCATAAGTTGGATGGGGGGAAGGGGGATGAGGAGGAGGAGGAGGAGGAGGAGGAGGAGGAGGAGGAGGAGGAGGAGTACAAGCAGGAGGAGGAGTAGGAGGAGGAGGACGAGGAGGAGGAGGAGGAGGAGGAGGAGGAGGTGGGGGAGGAGGACAAGGACCCCCTCCCCGTCCAACTGATGGTGGAGGTGGACAACAGGACCATCAAATCTGAGGGACGCGCCCTTAGAAACTGATGGGGGCCCTCGCGATCGGCACCGAGGTAGAGGCAGGGCCCATGCTGATTCCTCCGATTCGAGCCGGTTACATGTCGATGGATTCCGATTCCGATTCGATGTGACTTCGGATTTCGATTTGGGACCCGATTTCTCAATGGAGGCCTACTGGCCTGAGGATTTCTGCCGATTCGACTTCTCCCGACTCGGCTGCCGATGTCCTCCGATCCGACTTACCTCGATTGCCGATCCGACTCATCGATCCAGTTCTGGGCTCTCCCAGGGCTGTTTCTCCGATCCGACTCGGTCCGATCCTGGGCTTATCCGATCCTGGGCCTATCCGATCCGACGTCTCGACTCCGCAGGCGATGCCGCACGATAGGCATAGGGATGCGATCCGAGCCGGCCCGCGAGCGGTGCACGGATTCCACAGCCGCGCCCTCGCGGGCTGGGCTCCCAAGGGGGGGGGGGGGGCGCGCGTGAAAACACCATCGTGGCAACTCACGGCCCAAGCGAGTGTTCGAGCCGCATCGCGCCGTTGGGGCCCCCCAGGGCCCGACAGCCCCGAGGAGCGTCCGACTGGACACCGCTGCGACGCCAGGAGCTCAGGGGTGGTGGGGCACCCGACGGCAGACCGAGCTCTCGCTTCGTGCGCCTGCTGCCTACGGGCACGCCGGCCCTGCCGGCCGCGCCCGGGCGCGCCTGACAGCCTCGCCGCCAGCGCCCTGGCGTGGGCCCCGAGCGCGCTGCAGCGCACGGTGCGGAGGCAGCAGAGGGCCACCAGCACGCAGCCCAGCACGACCGCTAAGGATCCTGCGTCGCGGGGGCCACGAGACCGGAGCCTCCGATCCAGGGCGCTGCCATTTCTTGCACAAGGGGCGTGCTCGACCGGTCTCGGGTCCTGCGGGACCCTCGCGGGTGGATCCGGCTCGGGAACTGCTGCAGCGCAGAAGCATGGGGTCCAGGGCTCCATTCGTGACTTCTGGCGACGGCGCAGCTCTTTTGCAACGCCGGGTAGGGGACAGCGGACAGACTCGATCGACGGCACCGTCGACGCGGAGCGAGCCCGGAGCCGAGGCCTCCTGGGGAGAAGCCGCCGAGAGCTGCGGCAGCGCCCCAGCAGCACCCGCACGGACGTGAACGGGGGCAAGCTCGGCAGAAGGGAGGAGGAGGAGGAGGAGGAGGAGGGAGGGAGGAGGGAGGAGGGAGGAGGGAGGAGGGAGGAGGGAGGAGGGAGGGAGGGGGAGGGAGGGAGGGAGGGAGGGAGGGAGGGAGGGAGGAGGAGGAGGAGGAGGAGGTGAGAGCGGGGACCGGAGCCGGGCCAGGTGCACCTCCTTGGGGGCCTTATTCCGGAGCCGCTCCCTCCCCATCGCGCGCGGAGGCGCTGCGCCGAGCGTCCGTCGACTCGAGGCGGACTCGAGCTGGACTGGAGAGCCAGCGCCTGGGGTCGAACTGAAGGCGAACAGGTCCGCTAGGTGGGCCTTGTCTTGTTGTTTTTCTTTACACGTCAGGCGCCCCAAGCTCTCATATCATTCAGATACGCGTCTGGCGCCCCAAGCTCGGATCATATGCAGAAGCCACGCGGCCACCTGCGCAGACTCTCTACCGGGAATCGACGATGCGCTCTGACAACCCGGCAGGCGAAATAGTGCGCTGGCGTACGAAAAGTGCACGCCCAGAGAAGGCCCCCCTGAAACGAACATCTCTTACCAGCCTGGAACAGATCCCTATCCCTATGTTGGGCATCGCCTCATCAAGATGGCGGTCTCAGGGATTTCCTCAGTCTCTGAGGGTGTCTCCCTAAGATTGCCATCTCCTCTTAGCGTGTCAATCTTAGGGATAGGGATCAGTTCGAGGCTGGTGAATCTCAGGGCTCGGCGGTCGCGTGCGGGCCCCGCCCCTGCAGGCCAGGCCACCGCCGAGGCACCCGCGGAGGAGAGTCAGAGCCCGCAGGGGCACCCGCAGCCAAGCGAGCACCGGCTCGCTGAGGTCGGACCCACATGGGGGTACGCGTCGCTCACTTCTTGTCGTGCTCACTTCTAAGCCGTGCTCGTTTCTGCTTGTTCGTGGCCCCATGGTGGCCAGGAAGAGGCCCAGGACAGAACACTTAGAAGTGACAGGCTCTTGGCCCCCCAAAGATCAAAGGACTTCCGGATGCTTGGAAATGAGCAATGGGTAGATTTCGCAAGTGGTCGCAGAAGGGTGGAGTGGCGGCGGGGTATGGTCTCTCGGCACTGTGACACGAGTCTCTTCTTCACAGCAAGTTGGTACATACTATAATTCTCCGGTGCCACGACCGATGCAAGCTCATTCCTCCACCTGGCATGCCCGCTCACTCCCAAAGGGGAGCAACTCCGAGTGAACTGAGGCAATGTTCATGCTGCTGGTTGCAAGAAGAAACATGTCCATGGGTGAGATGAGCTGGAGCCTCCGCGCGCCAAAGCGCACACGCACAATAATCAATAGCGTCAGCCTCTGGGGAAACAACTCAAACACCTCGGTCGCGGCGAACCGACAAAATAGCCTGACGAAGGACACAACCATGTGCAGCTGCGAGTGCCGCCAGGAAGGTGATACACAGGAAAGGGGCGATCAAGCAACTATTGGAAGGCACTATATCCTCTACGTATGTAGGTACTATATCTACCCGTCTTTCTCACATCGATCCTCGGCTCATGTAGGCAAGTCGAGCCACGCGGACGCCGCCACTGGGGCCTTCGGTGAAGCTTCCAATGGGGCCACGAAACGCTTGGCGGCGTGTGCCAACCATGGGGCGGGGCCGTCACGCGGGCGCTGCCACTTGGGCCTTCGGTGGAGCTCCCGCATGGGGCAACGAAGCGTGAGGGGTGTACCGAGATGCTGCGGGGCCGTTGTGTGGGTGCTGCCACTGGGGCCTGGGTCCGTCGGTGAGGCCTCTTTTTTGGGGGCCGCAGGGGTCGAAACCGAACCGGAGGGGTCGGAATGAGCCCTGTGGGGGTGGGGGGACCACTGATTAGAGTTCTCTCTGGCGCAGCTGCTGCCCCAGGGCCGGCTCCGCATCCCCCGTCGGTCCGTGGCCGACCCCGGGGCCCTGTGAGCCCCGTTAAGGGCCCCCGAATCTCGGGCGGGTGGTAGATGGGGGGGCGGTCCACATGGGGGTGGAAAGAGAGGGGCCCTTTTTGGACCCTTTTGGGCCCCTTTTGGACCCTTTCTGGCGCCAAAAGGGGCCCCGAAGTGCCCCCTGGGGGGCCCCTCTCTCTTCGCCCCGCCGTACTGGGTCCCCCCCCCAATGCAGGTCACCCGCCCGAGACTGAAGGGGCCCTGGGACACACAAATCAATACACACAAATAACAGGATTCCCCATATTTCCCATATTTTCCTATCGGCGGATGCTGGAAGACAGATTCAACAGATTTGTGGAGGAAGAATCAAACAATAGCCAGAAAAGGAGCGCGAGCAATCGTCCTCAGACAATTTCCATACTGTTCTTGAACACTTATAGTTTATACTCTTCCTGGTCCTGTAGAAAGACATGCCCGACTTTGGGGAAAAGCAGACAATGACCAAAAGAACACGAACAATCGTCCTCAGACGGTTTCCCGACTGTTCTTGAATCGTTGTTCCTCCTGTAGACAGACATGCCCGACTTGACCCAAGCGATGCATCGCGGCCGTGCCCTCGGGGAGAGCGGCCCGTGGCCCCCTCCCCCCGGGGCGCTCCTGCCAGGCCCAGCCCGTTGCCCTCCATCATCCAGGGCAGCCCCACGTGGGCGCACCGGAAGCCGGTGGCGTCCTCGGCCGGGGCCGAGCCCCCCTCCTCCTCCTCCTCCTCCTCCTCCTCCTCCTCCTCCTCCTCCTCCTCCTCCTCCTCCTCCTCCTCCTCCTCCTCCTCCTCCTCCTCCTCCTCCTCCTCCTCCTCCCCCAGACCCTCTCGCGTCACGAAAATTCGCGGCGGGAGGTTCTTCCCTACCCTCAGGACCGTCCAAAAACGCCTCTGAATGAAAGCCCGGTCTCCAGGAAGGGGTCCAGGCTCCCGGGGTTCACGTCGAGAAAAAAATCGCGACGTCGGGGGCCTGGGCGTCCCCCACGCCTGTCTCCAGGTCCGTCTCCGTGCGCCCTTGGTCTCCGCACGGCTGCGGCTGCCTCTTGGGGGGACCCAGGGATCCCCATGCCGCCACTCCCCGGGCCTCTCCCAGGGTGCGCTCCGACCAGCACTCCGAGGAGGACGAGCCGGCCGTGGAGGCACAGGCACCCCCCGGGACGAGCGGCGGTGTCGGCATCTCTCCCTCCTCTGAGACTCTCTCTCTCTCCTCCTCTCTCTCTCTCTCGCTCTCTCTCTCTCCCTCCCGCCGAGTCCCTCTCTGCCCGTCCACGCGCGTCCTCTCTGCCCGCCACGGCCTCCGAGGGCCCGCCTGCCCCATTGCCCCCCGCCCGCCTCTGCACGCCTCTGCCTGCTGTCTCTCTGCCGGGCTGCCCGCCCGTCTGCCTCGGCCCCCTGCCACCGTCAGCTGCGGAGGTCGCTCGGGTCGAGCTGGACTGGAGAGGACACGAGGGCCTCTCTGAGGGCCACATATGAGTGCAGAGCGCCATGGTGAGCGCTTTTTTTGTTTAAAAATTCTGCGTTTCGACATTGGGCGGAAGGGTGGAGAGGGGGAGGGGTCTGGCTCCGGACCTCTGCTCAGTGCGACTGCTTGCAGCACTGGGTCCTGTGAGGGGAGACTCCACCTGCTCAAAAACAGGCGCCCAAAACAGCCAAGATCTACTCCACGTGGGGGGAGGGGTGGGGGGGAGGGGGGAGGAGAGGGGGGGGAGGGGGGGGGGCCCGCGCCAATCGGCAAAACAATGATTTAAAAAAAACGCTCACATGGGTCGCTACAGTGGAGGCCAGTCCACAAGAAATCTTCCACAAGAAACCCAATCCTAAGACCCAAGGACGTCCACGGGTTTTTGGTGTGGGAACGTCACGCCTTCCACAGCAAAACCATCGAAACTCAAGAAACCCAGGGCAACCTGGAGGCAAGCATGTTGCTTCTTGGCATGGGTCTCCACTGTAAGAATGCAGGCCGCAATGGGTCGCTAAACACAGGACCCAATACACCGATCCACCTCGGCTGCAGAAGCGTGGTCCTGGCCCAGGGGTGTCCCCAGCTCTTCCCGCCGCCTTGGGGCCTCCCCGATGCTCTCCTCGCCATCCCTGGGTCGTCGATACCCTGTGCATGTTTCGATTTCGTGCGTGTGTTTTTTCGCACGAGGATCCTAGATCATCTATCACCCTCGATGGTCATTGCCGAAGAAAAATTTAAACGTTCAGACGATGCCACGCCTCTGGGCGTCGTGAGGGGGACTGCTCCGGAGGGACGCCACTTGGGCGTCCCTGGCGACCCGGGGGACGAGTTGGGCCAGAGACGCCTGTGACAACACACCTCGCCGTGTGGTGCACCGCCGGGGACGCCCTCTCGGCGAGGCGCAGCTGCTGCAACGCATCCAGACGTACACTCCTGCGCAGACTTCACTCCGAGCGAGTCCCCAGACAGTCGCCCAGGCCCAGCGATACGACCGTTTGACGAATGAATCCGGCGCGACCCCCATGAGGGGAAAGCTTCCGATTGTATTGGCAGCGTGCGCAGTAACAATAACTAGGAGGCAACAACCTTTAACCAAGTAAGAACCCCATGGGCAAGCCTAATTGGGGAACGTATGTAAGACAACGCCCAGGGCCCAGTCCAGTTTCTTTACTTTCTTGAGCGAAGTCTGGAGTCCACGAAGGTCGCTGTTTTTGTTATTGAGATTTCTGATGGGTGCATCAGCGGCGAGCGAGGGGGGAGAGTGAGAAGGGGAAGGCCATCTCAGAAGGCCTTTCGCTTTCTGAGAAGTTTCCTTTGTCTTCGAGGAAGGCATAGGAAACTGTTCAGAAAGGCTGAGGCTTCCTCCTCCTTCTCATTTTTCCCCTCGCTCGCCGCCGAGATAAGGATGCAAGTCCCTTGGACGCCCGTGTTGAAGCTTTGTCGAAAGGGGCGGGCCATCGACGGTAGTCGTGGATGGACCGGAGAGGCAAGCATGCAAGGGTACCTCTGGGAAGGCGACCGTGATTTTACGATCGGTTTCGACAGTAATTTCTCGGAGGTCCGCGCGGATTACCTTGTATCCGCGGTGGACCTTCATCCCTTGCGCGAGGAGCGCACCAGGGGCGGCGCCGGAGGCGCCGCCAGTCTATGAAATCCTCACGTTTGTTTACAATGCGGACGCGGCCGGGGGAAACCCTGGCAAGGCCTGGAAAACCGGGTGCAAAATACGGTCTGGTGGGGCCAAGGACACCCTGGGCGCAGCAGTCTCTCAACGCCCGCGTGCAGTCGCCGCGCAGCGAAGAAACCTGGGGAACCCTGATGAGCGGGACCTGGTTGCTTGATGCGCGTCCCCACTGTATGGGATTGATTCTGTGCCCCCCCGTGATGCCCACTGCGGCGGGGAGGGGGGTGGTCGGGCCTGCGAGCGCCACAGCATGCTCGCGAACACCAAAAAACACTACGCCATCTAGGGGAACCGCCCCCCCCCTCCCCTCGCGAACGCTCGGTGACGTTACGGGGAGGGCGTGTGGGGGGGAGGGAGCAAGCGTTCGGTGGCAACGCATGGGAGCTTCCCATACCTTCTTGCCGGCTCTCGCGAATCGACGCCAATCGACGCTAAATCCACGCTAATCGACGCGCTACATCGACGCTAATCAACGCTAGCCGACGCTGAATCGGCGCTACCATACCGACTCCCAGACGCTGATCGACGCGAATCGACGCTAACGACGGAATTGAGAGGGCACACCAAACACCAAGCTCCCATGATTTGCGACCCGAAGGCAAACCCCCGTGGCGGACGCTACGGCTCCACCGGAAAAAACAGCACCTGCTCCTCTGCTCCCTGCCCATGCTGCAATGCTCCTCCACAGCGGCCGCGGCGGCCGCGAGGCGACGCGCCCGTCTTCTATGCCGCCGTCGCGGCCGGGCGCTGTGGCGTGAGCGCGGCAGCCTACCGGTTGTGATGAGCCTGTCTTCCACCACCACCACCACCACCAGTTGGAGGAGGAGGAGGAGGAGGAGGAGCAGGAGGAGGACCCACACACCCCTCAAACTTCTGGCGGTGGTGGTGGTGGAAACCGCGCCGATTGCGTCTTCTTTGCCGCCGCCGCGGCCGGGCGCTGTGGCGTGAGCGCGGCAGCCTGCCAGTTGAGGACGTCGGCCCCGGGCCAGCCGCGCCCTCCTCACCCGACCCTGCCCCACAGGCAGCCGTGCACGAGGGGAGGAGGAGGAGGAGGAGGAGGAGGAGGAGGAGGGGGAGGAGGAGGAGGAGGAGGAGGAGGAGGAGGAGGAGGAGGAGGAGGAGGAGGAGGAGGAGGAGGAGGAGGGGCAGGAGGAGGAGGAGGAGGGGAGGAGGAGGGAGGAGGGGGAGGGGGAGGAGGAGGAGGAGGAGGGAGGAGGAGGAGGAGGAGGAGGAGGAGGAGGAGGAGGAGGAGGAGGAGGAGGAGGAGGAGGAGGAGGAGGAGGGGGGAGCCCTCCAGCGCTCATGTCTCCGTGCCGTGTCTGCTTCGCCGGCTCCCGTCTTTTGGGCGGAGAAGGGAGGCAAGGGTGAGGTCCGGCAGTTGCGACTACAGGAGGTCCACGACCCATTTCGGGCCCAAAAGCCCAAACGGGCCGAAGATGTTTTCAAGATTTCGGCAGGTTTTCCTATGGACCGCCTGTAGTCAATTGCCGAACCTAAGGCAAGGGCGATGAACGGAGGGGGCGAAAAAGGCGCCCGTCTCGGGCCCTGAAGGCCCCCTTCTGGGGCCCGAGAGGGCCCCCTCCGGGGCTCGAGTGGGTCCCTTGCTGCAGCCCTCGCTGCCCCCCCCATTGATTGACCAGCAAGAAAAGGACCCCTGATCCTCTGGGATGGGCCTTGAGTTAGGAGGGCCCAGAACATTAGGGATAGAGGGGGTCTGTTCTGCAGACGTCTCGCACGAAACCGCCCAGAATTCCTATCCCCAATGCCGAGACGGGGACCTAAGTGAGGCCACGTCTTCATCGTGTCATCAGGGTTCGGGATTCCTGTGTTCTCGATGATGTATCACCCCCCCCCCATTACGCTCGGCTGCACGCAAGAGTGACCCCGGGTAAGAGTGACCTTCGGTGCGCGGCTTTGGGGGGGCCGTGGGGGGACCAAACCTGGGCGCGCAAGCCGCTGCTCCTGCTTCGTTTTCAGCCGCCTGGGGACCCATCTGTGCCCGCACCAAAGGTCAAACCGGCGGGAGGTCACTCTTACGTCTAGTCGATACGCGTCCTCCGACCGTCTCCGCCCGCGCCGCTTTCTGGGGGGCCACGGACAGCCGCGGATCGCCCTCGGCCGCGGCAGCGCGGCGCGCGGCGCGGTCCTGCAGGGGGACGGCGCCGCCGGAGAGCCAGCAGACGAGCAAAACGGGCTGCCCGCCCTGGGCTTTCTAGCAGGCGGGGGGGGTGGGCGAGCAGCCGGCGGACGAGGGAAGGGAGGCGGCTCGCCGACCCGACCCAATCCTCCGCCTTACAGTGGAGGCCCGTCCACAAGAGGCCTTCCGCAAGAGACCCAACCCTGAGACCCCAGCCCAAACCCCAGGGCGTCCAGTGGCTTCTTGGGATAAAAAACGTCACGCTCTCCAGGGCAAGGCCATCGAAGCCCAAGAAGCCCAGGGCCTCCACTCCAGGCGTCCGCTCCCTGGCCCCAGCAGAGGCGGCGGCGGCGGAACGAAGCGAGGACTTTCACGGGTGGACGCCCCCCTCCAGGTGTGGACGGCTCCCCGGGCCCCCGCTGAGCGTCGTGGGGGGGGGGCGCGAGGGGGCGGAGGAACGGAACGGAACGGCACGGGACGACTGCGATTCGGAGCTTGCGCCTGTAGAGAGAAGCGCCAGGCTGCCTGAGGACAAGATGTGGAAGGGCTTTCGCATTCGACCTCAGGGGCGATACCGAAAAACCTGCGACCTCGGGGGAAGGAGAAGGGAGGAACTGAGAATTACATCGCATTCGACTACATTACATGGAGTTACAATCCACTACACGACCTGGAACTCATTTTCAAGGCATTACGTCCAACAGCACTGCATCACAAGGGCCTCTGAACCCAACTTAGGAGGCGACCACGTGGAGGCGCGAAATGACCTGAGGGGGATGGAGGAGGGGAGGAGAAGAGGGAGAAAGGGGAGAGCGAGAGATAGAGAGAGAGAGAGAGAGCGATGGAGAATGAGGGACAGGGAGGGAGGGAAGGAGGGGGAGGAAGGCCGGCCCAAGAGGAACCGATGTGAGGAGTGAGGAGTGGGCTTGAAGAGGCGGAGGGAGAAGGGAGGAACCTCAACCTCCTCCACCTGCTCCTCCAGACGGCTGGCCAGGCGGGGATGAAGGGGCAGGATGTGCGAGAAGGAGGACGGGGAGTGAGCAACGAGAACTGTGCAGAGGCAGGAGGAGCAGGAGGGAACAGCGAGTAGAGGACGACGAGGAGGAACCTCAGTCCTTCACACCGACCATCCACGTCTTCCGCCCCTGAAGCGTACTAGTAACACTGATTCCTTCTCCTCTGGGCGGCGTCCAGACGTCTGCAGACGGCAGCGACGACGATGACGATCCCGACGCAGACGAAAAACTACGGCGGCGACCACGATCGTCGATCACCGGCAACGCCCAAAAGCCTCTGAAATGTCAACGACGCCGACGCCGACGCCGACGAGGAGGGGCGGCGAAGACGAGAACGAAGACGCAGACGAACAACGCAGGCGACGACGCAGGCGACGACGACAACGCCGACGCAGCCAACAGCTGACCTGCAAAAGGCTAACGCACCGTTCGCCTCGGTGGCAGTCTTCCGCCAAGTCGAGCTGCGATTGCCAGCCCCGGCAAAGACAAGATGAGCTCCCCAGACGCCTGGCGCCTCGACCTCTTCGGTGCGCGGGCCCGCGGGACCTCGTGACCTCCTCCCCAGGGCCGAAAGATCACCACGAGCCGAATGTGTTCACCACTGCCCCGGGGCCCGAGACCTCGTCCGGAATGGGGCCCGAGACGGGCCATCTCGATCTCGTTCGGGGCGCCTGAGGCCGTGGCCCGTGGCGCCGCTCAGCCATCGGGCCCGGGTTGGACGCGCCAGGCCCACACGACGACGACGGTGGAGACGAGGACGGCAAGTGGCGGCGGCGAGGACGACGACGAGCACGACGACCACGACCGCGGCGGCGAGGACGAGGACGGTGACGACGGCGGCGGCGGCGACGACGACGCCGACAACGACGACGACGGCGACAATGACGACGACAACGACGACGACGGCGACAATGCCGACGGCAACGAGGTCGGCGAAGACGACGGCGGCGACGACGACGGCGGCGACGGCGACAACGACTCCGATGCCGACGACGAAGCCGAGGAGGACTTCGGCGGCGGCGGTAGCGGCGGCAACGGCGACGGTGCGGACGAGGACGGCGACGGCGACGACGGCGACGGCGGCGAGGACGACGGCGACGACGGCGCCGACGAAGCCCAGGACGATGACCTGCGACGGCGACGGCGAGGCGGTGGTAAGGCCTCGCCGTCCGCGTCCCACGCGGCGGCAACCCGCCGCGCACCCTTGGCGAGGGTCCTGCGCGCTGCTCGGGCGGCCGCAGCCGGACCTCGCTGTCGTCGTCGTCGTCGTCGTAGCCGAGGTCGTCGTCGTCGTCGTCGTCATCGCCGACCTCATGGTCGTCTTCGTCGTCGTCATCGCCGACCTCGTCGTCGTCGTAGTCATCGTGGTCGTTGTCGTCACCGACACCGTCAGCATCACCGTCACCGTCGTCTCCACCGTCGCTGCCGTCGGCGCCGTTGCCGCTGTGGTCGGCGTCGTCGTCCCCGTCCTCACTCCCTCCCTCGTTGTCCTCACTTACCTCCTTCCCCCCTTTCGGCCTGGCCAGTGTGGGATAACCAGTTACCGGAGATCTTAGCACGCCTCTGGCCCGTTGGGCCGGCGAAGTTTCCGTTGGGCAGTAGGGAGGATTCTTCTCTGAGAAGTCGTTTCTTGTTGGATTCTCTTTTTGTGGCCCGGCATCTGAGTTACTCCGTCAGATGACCGAAGCCCCTTGCCTCCCTGGAGGACTCCCACGAGGGGTCCGAGGCGGCGGGGTCGGAGGGATCGCGCCACGTCGGCGATGCATCGGCAACGCCTGTGATGCACCGGCGCCGCGGGCGTGAAGGAAATGAGGCTCAGCATCGAGCCGCATCGCCAGGGATAGGCCGTGAGGCACGAGCTTCGACCCCACCTGAAGCGAACCCCCGTGGGGCGGCCTGGGGTCTCCTCCCTCCGCCCACACCGTGCCGTCCTCTCTCAGGAGGGACAAAACACACGGACACAATCCATCGTCGATTCCCCCGAAAATATTGGAAACTATGGGAAGGGGGGGGAGACACAAAACCAGAGAAAATATAGGGAAATATGGGGCATCCTGTTATTCCTGTGTATTTATTTGTGTCCTTGGGCCCCTTCGCTCTCCTTCTGCCGCTGGGGCTGCGGCGTCCTGCTGTCCCATGCCCTGTCGCTGGCGTGGTCGAGCAGCTGCAGGTCGAGCGTTCCTGGCCGCCGCGCCCCCCCCCCCCCAAAAGAAGCAGAGGGGCGCCTGTTGAACAGGAAACGAGGATTTCCAGCCTCGAACGTATCGTATCCTAAGGTTGACACGCCAAAAGGCGATGACAATCTTAGGGATTCGCCCTCCAAAACTAAGGGAATGCCTAAGATTGGCATCGTGACGAGGAGATGCCCAGCATAGGGATAGGGATGTCCCAAGCTGGTAGGTAAGAGGAACATAACCAGGACTGAGCACGGAAAAATGGTGCCCATCTTGGCCATCTGGTCATCGCCCAGGTTGGTCATCGTCACCTCGTGAACGACCCTTCACGCATCGGCGACGGCCAGCGTGGATCAGATTCAAAATCGGCGTGGACAGAAGCAGGAGAGCCCCAGATCGAAACGAAGAGTCGAATCGGCGATCCAAATTAATCGGATCGGCGGAAATCGGCAGCCAAGCAGGGAGGAGTCGGATCGGGGGAAATCGGCAGAGTAGTAATGCCTCATTGAGGAATCGGAATCCAAGTCGGAATTCGAAGTCGAACCGAATCGAAATCGGAATCCATCGAAATCGAATCGAATCGAATCGAAGGAATCGAAACGAGCCCTGCAGAAGGGACGGTGAAAGGGGGGACCGGCTGGGGAGGGGGTGGAAACCTCCACCTGCCAGCGGCGATAGATCGGCGACAGCTCTCCTGCGATAGAGGCCCCCGCTGGCGAGCATGAGCGGTCCTGGGCGGGGTGGGCCGATCTGGCCCGGGGTCGGGCCTGTCCCCCTGCAGGGGGACTTTTTTGGGCGAATCATTGGAAATACGCCTGGTTTAAACATCGCCCCCGGACTATAGTTTGACTACTTTTGAGCATCCCTCCTGCAGAAGGACAGGCCCGACTCACATCTGGCCCCCATCGGCGAAGAATGGGCGAGCGAATGTGCAGGACGTGAACAGAGCATGCGCCGCGGAATTAGAGAAGAGGCGACATGGTCGCCACAGGGGCGCTTCAGATGTGGAGAGGTTTAATATGGAGCAAACTCTTTCCAGTGCTGCAGCACTGCAGGTACAAGGTCAAAAAGGTTTCATCCAAATTAAACATTTGTTTAACTCGTGATTATGCACTTTTTCTGTGGATTGAGCAGGGACCGACCGTCCCGGCATTCCTATAGTCATACCACGACATGTTCTTAGAACCCAAGAATGTTCTAACAACAAACGCAATGTTCTTAGAACATACACCTGATGTGTTAAAACAAAACTACATCCGCCATACATGTTCTAAGAACATGTCGTGGAAACCACAAAAAGGTTCTTAGAACATTGCTTGGCAGGGCTAGGCTATAGGCGAGCCAGGACGCTTCGCCACTGCCTGAGCGGAGGCCCCTCCGGCTCCCGAGGCGGGGGGGGCCTTAAGCAGGCCAGGATCCCGGGGGGGGGGGAGCCCACAAAGATATGCTCGGATCGGCGGCCCGTACTACCCCCCGGCTGCTCCTCGCGGGCCTCTTGGGGCCTCTGGGTGGAAAGGCTGGACATGTAGGTTTGTATTTCCCATCTTGGGCCCCTCTTGGGCGCCTCTTGGCTCTTGGGGCCCTCGTCGGCCGTCTAAAAGGCCCGGGGGCCGTCTTGGAGCCCTCGTAGGCCGCCCTCGGGGCCTCCAGGTCCCATCGCTGGCGCTAGCGCAAAGGAGGGAAGGATCTTGAGGGGAGGTTGTATGGAGGAGGAGGAGGAGGAGAAGGAGAAGGAGGAGGAGGAGGGGGAGGAGGAGGATGAGTAGAAGAAGAATTCAATACCAGAAAACAGGGAGGCACAAATCATTCGATACAACATAATCGATAAACCTCCCAACGTTTTCAATATTTTGGTTTCTGAATTTTCGTCATTCCCTGCATGCTCCATATCTCCCGCATTCGGTTAGAAACCCAATTATTGTACCTACATTTGCTCCATGATGATGCCAGCAGTGCGCACGAATGCTGCGTTCAGGCTGGTAGAACTAGGTGGTTCAGCATGGTCCCTGCCCCGGGGCCATGCACACCCGCCCCGACTCTCTCTCTCTCTCTCTCTCCCCCTCACCAATCCTCCCCACTCCCTACCTCTGCCCGCCGCACCGCCTGCGCTGGCCAGTCAATTGAGGGGAGGCGCTGCGACGGAGGAAGGGCGCATGTATGGGAAGGACAGGAGGATGCACCACCCCAAGTCGCCTGGATGACTGGAGCCGCCGCTGAAGTGGAGGGGGCCCATCCCTCCTCGCCCCCTCGTGTCGCCCGTGTATGTATGGGAAGGAGGATGCATCACCCGAGGTCGCTTGGATGACTGAGCCGACCCGCTGAAGTGGAGAGGGGGCCCATCCCTCCTCGCCCCCTCCTGTCGCCCGTCGCCTCCGCCGCCCCCCCCCGTGGAGCTGGCGTTAAGTCGGGCCTGTCCCCCTACAGGGGGATGTTCGACGAAAAATGAAAAATACCCCAAAAAGTTATTAAACAAAAATACGAAAAATAGTCTGGGGACTTTTTTTTTTTTGTTGCCTTTTTGGGGTATTTTGGTGGATTTCTTATTTTTCGTCGAGAATCCCCCCTGTAGGGGGGACACGCCCGACAGAAAGCTGGTAGGCAAGGCATGGGATGGCATCACAGAGGAGGTGGTACTCGGGCCGCATCCCCCCGCTTTGGACACCCGAGATGGGCACGGAAAGAATGGGCACTATGCCCAACAACAAATGTTGTCCCAAGCCAACAGCGGCCGCTGTTGGGCAGGCGGCCTACTGCCTCGAATGGACACAGGCCGCGGCGGCGTGGACAGCGAATCCTGTTGAAAACGAACAGGAATTGTTGTTGGGCATCGTGCCCATTCTTTCAGTACCCATTTCGGGCGTCCAAACCCGCGATTTCCCGCGATTTGAGGCGCCATCGAGGTCTGTGCCCCGGAGCGCAGCACGGCGGCCGTCGGCCGCCGACGGAGGAGGGGAGCGGTTCGCTGTCCCCCTTCGCTCTTCGCCTGATGCCCGTTGTCGTTGCCCCTGGGCTCGCGGCCCGGCTCCCCGGCTGCTCGTCCTCCGCCCCTGCTCGTCGTCGCACGCGTCGCGGGAGCGAGGAGGGGAGGGGCAGAAGGCTGCGGGACAGCAGGCGAACGCAACCGCGTCGACGACACGCCCTGGGGGGGGGGGGATCCCTGGGGCATGCCAACCATCGTCAGACACCGAAGCCGGCTCGGTATCGGGTGTGCTCGAGGTGGGCGTCCCAGGTGAACCAGAGCGACTACAACCACAACCCACACGTCCATGGCGGGGTCGGCGGGCTCCTCCCCGCGAGGCCCTCCAGAATTATGCGCTGGCAAAGGACGCGACTACTTACAGCAGCGGTGAAGAGGCGGCTCGAGGAGCGGGAGGTGGGATCGCGAGAACGTGCTGGGGCAGGGGTGAGGGCACGGCCATGTGTGCACCTCCAGCGCATTCCTGCTCGAGCGAGCCGTGGCCGTCAGGACTCAACCTGCGGCCATCATTGAGGCGGAGAGCACGGGAGGGGGAGGGGGAGGGGGAGGGGGAGGTGGAGGGGGAGGAGGGGGGAGGAGGAGGAGGAGGAGGAGGAGGAGGAGGAGGAAGAGGAGGAGGAGGAGGAGGAGGAGGAGGAGGAGGAGATGATGCCTGAATCAACCGGGAGAAAATCTCGGGCCGAACGACTGTCGTCACTGGGCGGGCTTAGGGCTCTCCGTCCCCCCCTGTGGGACTTTTCTGCGGCACTGTCAGAACCCTCTAGCGAAGCGCTATATATATATATATATAAACACGGCGTTGTAACTGTGGTTCTTCTTTGCTGCGCCTGGAGGGGAGGGCGAGCGGGGGCGAGGCGAACACCGATGCCCGCTGCCTTGAAGGCGTCGGCGGTGGGGCCGTATATAGCCCCTGCTAATGATGGAGAACAGGTCAGGAGCCAGACCAATGAGGATACTGCGTCGTTCATCCTCTGCCTAATGTGTCGGTCATCCTCCTGCGTCACGAACCGAACTTTGTGAGCCCCTTGTACATCCAACGCTCTGGGCATAATGTCAAGACGCCGTCGCTGAGCTCGAGATCGTCGGCAGAAAAATACGCTGTGACGTAGTTCATCAGTGAACCGCCATGAAAGGAGCAGGGACCCACCGTCCCGGCATTCCTACAGGCTTGCCACAAAATTCTCTTAGAGCCAACACGATGCTCTTAGAACACAAACCCGATGTGTTGAAACAAGACAATCCCGACCGTCCTGGTATTCCTACAGGCCTACCACGAAATTCTCTCTGAACCTGTAAATGTTCCGAGAGCCAACAGCTCTCAGAACACAACCTCGATGCGCTGAAACAGGACAGTCCCG
This sequence comes from Prorocentrum cordatum, assembly GCA_963575745.1. NCBI lineage: Eukaryota > Dinophyceae > Prorocentrales > Prorocentraceae > Prorocentrum > Prorocentrum cordatum. The sequence continues at coordinate 132,007 of CAUYUJ010021837.1, read as the reverse complement.
GCCAGACATGTTCTGAGAGCCAACACGATGCTCTTGGAGCACAGCCCCGACGTGCTGAAACGGGACGGTCCCGGCCAGATCTGTTCTGAGAGCACACTCCGCGGAGACCACCAAAAACAGAGGTCCTCCGAACACTGCCGGGCAGGCCAGCAGGCACGCCAGGACGCTCCGCCACTGCTTGGCTGGAATGAGTGCGCGAGTTGGGATACCAACTCTATACGCCGACGCTTTTTTTTGGCCCCGCACTGGAACTCGCACGGGAAAGCGGATCATGGTGTATGCGGGATCCTGGTGCATACATGTTTCGTTAATCCCACAGAAAAGCGGGGGAACAAGTATACACCACACCACCCCGACGTCGCCCCCGACCCTAAAAAAAGTCGTGGGATTGCAAAACAGCCCGCCACTGGTAACGCATATGTTTCAGTTCCCGAGCTAGATCGTTGCAGGAGCAAAAGAGGGATTGAGCAGACGGGAGGCAGCAGCAGCCGCCCCACGGCGGCCGCGATCCGCCGTCGAGCTGGAGGGCCGCGAGGTACTGCGGGCCCGCGTAGATCGCGATCTCCTCCGGGGCGTCCGCCTGCAGCAGCCTCGGCGCGGGCGCGGAGCAGCATCATCACCAGCACCGTGGCCATCAGAACTATCCCCATCATCATCAGCATCGCCCTCACCAGCAGCATCAGTATCAGCATCAGGTTCACCATCAGCACAATAATCAGCCTCATCATCATCATCATCATCATCATCATCATCACCCTCCTCTTGCTCCTGCTCCTCCTCCTCCTTCTCATACTCATCATCATCATCATCATCAGCATCATCATCGTCATCATCATCAACAACATCATCATCATCATCATCATCACCAACCACAACATCATCCCCAGCATCAGCATCAGCATCAGCATCTGCATCTGCGTCATCAGCATCATCATCGACATCATCATCATCAGCACCATCATAATCATCATCGTCATCATCATTATCACCATCCGTATCATCAACATCATCATCATCCTCATCATCAACCACAACATCATCACAAGCATCAGCATCAGCATCAGCATCAGCATCAGCGTAATCAGCATCATCCTCAGCATCGTCATCACCATCACCATCATTCTCAGCATCGTCATCATCATCATCATTATTACCATCCGTATCATCAACATCATCATCATCATCTACAACAACATCATCACCAGCATCAGCATCAGCATCAGCATCAGCGTCATAAGCATCAGCATCAGCATCGTCATCACCATGATCACCATCATAAGCACCATCGCCATCATCATCCTTATCACCATCCGTATCATCATCATCAACAACCACATCATCATCATCATCACCAGCATCAGCATCAGCATCAACATCAGCATTAGCATCATCATCAGCGTCATCAGCATCGTCATTATCATCACCAATATAATCATAATCGTCATCACATCCTTATCACCATCCGTATCATCATCAGCATCATCATCCTCAGCCACAACATCATCACCAGCAACAGCATCAGCATCAGCATCATCATCAGCGTCATCAGCATCATCATCATCATCGTCATCATCATCATCACCATCATAACCATCATCGTCATCATACTCCTTATCACCATCAGTATCATCATCACCATCATCATCATCATCATCATCATCATCAAACACAACATCATCACCAGCATCAGCATCAGCATCAGCATCAGTATCAGCATCAGCGTCATCAGCATCATCAACATCGTCATTATCATCACCACAATAATCATCATCGTCATCATGTTCCTTATCACCATCCGTATCGTCATCATCATCATCATCATCATCATCATCATCATAATCAGCATCATCACCATCATCAGCATCATCATCACACTTATCACTATCATCGTCACCATCAACACGTCATCACCATCGTCATTACCTGTATCTCCATGGAACGTTCGAACATTCCCCTCCCTCATCCTCCTTCGAATCCTCCCTCCCTCACTTTTCGTCCACATTGTCGTCCTCCTCGTCCTGCTCCTCCTCCTCCGCTTCCTCCTTCTCCTTCTCGCCTTGCTGATGGTCTTCCTTCACCTCCACCTCCTCCTTCGCCATCTTCGCTCTCATTCCCGTGCTTTTCGTGCTCCTTATACTGAGTACAGTGGAGGCCCGACCACAAGGCAAGAGGAGTATGACCTCCTCCTCTTCCAGCTCCCCCTTCTCGTGTTTCCCTCCTCTCTTCCTTTCAGAAGGGCGTGTCCCTCTACAGGAGGAATATTCAGCATCAAAAGTTGTATGGGGAGTATTTGTTTGAGTATTCTTGTTTGACTATGTTAGAGTATGTTTCTCCTACTTGTTATGTTTCGCCCAAAATCCGCCTGTAGAAGCACCTGCCCGACCTAGCTCTCCCTGCATCATCCCATCATCCCTCATTCCTGGCTTTAACTTCCTCCTCCCTCGCCCCCTCCCCTCGCTCACACCTACACTTCTCCCGGGATGATGCCCGCAGGTCCCCAATAATACTTGCACGCAAACCGCATAGTAAAGATGGGCAACCTTCTCAAGCGTACCCTTGCATCCTTCCCTCCTCGGTCCATCCTGCCTGGGCCACTTTCGTTGGCGGCCCCGACCCCTTCCCTGGTACCCGCGCTTCGTCCCCGATCCCTCTCCCATTATGTGTCGCCCGAGCTCAGCTCCACGAGCTCGGCCAACGGGAACACCGCCTGGATCCGCACAAGTGAAGACAGACCACCAGCCTGGGTCTGTAAGCTGGGCCTCCAAGAGCATCTGGCTCTGCAAGTCTTCAGGTAGGGAACTCCCTGAAGCCTCCAGAGGCTGCAAAAACATGGAAACTTTCCCGAAAGCTGAATTCCCCTCCCCCTCCACCATCTCCTCCTCCTCCTCCCCCTCCGTCTCCCCCTCCTCGTGCTCCCCACATCCTCAACGTTGGGCCGGAACTGGAAGAACACAACTGCGACGGAACTGGACTGGAAACAAAAGAATGACGCCTGACCTGGCAGAAAAAAATGCAGAACGGAACAGATATTACAGAAATGGCCCTGTCGCGTCCAGGGCCCAGAGGTTCCTACTGGCGAGGCGTGTGCGATGGGGGGCCCATGCGTTCCACCCGGAGCCTATCCAGCGTGGGCTCATGGTTGAGGGGCAACGATCGGGGGGGACTGGCATAGGGAGGGACGCATCGACATGGAAGCGGCGATACGTCACCGACGGATCGGCGGTCGGTGAATCCGCACGTTCCTGGGCAGGTTGGGGCTGTCGGGCACCTTGCGGCGATCAGTGGGCGATTGGGGGCCAATGCATTTCCCCCCCGCCCCCCCCCGGTGCCTGTCCCCCCCCCCCCCATCGTTGCCCCAGAATGGTCGGCGCGTCTGCAGGCCTTGTTCTTCGGTGCATGTGGCTGGCCCGGGCTAAGCCTGGGCCCCCGTGCCGCTGGGCGCTGAGGCCACCGTTGGCAGCCCAGGCAGGTGCGCGCGCGGAGCCCACGCGAGATGAAACTCAGAGGGCCAAAAGAGGCCCCCAGAGGCCTCAAGACGGCCCCCAAGGGGCCTCAAAAGTGCTGCCAAGAGAGCCCAGAGAAGGGCAAGCGCGGAGCCGCGATCCGCCAACCGCCCCCGACGAAATCCCAGGAAGCTGAAACCCCAAGATTCCCCAGAAATCGCCCGCGTTCCGCAAACTCAGCTTTTCGCTCTTACTGCCGCCCCGAGGGGTCGGCGGTGCGGCACCAGCCAATGAATCAGAAGGGCCACTATTTTCCTCCAGGCGGTTCGACCGTTCGCATACGTGACTATCCCCCCCCCCGGACGCTGTTCCTCACAGAGGAGGCCTCCTGGATGGGGTCGGAGCATATGGGGTCGAAGAATCGCGCAGCATCGCCGATGATGCCGGCGACGTCGGCGTGGAGAGAACGGGCTCCACATCGAGCCGCATCGCTGATGCATCAGCGACGCAAAAATGCCCACCCCTGATCGGGGATCTAACTGACCCGGGCCAATCCAGACCCGGGTCAGGCAGGCTTTGCAAGATCCTGCAGGATCCTGCAGGATCCTGTACCCAGGCCGGGGTCACTGCGACCCTGGCTCGGCAGGATCCTGCAAGATCTGGCGCTCTGACTGCCCCCCGTTTGCACTGACCCCCGTCTCACCTCTTGAGCCCCGACCTGGGCTATTCGCCCCTATCGTCGTCTCTGGCTCCCGGGCAAATGCCTGTAATGTCCGCCCTTCGCCCCATATTCAGGAGCGACAGAAGGACGTACACGTACATGAACCCACGCCATTTTCGAGTACGCCTGGCGCGACCGTCCGGACTGGGGGGCCGTCTTCATGTACAAAGTTGGGCGCGTACGTCCTTGGTGCAGAAGAAAAAGAATTATCCCGACAAAGCAACCTAACAGCGATGTATTGGAGCATATCTGGAAGCATTCCCCTTAAGATTGAGATGAGAATCCAGTTGTAGAATTCTGCTGTTCTCGCAGTCGTAGTCGCATTCGCGATGACAGTCGAAGTGGCAACGGCAGTCGCAGTCACACCCTCAGCCTCAGCCTGCCTCAGCCTCAGCCTCAGCCTGCCTCAGCCTCAGCCTCAGCCTGCTTCAGCCTCAGCCTCAGTCTGCCTTGAGCCTCGGCCTCAGCCTCAGCCTGCCTCAGCCTCAGCCTGCATCAGCCTCAGCCTCAGCCTCAGCCTGCCTCAGCCTCAGCCTGCCTCAGCCTCAGCCTCAGCCTGCCTCAGCCTCAGCCTCAGCCTGCTTCAGCCTCAGCCTCAGTCTGCCTTCAGCCTCGGCCTCAGCCTCAGCCTGCCTCAGCCTCAGCCTGCATCAGCCTCAGCCTCAGCCTCAGCCTGCCTCAGCATCAGCCTGCCTCAGCCTCAGCCTCAGCCTCAGCCTCAGCCTCAGCCTCAGCCTCAGCCTCAGCCTCAGCCTCAGCCTCAGCCTCAGCCTCAGCCTCAGCCTCGGCCTCAGCCTCAGCCTGCCTCAGCCTCAGCCTGCAGCCTCAGCCTCAGCCTCAGCCTGCCTCAGCCTCAGCCTCAGCCTCAGCCTCAGCCTCAGCCTCCTCAGCCAGCCTGCAGCCTCAGCCTCAGCCTGCCTCAGCCTCAGCCTCAGCCTGCAGCCTCAGCCTCAGTCTGCCTTCAGCCTCGGCCTCAGCCTCAGCCTGCCTCAGCCTCAGCCTGCATCAGCCTCAGCCTCAGCCTCAGCCTGCCTCAGCCTCAGCCTCAGCCTGCCTCAGCCTCAGCCTCAGCCTGCTTCAGCCTCAGCCTCAGTCTGCCTTCAGCCTCGGCCTCAGCCTCAGCCTGCCTCAGCCTCAGCCTGCATCAGCCTCAGCCTCAGCCTCAGCCTGCCTCAGCATCAGCCTGCCTCAGCCTCAGCCTCAGCCTGCCTCAGCCTCAGCCTCAGCCTGCTTCAGCCTCAGCCTCAGTCTGCCTTCAGCCTCGGCCTCAGCCTCAGCCTGCCTCAGCCTCAGCCTGCATCAGCCTCAGCCTCAGCCTCAGCCTGCCTCAGCATCAGCCTGCCTCAGCCTCAGCCTCAGCCTGCCTCTGCCTCAGCCTCAGCCTGCTTCAGCCTCAGCCTCAGTCTGCCTTCAGCCTCGGCCTCAGCCTCAGCCTGCCTCAGCCTCAGCCTGCATCAGCCTCAGCCTCAGCCTCAGCCTGCCTCAGCCTCAGCCTCAGCCTCAGCCTCAGCCTCAGCCTGCCTCAGCCTCAGCCTCAGCCTGCTTCAGCCTCAGCCTCAGTCTGCCTTCAGCCTCGGCCTCAGCCTCAGCCTGCCTCAGCCTCAGCCTGCATCAGCCTCAGCCTCAGCCTCAGCCTGCCTCAGCCTCAGCCTGCCTCAGCATCAGCCTGCCTCAGCCTCAGCCTCAGCCTGCCTCAGCCTCAGCCTCAACCTGCTTCAGCCTCAGCATCAGTCTGCCTTGAGCCTCGGCCTCAGCATCAGCCTGCCTCAGCCTCAGCCTGCCTCAGCCTCAGCCTCAGCCTCAACCTGCTTCAGCCTCAGCATCAGTCTGCCTTCAGCCTCGGCCTCGGCCTCAGCCTGCCTCAGCCTCAGCCTGCATCAGCATCAGCCTCAGCCTCAGCCTGCTTCAGCATCAGCCTGCCTCAGCCAAAGCCTCAGCCTGCCTCAGCCTCAGCCTCAGCCTGCTTCAGCCTCAGCCTCAGTCTGCCTTCAGCCTCGGCCTCAGCCTCAGCCTGCATGAGCCTCAGCCTGCCTCAGCCTCAGCCTCAGCCTACCTCAGCATTCAAAATGTGGCTTGGAATGGAATTCTGGGAACTCGAAGACCAGGAAGTGGCGTATACAGTTGGCTCCGGGCATTCAAAATGTGGCCCGCGAATGGAGTTCTGGGAACTCGGAGAGCACAAAGTGGCCTACAGTTGGCTCCGGGCATTCAAAAAATGTGGCCCAGGAATGGAGTTCTGGGAACTCGAAGAGCACGAAGTGGCCTACAGTTGGCTCCGGGCATTCAGAATGTGGCCCGGGAATGGAGTTCTGGGACCTCGAAGACCACGAAGTGTGTAACTGTTGGCTAAAAAAAGTCCCCGGCATCTCCCCGGATCCCGCCCAGCCCCCCCTGGGGCGTCATGATGCTTTCTTTTGGCCCTACCAGAAACCTATTAGTCTTCGCTGTTAGGTAATAGCGCCATAAAAATGAACTTTGGGCGCTCCGCGCGGATTTCTTGGATCCGCGCTGGACACCACTCCATGGCGCGCGGAGCGCGCCAAGGGCGGCGCCCACGGCGCCGCCGGAGGGGCTCCAGCGCGGATCCAAGAAATCCGCGCGGAGCGCCAAAAATGTATGTCCATGGCGTTTTATCTTCTTCGATTGTGGGCTCCCGACTATCGTCCCCTCCGGCCCCGACCTTTCCTTAGGTCGGTCATGCCCTCTACAGGCGTTTTTTGAATGAGAAGTCAAACAGCAATCAAACATGCTCGAAACGTGCCATCATACTAAAAGCAACAAAGAAACATCGCCCCCAGACTGTTGTTTGACTATTTTTCAACTCAACTGCCCCAATAAGCAACACGCGACACGTAGCGTATTGACACGGAGCTCAACACGTGGACTGACAACGTAGGTCCGACGCGAGACGTTCGCCAAAACGTGGGCCAATACGTGGGGTCAACACGCAACGTATTGACACGGACGTCTTGAACACGGGACGTGTTGCGTTTCAAAACGGGCGTATCGAGGCAACTCAGTTCTTGAGTACTCCTCCTGTAGAGGTTGGGCGCCCGAGTTATCCGGGGTAACTCGGGTCCGGGGCAACTCGGGTTCGGAATCCCGAAAAGCGAACCCGAGTTGGCCCTGACCCGAGTTACCCCTGATGATTCGGGGCTCTGGACGCCCGAGGTATCCGGGGTAACTCGGGCCCGGGGCAACTCGGGTTCGGAATCCCGAAAAGCGAACCCGAGTTAGCCCTGACCCGAGTTACCCCTGCTTATTCGGGGCTCTGGACGCCCGAGTTATCCGGGGCAACTCGGGCCGGGGGCAACTCGGGCTCTGCAACCCGGAAAGCGAACCTGAGTTAGCCCTGACCCGAGTTACCCCGGATGATTCGGGGCTCTGTAGAGGGGCACGCCCGACTCAAACCTTCCCGCGGCCGCCTTCTCGCCCATCCCGCGTTAGTGGCAATGGTAAACGAACCTCCATGGGAGGAGGTCGGGGGCCCAAGGGGGCCACAGCCTCGCCCTGGTGGAGCACGTGCGGGGCCGCTGCCTGGAGCAGGGCGTCGAGGACTCGGGGCGGTGTGCCCTCCGCCCCACCCTCAAGCATGATGGGTTCGTTTACCATTGCCACTAATGGAGGATGACGAGAATCGCCAACAGACGACCTTCCCGCGGCCGCCTTCTCGCGGCCGCCGTGCCCACGCCCAGGGGCGCCGGCGCGCCGGCGCGAGCGGCGGCGCCGGGCCGCGTGGGGAGCGGCGCGGGAGGCCCGACGACCTCGAGAGGGGCGGGGAGGGGGAGGAGGAGGAGGAGGAGGAGGATGAGGAGGAGGAGGAGAAGGAGGAGGAGGAGTGAGAAGGAGGAGGAAGAAGAGGAGGAGGAGGAGGAGAGAGAGGAGGAGGAGGGAGGAGGGAGGAGGAGGAGGAGGAGGAGGAGGAGGAGGAGGAGGAGGAGGGGAGGGAGGAGGAGGAGGAGGGGGAGGAGGGGGAGGAGGGGGAGGAGGAGGAGGCACCAACGGTCCTGGTCGTCCTCGTCCTGACTGCTTCTCGTCGCAATTACAAGGGAGCGAAGAATATGACAGAAACATAAGAGCTCGGAGGTCCGCGCCGATTTCTCGGATCCGCGCTGGACTTCCCTGGCGGCCCCTCCGGTGCCGCCCCTGGCGCGCTCCGCGCGCCAGAGAGCGGGTCCAGCGCCGATCCGAGAAACCCGCGCGGACCTCCGAGTTCTTATTTTCATGTCATTGTTTGTTCCCCTATGACTGCCTCTCGTCGTAATCGTTCATCCTCGCCTTATCCCTCTCCTCCTCCTCACTCCGTCCCTGCGATCCTGGCGCTGCGATTTTCTTCAGCAACCGCCCAGCTTCGGGCCTCGGGACCCTCACATATCGATCCGGCTCAGCGAGGGGGTCCAGGGCTTCGGTGGTGATTTGTTTGTGACGTTGCATATTTTGCCAACATAAAATCATAATCGCGCTCAGAATCCTCCTCGTACTCGCCCTTTCTCGACCTCATTCTCGCCCCCGCCCGCGTTGTCCTCCTCCAGCACCTCCTCATTTATCCTTTTCATTCCTCCGCACCGCATTTACGATCATCGTGCTACCACCAGGAACGCAGAATAAGAAACGACGGGGCTTTTTTCTGGCCGCGGCGAATCTTGGCCACAATTGGGTTCCCCAGCCTGTAACTAAGAACTAACCGAACACCAGACACCCCCTTGAGCACCGAACCGCCTCTCTGGAGAGGCCCTCTCCCGTGACGACTCGTATCGGCTCGTGTCGTTACCACTCTCTATCGAATCGGCTCTCGAGCCTGCACGCCTGAACTTTGATCGGGGATGCCGTCTCGAAGCTCCCGTCGAGCTCTGATTGCTGGAATGGGTCCCGACCCTCCAAGGGGCCCGACGAAAACGACGAAATGGTGAGGAAACTGCCTGTCGGCGGTTCAGTGATGCGACCAGGAGGGGTGGGGCAGGAAGGACGATCGCCTCAACTAATCAAGGTTCCACCTGCGGCTCGATTCCTACACCCTGCGAAATGCTTAAGAAATCATGGGTTAAGAAATTCATAGTCTCAGAATTTGAATAAAAAACCCAAGTTCTAATAAAAAGTTAGGATTTCCATTGAAACAATAAGAATAATCTAGACTCTGGCCGAAAACTTAAGTTCTCTTAAGCATCGCCTAGGGTGTATATAACCTCAGTCTGCCGAGTCTGCTTGCCCCTCCCGCCGAGTCTGCCCGCCGCATCGTGGAACCGCCGCGTCTGCGTGCCCTTCCCTTGCAGGGCCCCATTCTTTGGTGTTTTGTCACGTGGGTCCACGAGATTGAAGGGGCCCTGGGACACACAAATAAGTACACACAAATAACTGGATTCCCCATATTTTCCAATATTTTCTGGGTTTTTGTCTTCCCCCCCACTTCCCATATTTTCCCATATTTTCCTGGGAGTCGACGATTAATTGTGTCTGTGTGTTTGTTCCCCTCCTGAGAGATGGGCTGTGCACGCGCTCTGTGGTCATCATCGTCAGGCTGCGGAGCAAGTCTGGCACCCGGCAACAAAGTCCACGGGCGTACCGCGAATCAGAACATCACATGTCACCCAGGAGGTTGGGTAGGAAGAGAGGAACCAGGAGGAGGCGGAGGAGGAGAAGGAGAGGGGGGAAGATGATGATGACGATGATGATGATGCTGCTGCTGCTGATGATGATGATGATGATGGCATGATGGTGCTGATGATGATGATGATGATGATGATGATGATGATGATGATGATGATGATGATGATGATGATGATGATGTGATGATGGTAGTGATAATGATGATGCTGATGCTGATGCTGATGCTGATGGTGATGATTATGATGATGATGATGATGAGCATGATGATGAGTATGATGATGAGTATGAGAATGAGAATGAGAATGATAATGATGATGATGATGATGATGATGATGATGATGATGATGATGATGATGATGATGCTGATGCTGATGCTGATGCTGATGCTGATGCTGATGCTGATGCTGATGCAGAGGAGGAGAATGAGGAGGAGGAGAATGAGGAGGAGGAGGAGGAGGAGGGAGGGAGGGAGGGAGGGAGGTAGAGTCTCAAGGCCCACTCTTCTGAACCGCCCAGTCTGCTTGCCCTGCCCCTCCCCGCCCATCCCTCGGCACGACCAGCGAGGAAGGCGCCGCCGCGGCGCCGCCGGCGGGGGCAGCCGGCAGGCAGGGCAGCGCTTCGGCCTCAGCGGCCCGGCGGGATGCAGGCCGCCGCCGCGCGCGCGAGGAGGTCGGCCGCCGCGAGGGGCCGAAAAGCGGCCGCCGGGGGCCGCTGTGCACCGACGGCGCCGGAGCAAGCCGAGGGCCGCGGCGCTCGCGCGACTCACACACCCACACCCACACACGCACCACACGCACCCCCACACACACACACACACACACACTCACACACTCACACACTCACACCCACACTCTCACACACACACCAACTCACACATCCACCAACACACACACACACCAACACACACACACACACGACCACACACACACACACACACACGCACTCGGGTTCACGCCGTCGGGGCAGGGAAGACGCCCGGACCCTTGTCGAGCGAAGTGGCGCCAGGCGAAATGACGCCGCCAAGGACCCCCTGGGGAGCCGGAAGGTGAGCGCACGCACAAACACACACTCACACAGACACCCACACACACACACATACACGCACGCACACACACACATAAGGAAACACCCACACGCACACTCGCGCGCACACACACACACACACACACACTAGTTCAAGCATCGCGGCAATGAGCGCTGCGGAGGGCGCAGTGCAGGTCGAGCGAAAGCGAGACGCGCGCGGACCGACCCAGATCAAGCGGCGTGGAGGGCCTGGATCTGCCCACAGGAGATAGACTGCATCACTCGCGAGGGGTCGATCGCAAGGGAAGCCGCGGTGGAGGACGAAGACGACCAGAACGACCACGACGACGACGACCACGCCGAAGACCACGACGACGACGACCACGACAACGACGACGACGACGACGAGCAAGGAGAAGGAGAGGGGCAGTGCGGCAGTGTGAGTCGGGCAGAGAGGAGGCCAAGGGGGGGGGGGGCCACAACGGCGGTGCGGAGGGGGCCAGGCAGGAGACACTAGTGGGAGCCCTGTGGGCAGAAATGCCCAGACGGGGGGAGAAACGCGGCGGCAGCGATACGGCAGGCAGGCAAAGGGGCGCCAGGCGGGGCGAGGCAGAGGAGAGAAGCCGCGAGGCAGGAGAGGCGAACCCGTGAGCCCGCGCACACACACACACACACACACACACACAAACACACACACACACACGCACGCACGCACACACACACACAAACACACACACACACACGCACACGGCGTCGTCGTCGTCGTCGTCGTCGTCGTCGTCGTCGTCGTCGTCGTCGTCCAAGCCCGCCCACACTTTGACTCGGCAGGCGCGCGCGCTCGCGCGGGGCGGCCCGACACAGGCAGGGCCCGGGCCGCCGAGCAGCAGGAGGCGGGGGAGGCGGGAGGGCGCGGAGGGGGGGGCAGGCAGCAGGAGGCAGGCGCGGGCGGCGCGGCAGTCGGCCTCCCCTGCGGCTGTGGAGGGCGATCAAGTGGAGAGGAAGCATGCTGCAAAAATAATTGCCAGATGCCTAAAACATGAGTTAAACCTGATTAAACCATGTTTTGTTTTATAAAAACGATCAGTGGAGAGGAAGCGTGCTGCAAAATTCGCCGGCCCAACGGGCCAGGGCGTGCTAAGATCTCCGGCACCTGGTTAACAATATTTCTAGTTCGCGCGCGCGGGGCGGCCCCTGGGGGTCCCCGGACGAAAAGTACCCCGGCAAGGTCCCGGCAAGTCCCCGGCAAGGTCCCGGCAAGTCCCCGGCAAGGTCCCGGCAAGTCCCCGGCAAGGTCCCGGCAAGGTCGGGCCAGAGATGCCGGAGCCCTGTTACAGGGCCCCAGGACGGGCCAAGAGGTCCCCAAGAAGCCTCCAAGACGGTCCAAGAGGGCCCCGAGACGGCCAAAGATCGCCCGAAGACGCCCAACAGGGCCCCAAGACAGCCCAAGAGGCCTCCAAGACGCCCCAAGGGCCTTCCAAGAGGCCTCCGAAGAGGGCCCCAAGAGGCCAAAATCGTTGATTTTCATTGTTTTTTTCTATGTTTTTTGCGTTCTGGCTTTTTCGGCTTCCGGACGCTCCAAGACGGCCCAAGAGGCCCCCAAGACCGCTCCAAGACGGCCCACGAGGCTCCCAAGACGGCCCCGGAACGGCCCAGGAGGGCCCCCAAGACGGCCCAAGTGCCGCCCAAGACGGACCAAGAGGCCCCAAGACGGGCCCAAGAGGGGCTCAAGAGGGGAACCGAGAACTGAAAAATCGAGCCCTCCGCCCCAGAAGGCGCCCAGGAGGCCCCAAAAAGGCCCCAAGAGGCCCCCAAGAGGCCCCCAAGACGCCCCAAGAGGCGCCCAAGAGGCCCAAAAGAGGCCCCAAGAGGCCCAAAAACGGCCCCCAAGAGGCCCCCAAACTCGGCTAGCCCACAACGGTGCGACAATGTGGGCCGGCGGAATGAGCGAAGCGATTAAATAATTGCCAGATGCCTAAAAGCAAGCGTTTTAAGCATTTCCAGGGCATTGCTCCGACCGTTTAAACACATGTTTCATTCGATGATGGGCCTGTTGGGGTGTCCATGGTCGTGGCATCCACAACCCTACAGTCAGCCCGTATCATGAGGATGCGCGGCAGGGATGCAAGGGCCTTGGAGGCCCACGTGAACGTTTCTAACGAGGCTGGCCCGCGAAGGTCGCCAAGGATGGGCCGAAGGAGCAAGGATGCGAGGGTACCCTTAGGACGGTTGCCTATCCTTGCTATGCGGGTTGACTGTAAACAAAAAGAAGATGGCTGCCCATTTTTTTCACAACTGTACAACTCTCTGTCGCTAAATTGACAATTATGAGCCACGTCTGCATCGCAGAGCGGGGGGGGGCTCGGAAGGGGCATGCCACTCCTTGACAAACACCTCGGCCCGATGTGTAGTGTAGTCGCCCTGATCGATGTAGCGATCTACAAAACCGACCCAGAGGTTTAGTTCGGAGTCGGATCTCTGAATGAAGGGTGTCACCGGGTTCGGCAATGACAGGTCACGTTAGGCACACCTTTTTCCCCAGATGGACCACTGCGGCGCGGAGACCCAGTCTGGTTAGGATCACTGGCAGTGTACAGTGCGAGCGGAGAAGTGCGACAATACCGCAGAAGAACCCTGGGTAACTAGCTGCGTGGACGCTGCGTTGGGCGGAGAGTCCCAACACAAGAACGTTGGGAGACGGGAAATATCCGTCAAGGGGCAACCCAACGGTATCAATACCGCTACTCCCCAGACCTCTCGCAGGGTGCGTTCTAGCTAGGATTTCGAGGCGAATCAGAAGTGTCGACGAGGACCTCCCAGGAGGCCCGACAAGGGGAAAACGAGGGAGGGCAGAAGTTTGGGTACCTGTTCCTTCTCTGAGTCAGAGCGAAGGGAAAAGGCCAAAAAGAACGACACACACGCACACACACGCAAAGAAGCCCCCGTCCATCCTTGAACCCCATCCTCTGCCATCAATCTCCGCTCCCACCTCCGCTGTCCCTGGCCTCAAGGCGTCGCGGCCGGGCTAGGGCCCGCTCGGGCGCTGCGGCGAAGCTGCTCCGCTCCACCGCCAGCGTTCCCTGCGAAACGAGGGGGGCAGGAAGAGGGAGGGAATGGGGGAGAGAGAAGAGCGGGCCCCGAGGCAAGAGGGGGGGGAGGACGGGGACGAAGCCTCGAGACACCATGGGCTCCGCCAGGATCTCATGGGGCTCCCTCGCCGGTCGTCGGTCGGGCGTCGCTCGCTGCCGGTCGTCGGACGATCGGGCGCCGCGCGGGGGAGGGCGGGGCGCGAGCAGGGCGCGCGCAGTGCCGCGGGGGCGACGGGGGGGCCCGCTGCCGAGAGCGCCGAGGGGGGGGCCCCGCGCGCGCCGGCCCCCCAAAAAAGGCCACAGGCAGGCCCGCAGGCCGCGGCTGGCCGAGTCTCCGGGCGGGGGCGGGGCGGCGGCGGCGAGAGGACTGCGAGGCGGAGGGAGGCGCCGCCGCGGGGTCTGCGGGCCCTCGGGCGGATTCTGTTCGCGTCTGGCACTGCACACACACACACACACATCCTAAAACGACGCGAAGATCGGGACAAAATCGGATCGGGACAACTCGAAATCTCTGAGAATCGGCGGGTTTGGAGGATGTATTGGCGTTCCGGAACGCTCTGAGAGCGCTCCGGAACGCTCTGGAGCGATTTATCCCGATCCTAGCCCTGTTTTACATCCCCTGGTCGGAACGGCCTTGCACCGTCCCTTGGTGCATGTCCGGAGTGGCATTCCGCGGCGCGGGACCTGCTTGTGTGTTGTTGCTGCTGTTGTCGTTGTTGTGGCTGTCGGTGCTGTTGTTGTCGCTGCTGCTGCTGTTGTTGCTGTTGCGCTCTCACCCTAAAACAAAGTGGTGATGCCCCTCATTGGTGCACGTTGTCTTCTGTAAGTCAACTGCCCCCATCGGGGCTCGCACCCTGTCTTTTATCGGGGGAAGCCTTCCTGCGCTAACGGGTTTGTTGGCCCCCCCCCCCTACAACAACAACGCTTCCCGCCTAGCACGCCCTCCGCGTGCATTCCAAGAGCACGCTCTCGCGCGAGACGTCCTGAGAAGTTCAGCAGGAATCGCGCTCTCGCGTGAGACTTCCTCTCAATGTATTCAGGCGCCGCGCCCTCGGCACTCAGTAATCCCGTTGTCGCGTTGGCTTGTTTCGCGGTTTACTTGGGAATCGCGCTATCGCTTGAGACTTCCTCGCGATTCATGCGGCACTCACGCTTCAGCAGCCCGCCTGCTCGACCTGGCCGCCTGGGCAGGCCTTCCACACACGCCTGCTAGGGTCTGCCCGCCCGGTCTGCCCGTCCAGCATTGCCACGTGTTTTCCGCTCATGGCCCCCTCTCCTGTTAATCTCTCTCGTGGTCAATCCTTCACCCTCCCTCGTCCATCCGTCCTCTCTTCCCCTGCTTCAGGGGCTGCACTACATGCGCGTAGCAGGTCAGGGGGATAGACCCCCAAAAGGGTACTATCGAAGACAAAGAGGCCGGGTACCGAGGGTGTGGGATATACGTATTGAATGGCACGCGGACAGATCGGAGCGAACAGTCTGAAACTGAGTGTTGTTGTTGATGTTGATGGTTGCGTTGTTATTGGCATTGTTGTTGTTAGTATTGATGTTGTTGGTGTTCATGTTGTTATTGCCCTTTTTCTTATAATCAATTTTCGCTTCTAAAGCATAATTGCAATTGGTCCCCCCTGCCGGGTGACCACTGTGTTTTTTTCAATTCAAATGTTATTACCAGGCCTCGCTCTCCCTTTCCTACACACAAAAGGAAACTGTAGGGGTCATCACACTGTGCCCCTGGCCGTTACGACAACAACGGTTCCCGCCTGGTACTTCCCGCCTGATACTACCCTGATACTTCCCTGGGTCGCGGGTGGGTCGCAGGGTGGTCGTGGGTTGGTCGCGGTGTGGGTCGCGGGTGGGTCGCGGGCTGGTCGCGAAGTGGCAAGGACGACGAGGACAACAACGCAACAACTGAACGCAACAACGCACCAACAATCCGCACCTCGGAACTCCACTTCAACTGCGCACCCAAAGACAGTGACTGACCAGTCGGCCTCCTGACCTTGATCAAGATGATGGTACGCTCACAGAGATCGTGGCCCAACGCCGATGATTCTCATTTGTTTTACATGAGCTTCGCAACAATGCAAGGGCAAGGGCTCATGGGCAGTTCTGCGGGATTGAGCCTGGAAGAGGCCCGAAGATCCGAACTTCTGTAGCCTTAACTCTCACAACGGTTGTTTGTATGTGTTGGTGTGCATGTACTCGTCCCTGCCACCCTCAAAGAAATCGTTGTCCCAGCACGTCCTCCTGTCTACCTGAGTTTGTCTGTAACTATTGCGGTTGCTTCTACGTGACTTGTTCATGAATGCTTCCACGTGTACGCTCTTGGCTTTCCTAGAGAAGCCAGGGCCCAGGCAGATCTTCTCGACCCAATTCCTTTCAACACGTACGAGCCTCAACCTCCAGCTCTTGTTCTCTTACTCACCTCGCCCCTGTCTCCCTTCGCCAGAGGAGGATGAGCTCAAAGATCTAAGAATCAATCCTGCCGCCACCTAGCCTTCAGTCGGGCCTGTCCTCCTACAGGGGGATTTTCGAAGAACATAAACAATACCCCCAAAATAATTTAAACTACTCAAACATGAACACTTTTTGAATCTTGTTTTTTACGTTTTTGTTTTCTTTGGGGGGGTATTCTACTTTCGTCGAAAATCCTCCTGTATGGGGGACACGCCCGACATAAACCTAGCCCTAAATCTCACCCTTCCCCCCGCCCTCCCCCGAGGCCCACGACCGCGCGCCGTCGCGCATGTTCTGCCGCGGCACCCGAAGGGCGGGTCCCTGGAGGCCAACGCGAGGCCCCTTGGGCGGCGGAGCAGGGGGAAACCGACGCCGCGCCTCCACTTGTGGGAGTGGAACATCTCCATATCCACGGCCTCGCGGGCTGGGCCCCTGTGCCGCGATCCCATGGATACGGGCAGTTATTTGCTGGATGCCCCGCGCGGAACGTATCCATGCGACCGCGTATCCACGGGGTCGCGCCCTGGAATCCAAACCGCGAGGGTGTGATCACGATCCCCGATATGGACACGCTCGCCGCTCATGATCCACGGACCTCTCCCGGGGTGCGCTCCGGCGAGAACCTCGTGGCGCGTCCGCCCGTGGAGGCGAGAGGGCCTCGCAGGAGCCCGAGGCAGCGCAGAAGACGAGCCGGGCCAGCTCCGGGGCCGCTCGGGGAGCCCGCGGGCGCCATGCCAAGGAGGCCACCCTGGGGAGGCCGTCTCTGCGCAGCCCGCAGCCTTACCTCAGGAAACAACCGCTGGGAGGTCTTCGTCGGAAGGATGAGAGAGGAGGATTAGGCCCCATTGCGGGGCAGTTGCGCCAGAGTGTCGGGTCGGGCGAAAGGGGGGGATAGCAAAGGGGGGTGTTGAGAATCAGCTCCCGGCGCCGGAGGCGGCTATGTATCGAGGAATGGGCCCCTCGGTGAGGCCGAAACCAGCTGCATGCAGCAATTTTCGTACCCCCCCCTTTCCCAATCCCCCCCTTTCGTCCGGCCCGAGAGTGGGGCTTCGGATCAGGCGGAGTGAAATCGGATTCCGCAGGATTCCGCGGGATCAAGCCGGACTTCGGACCAGGGCAAAGTCAGAACATGACCTCCCAGGAGCTGCATCCGAACTTACCACCACCACCTCTCAGATCTGACGTGGCGAACAACAGACAACATCGCAAAAGATACACGCCGGTCGGAAGAAGTAGGTAAAAGCATGAAGCAGGAAGGCCTTGGAAGTAGATTGGGCTGCCCCCCGCCCCCCGAAGAGGAGGAAAGAAGGAACACCGCTCGACTCTTGAAGTAGGAAGGCGCCTGAAGTAGATTAGGAGCTGGGCATCCAGAAATACTTACTTCCAACGACTGGCGTGTATCGGGCCGGGCGAAAGGGGGGGATAGCAAAAGGGGGGGGGGGGGAGAATCAGCTCACGTAGCTGATTTTCCCGGCGCCTCCCGGCGCCAGGAGGCGCCCATGTATCGAGGAATGGGCCCCGCGGCGGGGCCGAGACCAGCTGCATGCAGCAGATTTCGTACTCCCCCCTTTCCCAATCCCCCCCTTTCGTTCGGCCCGAGTGTACCCCTGGAGCGCCCCCCGAAGAGGAGGAGAGAAGGAAAGCCCCTCGACTCTTGAAGTAGGCAGGCGCCTAAAGTAGATTAGGAGCTGGGCATGTAAAAAAAAACCCACCTTCAACGACCGGCGTGCACCCCTGGAGCTCCGCGCCATTTGTCTCGAGCCGGATCGCCCTACAGATCGCCCCGCGCCATTTGTCTCGAGCCGGATCGCCCCTACAGATCGCCCCGCGCCAGATGTCTCCCTCCCTACGGATCGCCCCTACAGATCCCCCCCCTACGGATCGCCCCTACAGATCGCCCCGCTACAGATCGCCCCGCGCCATTTGTCTCGAGCCGGATCGCTGTATCCGTGGGTGCCCCATGGGGGGCCCGACGCCGGGCAGGAGCCGAGACGCAGCACCAGGACGCCAGGGCCCCCTCCAGGAACGCACTGCTTGTTCGCGGCCATAACTTGGCGGCGCGCACACGGGGGTGGGGGGAGGGGGGAATTCCTAATACTATACGTCCGCCTTGGAGGCGCGCGTCCGATCCGAACATATAGTATACCCATCTTGTAGTATATCGTTTCTCGAGCGGTGTGGCCAGAAAGCGCCCGCCACGACGCATATACTACAAGATTTCTCGGTGCGCGCGTCGCCCCTGGGGGGGCGACGAACACGTAGTAGAAGTATGTTGGGGGGATGCCGACCGGGAAGGGCTTCTCAGAGGGAGGCTGCCTCTCAGAAGGCGCCGGCCTCACGTCTGCAGATACGGCCCGCGCCCTCTGAGAAGCAGGGGTGCGTCCAAGAAGCCCTCCCCCCTCCCCTCACCCCCCTCTGCGCGTGGATTGCAAAAAAAAACCCTGGATTGCAAAAAAAACCCTGGATTGCAAAAAAAAACCTTGAACGAAGGATTGCAACAACAAAAAAAACTGTTTTTTTGCACGAAAAAAAGCCATTTTTTTTGTTTGCAATCCTTTGAATAACTAGGGGAACACAAAACGTGGCATTCACATAAACACTCGGAGGTCCGCGCGGGATCCTCGGGTTCGCGCCGGGCCCCCCCTGGCGGCGCCTCGGGGCGCCGCCCCCGGCGCGCCCCGCGCGCCAGGGAGGGGGGATCCAGCGCCGATCCGAGAAATCCGCGCGGACCGCTGAGCTTTTATGTTTATGCCACTCTTTGCTCCCCGAAATTTCACGGGCGAAGCACGGCATAAGATAAACTGTTTCGCTGTCGGGGGCGCCTGTCCCAGGGCGGCTGGAAAGTTTATACCCTTACGGTGGCACCGTAGGGGTATAAACTTTCCAGCCGCCCTGGGACAGGCGCCCACGACAGCGAAACAGTTTATTTTATTATCTTGCACAGCTGTGCTCTAGAGCTCGGACATCTTTATTTTCGTCGTTCGTCGTGTCGTTCGTCCCCCTCGCCCCCCCCCTGTCCACGCTTCCCAGGGTAGCCCCCCTGGGCCACGGAACCCTTTATTCTCTTGCACAGCTGTGCTCTAGAGCTCGGACATCTTTATTATCTTGCACAGCTGTGCTCTAGAGCTCGGACATCTTTATTTTCGTGTCCTGGTCGTCCCCTGGCTCTGGCCCTCACCCCCCTCCCTGGGCCACGGAACACTTTCGTGTCCTGCTCGTCCCCCTGGCCCTGGCCCTCACCCCCCCCTGCCCCCCGTCCAGGCATCCCAGGGCAGCCCGTCCAGGCTTCCCAGAGCAGCCCCCCTGGGCCACGGAACCCTTTATTTTCGTGTCGTTCGTCGTTCGTGTCGTTCGTCCCCCTGGCCCTGGTCGTCCCCTGGCCCTGGCCCTCACCCCCCCCTGCCCCCCGTCCAGGCATCCCAGGGCAGTCCGTCCAGGCTTCCCAGGGCAGCCCCCCTGGGCCACGGAACCCTTTATTTTCGTGTCGTTCGTCGTTCGTGTCGTTCGCCCCCCTGGCCCTGGTCTGGCCCTGCCTGGCCCTGGCCCTCACCCCCCCCTGCCCCGTCCAGGCATCCCAGGGCAGCCCGTCCAGGCTTCCCAGAGCAGCCCCCCTGGGCCACGGAACCCTTTATTTTCGTGTCGTTCGTCGTTCGTGTCGTTCGTCCCCCTGGCCCTGGTCGTCCCCTGGCCCTGGCCCTCACCCCCCCCTGCCCCCCGTCCAGGCATCCCAGGGCAGTCCGTCCAGGCTTCCCAGGGCAGCCCCCCTGGGCCACGGAACCCTTTATTCTCTTGCACAGCTGTGCTCTAGAGCTCGGACATTTTTATTTTCGTGTCGTTCGTCGTTCGTGTCGTTCGTCCCCCTGGCCCTGGTCGCCCCCTGGCCCTGGCCCTCACCCCCCCCTGCCCCGCGTCCAGGCATCCCAGGGCAGCCCGTCCAGGCTTCCCAGGGCAGCCCCCCTGGGCCACGGAACCCTTTATTTTCGTGTCGTTCGTCGTTCGTGTCGTTCGTCCCCCTGGCCCTGGTCGCCCCCTGGCCCTGGCCCGCACCCCCCCCTGCCCCGCGTCCAGGCATCCCAGGGCAGCCCGTCCAGGCTTCCCAGGGCAGCCCCCCTAGGCCACGGAACCCTTTATTTTCGTGTCGTTCGTCGTTCGTGTCGTTCGTCCCCCTGGCCCTGGTCGCCCCCCTGGCCCTGGCCCGCACCCCCCCCTGCCTCCATCCGGGCAGCCCGTCCAGGCTTCCCAGGGCAGCCCCCCTGGGCCACGGAACCCTTTATTTTCTCCCTCGCCCCCCCCCCCCTCGCCAAGGCTTCCCAGGGCAGCGCCCCTGAGCCTCGGACACCTTTGTGCAAGAGCCAGGGCACGCGTGCCACTTGTTTTCGTCGTTCGTCGTGTCGTTCGTCCCCCTCGCCCCCCTCCCCCCTGTCCACGCTTCCCAGGGTAGCCCCCCTGGGCCACGGAACCCTTTATTTTCGTCGTTCGTCGTGTCGTTCGTCCCCCTCGCCCCCCCCGTCCCCCTCGCCCCCCCCCCCAGTCCACGCTTCCCAGGGTACCCCTCGCCCCCCCCCCTGTCCACGCTTCCCAGGGTAGCCCCCCTGGGCCACGGAACCCTTTATTTTCGTCGTTCGTCGTGTCGTTCGCCCCCCTCCCCCCCCCCCTGTCCACGCTTCCCAGGGTAGCCCCCCTGGGCCACGGAGGCACTCTTGGCCAAGGCCCAGAAACAAAACCAGGCCAGGCACCAGAAATCGTCGTCGTCGTCGTCGTCCTCCTCCTCCGCTTTCTTCCTGGATCCTCCTAAACCCCTCCTGGAGGAAGGAGGCGAGGGCCTCCTGTCCTTCGCAGCTCCTTTGTGCAAGAGCCAGGGCACGCGTGCCACTTGTACCGTTCTTCGCTCGCTGACTAATAACGGGCGTTATGGGGGGGGGAGGGGGGGGGGCGGGAGGGGGGCAGAACGTATAGCGCCCCCCACCCACGCCTGTGGTGCGGACGCACTGCGGCCGCGCCAGGGACGCACCGAGGGGGGCAGCGTGACGCTACGGGGGGGCGAGGGCCCTGACCTTCCAGGAGGGCTAAAACATGATCCAACCACGAACCCGGAAAGGAATATAGAAATGTAACGCATGGCAGCGTTTTCAAAGACACTTGATTGGGTGACGGGCAAATGCAATGCTGAGTGTATCGATCTTGATGTCCCCTGCCGAGGGCTCTGCTGTCCTGCGCCGTGATGAATTGCGATGTGCCATGCCGCGAGTGTGCTCTATAGCGTCGTTGATCGAGTCCTCCTTTGCATCCGAGTCCTGACCGAACTGATCTGGATCTTAAGCTCGAGCTGCCTGAACACATAGTAGCTGCCCCAGCGCCAATTGACAGGGGGACCTGCTAGGAGGACGCGCCGCGGAACGTCCCAAGGGACGCGCCAGGCGACGTGCCAGGGGACGTGCCATGGGGTCGCACCGCGGGACGTGCCAAGGGGACGCGCTACGGAACGTGCCAACGGATGTGCCACGGGATGTGCCAGGGGACGCGCCACGCGACGTGCCAGGGGAACTCGCCAAGGGACGCCCCACGGAACGTGCCAAGGAACGTGCCAGGTCGCAATGCTGAGTGTATCGATCTTGATGTCCCCTGCCGAGGGCTGTGCTGTGCTTCGCCGTGATGAATTGCGATGTGCCATGCCGCGAGTGTGCTCTATAGCCACGTGGATCGAGTCCTTCTTTGCATTCGAGTCCTGACCGAACTGATCTGGATCTTAAGCTCTAGCTGCCTGAACACATAGTAGCTGCCCCAGCGCCAATTGACAGGGGGACCTGCTAGGAGGACGCGCCGCGGAACGTCCCAAGGGACGCGCCAGGCGACGTGCCAGGGGACGTGCCATGGGGTCGCACCGCGGGACGTGCCAAGGGGACGCGCTACGGAACGTGCCAACGGATGTGCCACGGGATGTGCCAGGGGACGCGCCACGCGACGTGCCAGGGGAACTCGCCAAGGGACGCCCCACGGAACGTGCCAAGGAACGTGCCAGGTCGCAATGCTGAGTGTATCGATCTTGATGTCCCCTGCCGAGGGCTCTGCTGTGCTTCGCCGTGATGAATTGCGATGTGCCATGCCGCGAGTGTGCTCTATAGCCACGTGGATCGAGTCCTCCTTTGCATCCGAGTCCTGACCGAACTGATCTGGATCTTAAGCTCGAGCTGCCTGAACACATAGTAGCTGCCCCAGCGCCAATTGACAGGGGGACCTGCCAGGAGGACGCGCCGCGGAACGTCTCAAGGGACGCACCAAGCGACGTGCCAGGGGACGTGCCATGGGGTCGCACCGCGGGACGTGCCAAGGGGACGCGCTACGGAACGTGCTGGGGACAAGCGTTTCGCTCGAGACTTCCTGTCAAAATCCGCATGCTAGACATCCGCCTGAGCGACCTGGGCACGTGAAAACAAGCGTGTTGCTCAACACATCCTCAACACATGTTCATGCTAGACATCCGCCTGGGCGAACTGGACGCGTGAAAACAAGCGATTCGCTCGAGACATCCAAAAAAACATCTTCATGTGAGACGTCCGCCTGGGGCACGTGAAAACAAGCGTTTCGCTCGAGACGGTTTCAACACCTCCTCATTCTAGACATCCGCCTGTGCGACCTGTACACGTGAAGGCAAGCGTCTCGACCTGGACACGTGAAAACAAGCGTATCTCTCGAGACATTCTCAACACATCCTCATGCTAGGCATCCGCCTGGGCAACCTGGACACGTGCAAACAAGCATCTCGATCGAGAGTTTCTCAACACATCCTCATGCTAGACATCCGCCTAGTCGACGAGGACGCGTGAAAGCAAGCGTCTCGCTCGAGACATCCTCAACAAATCCTGGCGCTAGACCTCTGCCTGGGCAACCTGGAGGCGTGAAACCAAGCGTCTCGCTCGAGACATCCTCAAGATCTGGGCTCGTGAAAACAAGCATTTCACTTGAGAGATCCTCTAAATTCTAGTCCCCAGGAGAGGACAATCCATAACACAAAACAAGCGTTTCGCTCGAGACATCCTGAACAAATTCTGAAACACAAGCGTTTCGCTCGAGACATCCTGACATTTTAATTCGCCGGCCCTCTTCCCACTCGTCATTTATCGCAAAAGAAATCCGCCGGCCCTCTTCCCGTCAAATCCGGGGGGTAAACAGCTAAAAGAGAACCCTGGGCCTACGCCCTTTCCGGGAAAATAGCACCAGGACGTCGACGTCCTGATTCCTGTCGAGGTTTGAGGCAGTCCAGATAGATCTACAAGTCTGGAGTGCTATTTTCTAGCGCCGGGCACCACGCGCGTTTTAGGCCCAGACGGTCAAAAACAAAAGCGCTGCCCAGGCCCAAACACTGGCCAGAACTTGCAGGATGGCGGCCTCGCAGTGCGGCAGGGCTCTCCCCGGGGGGCGGCCGGCCTCGACGCTGCCCCTCTCCAGCGCGAAGGCCACGGCCTCGGAGCAGGCGGCCCGGCGGCGTGCGGCGCCGCGGCAGGTGCCGGCCGCGGTTCCGTCCGGGGACGTCTCGCTTGGGCTGTGTTCGGTGCTGGTGCTGTGCTGCGCGGCCGTGCCTCGGCTCTGCTTGGGGCTGCCGGCTTCCCTCCCCTCCCGTGTTTAGGCCGAAAGCCGACGTGTCGAACACGGGGGGCAGAAGGCCAGCGTTTCTGACATCCGCTGGAAGGGGAGCATCGAGCTGAGCTCGGCAATACGGCGCCATCCCCCCCCTGGGATTGCCCCTGAAGAAGCGAAGCCTCCAGCGGAGTGGTATAAATTCATGGACGGCACTTTCCTCGCATGTCGGCCTCCAGGGCCGATTTCGGCCCTCGACGCCATCAGGAAACTATTTCGGATGGGCCCGGGGAAGGGGCCGAGACCTCTGGGGCACCTTGGATGGGAAAAGAAGACCCCATTCAAGCCTGGGAACAATCACCACGGAAACGCAAACATGCGAATCACATGTTCACATAGATGTGTATCGACATATGTGCTTATACATATAAGCACGTGCATAGACATAATCGTTTACACGTGAACTGGACATCTCAGCACACGACGTGTGTTTTACACGACAACAAGCAAACAGGTAGGCTAAAACCTGCGATCTATAACGCAATTGGTGCGCGTATTTGCTACGACCACAGACCAATTTCTAACAGCTTGCGGGCAACCTGTACATCCTTGCCACTCGGCCACGCTCGTGCTTCGCCCCCCTCCTCCGCCGACTGGACCCCCGCTGAGGGGGTTGCGCTCCCGATCCTCCCCCAGGAGGACGTCGTCGCACCACCGACCCTTCGAGGGCAGGGGGACGGGAGGAACTGGGGAGGCTGGAGGGAAGGGGGGAGGCCGACGGGAGGCCGACGACCGCTTAAAGCAGCATCTGCTTCTAAAAACTGCGCAGATGCCCCCGCACACGCGGGCAGCCGAAACTTGAAGGTCACCGCTGCCTCACTGGCCACTGCAAACTACGCACTGCGGCGATCCCCCCCCGACCAAGGCCGAGGCAACGTGGACGGAACCTGCACCGAAGGCCGCCGCGCAGAATGGCGCAGCGTGGGGAAGGGAAGTGCATTCCCAGGGGCGCGGGCGCAGGAGGAGGAGGAGGAGGAGGAGGAGAAGGAGGAGAAGGAGGAGGAGGAGGAGGAGGAGGAGGAGGGGGGTGGAGGAGGCCCAGCAATCTGGGGGAGAGCCGAGACCTTCACAGAGGGCGCTCGAGCCGCCGCTGGTGCGCGTGATCGGAGCCTCGGGCCTGCAGCAAGGCGTCGGTGAGAGACGCAGCTGACGCCGTGGCTGAGCCCGTGCTGCGCTGCACGCCGGCGCAATATATTAGGAGGCAACTACGGGGAGGTCTCTGTCGGAAAGACTAAGGAGGATCAAGCTCCATTGGGGGGCTGGTGCGCCGGATGAGACCGCGGATGAAGCGGGATTGAAACGGGACTGCGCCGGATTGAGCGGGATTTCACCAGATTCAGCCGAAGTTCGGACCAGGGCCAAGACAGAGCGTGACCTCCCAACAGTTGCATCCGAAAATAGAGCCAGCGGCCGGGGCAACTGTTTTCCTCATTTGTTCGGAATAGCAAGTGTAAACGTGACTCGCAGCACCGTCCGTCCGGCGCATAGAAAGGTCGGACTCAGCGGCAAGCGGGTACGCAGCGGCGGGGCTCAAACCGCAGGATGTATTGCAGGAGGGTCATAAGGGACCAGAAGAGGCTCCGAATGACGGGGCAGACAGCGGTCTTCAGGGAGTGGTTCGCTGCTCCAGCGATGGCGTTGATGTCGGTGTTCTTGAGGGCGAGCTGGCGCGTATCTTTAGGGGCTCGGTCAGTGGTGAGCTCGCCAACGAGGTTGCCACCCTCTGGCATGAAAACAAAAACGGGCCATTCAGGTCCCGCGGGACGGAGTGGCCAGGGACCAGCGGGGGACAGCGTCACGGGCCGTAGGAAGACACTGATCTGCGACTTCTTGGGATCGCCGGCGTCGATGGCTTCCCCGCAAGGCATGCGACTCTCGATGTACGGTTGCACCTTGGATGCGTCGAGTTGCCTCTTCAAGGAAGCGGGCCGCCAGCGGCCGCGGAGGGCATCCACCATTGATCGACTCTCTCTGGCTATCTCGGGGGGGCCGCGGGGCCTTTGACTTCGATACTCCAGATTTCGTAATAAAAGGGAGGGGGTCTGGACCCTCCAAGACAAGCCATTTCAGACCTCCCCCGTGGGAGAACCCTCCAAAACATCGTCCTCAGACCCCCCAGGCCCTCCAAGATAGCTTGGAAAAGAGCCCCCCCGAAATGAGACCCCCCTCCCTTTATTACAAAATCTGGAGTACCTTGGAGGACGAGACGGCGCTTCCATGGGGCCCACAGTAGGGCCTTCCGATCGGATGACCTAAGGGAGGGCCTGGCGCAGTGCCTATAGGGCGAGAAGGCTCCTCATTGGCCCGCAGGGCGCTGGCCTCGACGTCGCGGTGCGGGGAAGACGAGGCGTTGGTGTACAGTGAGCGGGTTGAATAAGGAACACTTACTTTTCAAAAGGGGCTCGGTCGTTCCTTAGGTTTTACATGCGTTATTTAGAGTTCCTTATGTGTTATCTATAATGTATCGTTCCTTATGCGCTACTCCTTGGTAAAAAAGGGGCTTCGTTCCTTATTTATCGTTCCTTAGGTCAGGCCGATGACTGTACATCGTGTCGTCGGAGAGCGCGATGGAGCCGTTGTAGATGACGATGCACTGGGCCCCCCAGCTCGGCAGTGGCTTGAAGTCGGCGTGCAAAATGTTTGTTTCGGCGCCATACGAGAGATCGGGCCAGCGGTGAACGCGCAGCCCCGTCCAAGGAGCCGAACTTCTTGGTGTCGCTGGTGGGGCGTCGTACCCGGTCGTCTCGAACGATGTGAGCAGCTTGCACCACTTGATACGCATGGGATCTCCACCATGGGTCGATCGGGACGCGTTTGGACTGCGTGGCGTCGATGCGTTGCTGCACATACTTGGCGCAGTTGGGGCCGCGGAAGATGGCAGGCGAGACCGCATGCTCGTGGGCCAGTGTCTTCAGCTTGATGCCGAGGAAGAGAGAGAGAGAGAGATGATCACTTGGTGGCTAACGCGTCTGCCCGATAGGATGGCTGCGTCGTGCGCGATAGTGGAATTGGCGGCAAACTCCTACATGGCGTGCGAGGGCAAACTGAAGAAGATGCGGTCTATGTCAGAAGCCGTGTGGTCGGCTTTGTTGAAGAGGGTGGGCAGGGCCGGGCAGGTCCGCCTCGATCTCCAGCATCGAGCCGAAGAAGGTTTCCAGAAAATGCTGCTGCTGGGGGTAGCTGCTGTGCAGGATGAGGCGGGCGTGGTGTGGCTGCGGCTGCATGAAGCTGGTGTGCGGGCGGCAGCCTGTGTTGAAGTCGCCAACCGAGATAAACACGCAATGCTGGCACTTCGTCTCGGCCCATGTGCGCTGTGGACGCCATGCACGCGTGACCTTGGCCCTGGCCACGGCGTCGGTGGTGTGGTTGTGGATGCTCACGGTGATAATGGTGTTTCGAGAGACGGCATGCGTGATCGCGACGAGCATCAAACGGTCGTCCACGGCCGACTCGGACGAACATTTGCGGTCGCTGGCAAGGCTGACTTTAGTCGAGCTGCATCGGCATATACCAAGGGTCGAGGGTAGCAACTCCACCCGTTGCCAGTTGGGGCGCGCCAATGGTGTTCGTGAGCTCGGAAAGCGAAATATTGTGCGGGTGCGGTTGGGGGTCCACCAAATGCCCTGAGCAGAGCCTCGGACCCGTGCACTTCCTGGATCATGATGAGGCGCTTGCGCTTCGTGAAAGGGGTGAGGTGAGCCCGCTTCTTGCGACGTCTTGTTCGCGACGGGCGAACAAAAAACGACCCCAAGGCCAGGAGAGCGAAAGACATTCAGAAGCGCATGCTTTCCTAATTCCCCTGCCGACCCACTCGCTGCGCGATTTAGGGGCGACGGACATTTGCCGCTACTCCAGCCCCCTGCGCGGCCCGCGTAGGCTTCCCCTTTGCCAAGTCGTAGGCAGCGGGACCGCCCGCGAGCGCCTTCCGCTCGCGGAGTGGGAACTCGTTTCAAATCGAGGTATCCAGCTGCGCCACCATTCCTCCCAGGGCTGTGGGAAGATGTGGGAGCGGGCGGGGCCCGCGGACTCCTTCGACCTGGCCAGACTCGGCTCTTCCTCCACCAACTGCTCCCCACCGCTCCTCCTCCTCCTCCGGCTTGTTTCCATTCCTCCCCCGGCCCATCCCCATCGTCAGTCCTTAGAGAACTGTATGTATAACTGCATGTGTATTCTAGACACGCTTGTAAATATTCGTATCTGTAAACAGGGAGGTTTAAAACAACAAGGAATTGTCAAAAAAAGAATATTGTAAATTCTAAGTTGTCCCGTAAAGATTGCAGCCCCGAAGCAAGGCAGACAACAAAGCTAGGACTTACAAACAAAAACAAGAAGCGGACCCGCGACGCGGCATGAAACAAAACAAGGAACACCCTGGAACAGCAGGAGGAAGATCTGGCGGAAGATCTTGAGGAAGATCTGGCGGAAAATCTGGCGGAAGATCAGGCGGAAGATCTGGCGGAAGATCTCGCAAAAGATTTAGAAGATCAATCTGCAGGAAGATATAGCGGAAGATCGGGCGGAAGATCTCGCGGAGTATCTGGAAGAAAATCAGGCGGAAAATCTGGCGGAAAATCTCGCGGATCATCTAGCGGCTAGCGGAAGATCTGCCGGAAGATCTGGCGGCAGATCTGGCGGAAGATCTTGCGGAAGATCTGGCGGATGATCTGGCGGAATATCTGGAAGATGAAACTGGCCGACGATCTGGCGGAAGATCCGGCGGAAAATGTGGGATATAACTCTGGAGGATGATCTGGCGGAAGATCTGCCGGAAGATCTCGCGGAAGATCTGGCGGAAGATCTGCCGGAAGATCTCGCGAAAGATCTGGAGAAAGATTTGGTGGAATATCTGGAGGGAGATATGGTGGAAGATCTGGCGAAAGATCTCGCGGAAAATCTGGCGGAAGATCTGGCGGAAGATCTTGCGGAAATTCTTGAGGAAGATCTGGCGGAACATCTGGAGGAAGGTCAGGCGGAAGATCTGGAGGATAGATTTGGCGGAGAATATGGCGGAAGATCTGGCGGAATATCTGGAATGCAAATCTGGCTGAAGATCTGGCGGAACATCTGGCGTGAGATCTGGCCGAAGATCTGGCGAAAGATCTGAGTGAAAACCTGGAAGAAACTTCATATTCCAAATCTTCCGCCAAATTTTCCGCTATCTTCCGCCAAATGTATCCTTCAAATGCTCCGCCAAATTTTCCGCCAAATCTTCCGCCAAAATTTGCTCCAAATCTTCCGCCAAATCTTCCGGCAAATTGATCCTCCAAAACTACCGCGAGATCTTCTGAAAAATCTTCCGCAAAATCTTCCGCCGAATCTTCCGCCAAATATTTCTCCAAATGTTCCGTCAAATCTTCCGCCAAATCTTCCGCTATATGTATCTTCCGCCAGATTGATCCTCCAGATCTCCCGCGAGATCTTCCCGCAAATCTTTTACCAAAGGTTCCGCCAAATCTTCCGCCAAATCTTCCGGCAAATCTTCCTCACAATCTTCCGCCAAATCTTCCTCCAAATCTTCCGCCAAATTTATCTTCCAGATTTTCCGCCTGATCTTCCGCCAAGTCTTCCGTCAGATCTTTCGCCAGATCTTCCGCCAGATCTTCCGCCAAATCTTCCGCCAGATCTTTCCCCGGATCTTTCTCCCTCAGATTTTCCCGCAGATCTTCCCCCCAACATTTCTCAAAATTTATCGCATTGCAACCTCCGCCAGGGGGAGAAGGAGGAGGAGGAGGAGGAGAAGAGGAGGGGGAGGAGGAGGAGGAAGAGGGGAAGAAGGAGAAGAGAGAGGAAGAGGAAGAGGAGGTGCGGGAAGATAGCCGTGACCATGTTTTAAGCTAGGTTTTATACTATTACTCGCGCGATGACGGCAGGGCATGCAACATAAAGAAGATTTTTTAAAACTATAATTTTTGAGTAGGCCCGCGAGACTGAAGCCGGGCATGCCCGACTAGTTGTTCGTATGAAATCCTTGCACATATATGTTTGTATATGTATACGTACACACACATATATATATATATACATATGTATAAACACACCTACTTTGCCACCGAGCCAACCGATAGCGACCGAATCAAAAACCCCTCATCCCACGAGTAGCAAAACCATGCAACATCTGCGCTGTCGTGCTCTGCGTGGACCTTCTCCCGCCCACGCGGCAGAACGCGTGGCACGCCTGGGGCGCGGCGCACAGGCGCCGCGAGGAAGGGCGACCTGCCGGTTTCGCCTCCGCACCGCGCTCGTGTCTCCACGGTGTTGAGCTCCCGCTAGTCGGCGGCCAGCAAGGGGGGGAAATGAGAAGGAGAACGCCCTCTCAGAAGGCGGCGGGACTTCTCAGAAACCCTCGCGCCTTCTGAGAAGTTGTTCGTGTCTTCGGGGAAGGCTTAGAAAACTTCTCAGAAGGCCGGGGGGCTTCCGAGCCTTCTGAGAAGGCCCGCCCCTTCTCACTTCCCCCCCTCGCTCGCCGCCGAGCTTGGGCGCGGCGCACATGATTCGCACGCCACGTCGTCGACGGGCGAGCGGGCGAGAAGGTCGCTGTGGCCCCGGCGCCGCGCAGACGCCGCTTGAAATCAGTGCCCCCGCCGTCTCAGGGCGGTGCATATACATAGATCATTCTGACAGCTAGCGGGGACATTACGGAGCCTGCTACAACCCAGAGCGTCGGAGCAGGCGTAAGCCTCAGAAAAGAAAACAACGTGAGTGAATCTCTCCTTCCTTGTCCAAGGGTCGCACACGATCTGAATCGAGCAACTCAGAGAAAAACAAATGGTGACGAGAAGCATCGCCAGAAGATTGTCTGAGCAGCAGCGCCGAGGAACACAGAACTACGCTCATAGAACTTCTCTCGGTGATTTTTTGGGCCCCGCTCGAGCGGGCGGTTCGTGTCGCCCTCGCCCGAGTCCCGTGAACTTCTCGCTTAGGGAATGGCGTTCCCGCGCGGGCGCGGCACAGATTGCGCTCGCCAAGTCGCAGTCGAGCGGCAGAGGCAGAGGGGCCGCGCGGGAGCGAGCAAACTGCTGTCCTGTCGCAGAAGCGCCGCACAATTCTTTTGTTGATCCGCGGGTCGAGAGCGCACCTCTTCCGGTCGAAGCTAAGCGGGCCGCGCGAAGCTTGAATAGAAGCGCCGCACAGTCTGTGAGAAAAAACAATCCTGTTCCGGCGCGGCGCATACTTCGTCTTCGCCGCGCTCAGCGGAAGATTCCCGCTCCATTTCCTGCGCGGCCAGCGCAGGTTCCCTTCGCCAGGCTCGTCGGAAGCGGGACCTCCAGCGAGCGCCTTCCGCTCGCTAGGTGGGGACGCGTTCCAATGTTGTGGGAGGAATTGTGGGAATGGGAAGGACCCGCTGACTCTATCGATATGGCTACCTGAATTCCTCCTTCTCCTCCACCTCTTCTTCCTTCTCCTCCTCCTCCTGCTTATCCTCATCCCCTTCTCCTTCTTCTCTTCCTCCTTTTCCTCTTCCTCCTCCTCCTCCTCCTCCTCCCTCAAGCACAGGGGCGCGGAGCGCAGTATAACCATTTTTTGGCTCAACTTGGCAAGCTCCCTGTCCTGCACTGAACATCCCCGGGGTGGTTGAGGGGCACCGCTTGATTGCGACACAACAGTTGTTACATTCGTGCGGTTGGCTAGTACAGTGCAAAGTTTTCGGTCGACGAGTTTTGCAAGATTGGTGTTCTGGGTTCCTCCTGAACGTCAATTTCAACGTCCGTCCCAGGCCGAGGGTTGGGTTGGAGGCGCGCGGGCTCCGAGCCCATTTAAGCCCTTCACCCCTCGGCCTGGGCGTACCTCTTCGGCTGCGTGAAGTTCCGTCCCAGGCAGTGGGTTGGGCTGGAGGCACGGGGGCTGCGAGCCCATCTAAGTCCTTCACCCCTCGGCCTGGGCGTACTACCTTCTTTTGCAGGGTCTGGAGCTCATGCTGTTGGAGGTGCTACCTTTCTGGTGACCAGTGGCGAGGCTGTGTGTGGATGAAGCGATCGCTCGCGAAGTAGCCCGGTGATCTGCGGTAGGGCCTCATAGAGCCGATTTCATTTCAGCTTAGGCGCTGGCCTTTGTCTGTGGTGGCTTGCTTCAGAACGTAATTTGTCTTATCCTCACTTTGGCGGCAGTGTTCCATTTGTATGTGTTGGGATCCTGTGTGTGTCAAAGCTCTGGTGAAAGGGATTTCATTTCAATTGACTTCATTTGTGTTCATCCTCCTCTACATCTTCCACCAGAACCAGTTGTATACGGCTCCTTCGTCATCTGAGTAGAGATCGTGTCAATTAGTTATGGCTTTGTCATTTGACCATTCCCGTTCCCATTCCCATTCCCATTCCTCCTCCTCCTCCTCCTGCTCCTCCTCCTCCTCCTCCTCCTCCTCACTCCTCACTCCTCACTCCTCCTCACTCCTCACTCCTCTTCAACGCCGGAGATCCCTGGAGGCCTCAAGAGGTCGCCAGATGCGCGGGTGGCCCCTGGGGCCTCCATAGGGCCAGACATGGATACAAACACATGCATCGGCGATCATCCGTCCTCATCCCGCCTTCATCCCCTCTCCCCCCCAAACGCGAGACGTACTCTGTGAATCCGCGGTCCCCTGAGGTCCCGATCTCGTCCTCAGGGGCAGCTCGTCCTCCCAGATCCATCCCGAGTGGCCCCGCGGCCAAGAGAACGGCCCCAGAGGAGCGAACAGTTCAGAGGAAGCACCGCCAATTGAAGAACACACGATCCGCCCAGAAGTCCAGGGCACCCATCTTTCGGACGAAGTGGATAGAACTACAAAGAAGGAAGGTGTTGAAAGCAGAGTGGGTCTCCGCCCGCCCCCTGAACAGGAAGAAAAAGGGCAAGAAAAGGCTGCTCGACTCTTGAAATAGGAAGGCCCCTAAATTTCATTGGAACCTGGGAAATCCACAAATAGGTGCTTCGGTCGAGTGGGAACGTTCGGGGGGACTTGCTCAGGGAGGGAGACGTCGACCTGGAATATGCGATACATCGCCGATGATTCGGCGATGTGCCACTTCGAGCAAATTCGTGAGCTCCTGGGCGGGGTGGGGCTACTGGGCCCGTACTGGCGATCAAATAGGCGATTGGGGGTCTACGCGCTACCCCCTGAGCCCACCCGCCGCCGACGCGGCAAATGCACACCCTCCTCCCCACGGAGGTATTGAAGGCCCAATCGCCGATGCATCAGGGCCGGATCGCCGATACTGGTCTTGAGCCGATGGGCTAGGAGGATCGGGCCGCATCGCCGATGCATCGGGGAGGCATCGGGGAGGCATCGGCGACGCATCGGCGATGCATCAGCGCCGCCGCCGTGGGGAAACATCGGGCTGCACACCGAGCCGCATCGCCGATGCATCGGCGAGGCGGCGCGATCCTCCGACCCAACAGCTACTGGCAGCGCTGCTCGCCAAATCTTTCCCCGGGGTGCGTTCTGACCAGGAACCCAGCAGGGGCGACGACGGCCTCCAAGGAAGCCCAAAATGGCGAAAACGAGGGCAGGGCGCGGTATCGATGTCCTTTTCTCCCGCGGATCTACTCGGGTCCCATTCGGGAGGCCTGCAGTCCCGTGGGCGTCCCGACGAAGGCGCCCCCCCCCCTTGATCGGAAACCTACCGTCCCGGCACTCCTATGGGCCCACCACGGCATGATCCCAAAACCGATGAGTGCGCTAAACAACAAGACTATTCGTAGAACATGAAAACCGGTGCATTAACACAAGTCGGACTCAGCCAGAACCGTTCCAGGACTTCTTAAACATACTCATGCAAGCCACTAGTCATGAAGACCAGAACTCCATCAGTCGGGACGTTGACCTGAGGAACCCTACATAAGGATCAAGGCCCCTTTTTCCCATCAGTTAAAGTTCGACTTCCCATCGGAAATCTAAGGACAACCGGAGGCAAATTGTGAAAACATCAAGGAACAAGGAGCCCCTCCCCAACGAAAAGGGGTCCTTCGTCAGCGCCCCGACTGTACAATTCCGTTCCCAAAGGCCACCCCCCCTCCCGAGGCGGTGGCACTCCGTTCTGGGCACTCCCTGGGAGCGCGCCCGGAACGGGGCGCCACCAGCCCGGGGAGGGGGAGGGGGCGGCCAGCCCCCCCCAGAGTATGGTGGTGGTTCTTCTCTGCTCTGGTGCACCAGAGGTTCTTAGAGCACCTGCCTGTTCGGGGAGACGTAAGACTCGGAAGCGGGGGACTCGGGTTGGCCTGACGGGGCCATGATGATGATAATGATGATGATAATGATAATGATAATGATAATGCTAATGCTAATGATAATGATAATGGTAGTGATAATGATAATGATAGTAATAATAATGATACTGATAATGATGATGATGATGATGATGATGATGATGATGATGATGATGATGATGATGATGATGATGATGATGGTGGTGGTGGTGGTGGTGATGATGATGATGATGATGCGTTGGCGAGACCCAGTCTGAAACTGGACGCGCGAGCTCCCGCTGCAGGCCTCCCACGAAGACTGGACGGTCAAGATCCCGGGCGCGGTCGTACAAGAGCGTCGGCAAACCCGAGGCGCACTCGAACCTTGCACGTCGTTCATTCCTGTCCGTGCTCATTTCTGACTGTGCTCGTTCCTCACTGTTCCTGGCCCCCTGGTGGCCAGGAAGAGGCCCAGGGTAGAACACTCAGAGATGAGAGGCTCTTGGCGCCCCGCAAAAAATCAAAGAACTCTCGAAGAGTTGGACATGAACAGCGTTCCCAGAGGTCCGACGTCGTGATTGTTTCCACACGGCGTCCCCAGAAGTCTCGAGCCCTTCCCCGGGACCGGCTTCTCATCCCGAGTCGTTTTTTGCCGGCCCCGGGGCCCGGCGAGGGCCCCTCGAGGCCGAAAAATACGAACAACCTCCGCCTCGATTTTTGTCAACACCTTGCCTCTCTGGGTGTGTGCGTCTCCCCGCCGTGTTTCTGCCGGCCCTGCGGGCAGGCCCGGCACGCCTCTTGGAGGCCCGGAAATTGGCACCCACACCAACACAAGGGGGGTTGCCTCCCACAGGGGGGAAGCTGATCCTAGATTCCGGTGTGGGTGGTCATCTTTCGGCCACCCTGGAAGCCAGAACACTACCACCATCACCCAGATCGGGATCTTCTTCCCTCAGTGGAGGGACACCACCGATCTTGGTGGTGGTGTCGACCTCCCCAGACATGCGACGTCCTGTTTTTTTCAGGACGGCGCCCCCGGAAGTCCCGACCCTTTCCCCGGGGACAAATTGTCATCCTGACTCGTTTTTTGACGGTCCCGAGGCCCGGCGAAGGCCTCCAGCGCCCGAAAGCGGCGAAAAACCTCCGTCCTGATTTTTTTACGACGCGAGCATGTCTGGGACCGATCTTGGTGGTGGTGTCAACCTCCAGGCCTGCCCCCCCGCGCCGCTGCCCGACGAACGCACGCGCGCGAGGCGGGCGCGCGATTCGCGGGCGCGCGGCCGCTCCCCGAGGCCCCGGCGCTGGCCGAGCTGCCCTGGCAGGCGAGGGCGGCGGCGAGCGGCGCCGCGCCCTCCTGGGAGCGCGCGGGGGGGGCCGGCGGCGGGCCGCGCGTGGGGGCAGCGGCCCTCCGCCGCCGCTGCCACGGAGGTGGGGAGGAGGGAGGAGGAGGAGGAGGAGGGAGGAGGGAGGAGGAGGAGGGGGAGGAGGGGAGGAGGAGGAGGAGGAGGAGAGGAAGGAGGAGGAGGAGGGAGGAGGGAGGAGGAGGGAGGAGGAGGAGGAGGAGGAGGAGGAGGAGGGAGGAGGAGGAGAGGAGGAGGGAGGAGGAGGGAGGAGGGAGGGGGAGGAGGAGAGGAGGAGGAGGGAGGAGGAGGAGGAGGAGGAGGAGGAGGAGGAGGAGGATCTCCCCCCGTCCTGCGTAGGGCAGCGGGGGTGGGAAATCTGTCCTAAGAGAAGGGGCGGGGCGTCTCAGAAGGCTTGGAAGTCCTCCGGCCCTCTGAGAAATGTTCCGAGCTTTCTACCCGAAGGAAGTCACAGGAAAGTTCTCAGAAGGCCGGGGCGCTTCTGAGAACCCCCGCCGCCTTCTGAGAAGGCATTCTCCTTCTCGTTTCCCCCCCACCTCGCTCGCCGCCGAGGGGAGCCACGGACTGCCCGCTTCGGAAAGCCAAAGAAATACGTCGCTACCCCAGATCCGCTCGCGTCGCGGAAGAAAACAAAAATACAACGGACGTGTTTCCCAAATGTTTGGCCTCTGGAGACCCTCGCTGGGTCTCGGGACAATCAAATAACGACTCGGGGTGAAAAATCGGTCCCAGGGAAGTGGGTCGAGACCTCTGGGAAACCACGAGGAGGGACGTACGTAGCACCCCGCAATTACGGATAAGAGTGAAGGGGCGGTGGGGTCGTCGGCAGTCAAGGAAGCTTTGAAGAAGCACGCCACAGGCACCGATTCTTTTGCACGTTACAAAACGAGCCCGACACATGCGCCGAATTCTACGTCAAAGCGACGTGCGTGGGTCGCGGGTGGGTCGCAAGGCGGGTCGCGGGGAAGGACGCCGGGCGGTCGCGGGGTGGACGACGACAATAAACAATACCAAAAGCAAAAACAAATACAACACAACGACAACAACAACAATCATTTTAAGACTGTTCGCTCTTTCTGGCACGCGTGTCATGCATTCTGTATACCCCAAACCTCGATGCGAAGAAGTATCGAGCGAGTTCCTGAATTCGGGGGTCTCTCTGGCCAGGGGCTCTCGGAATGCATACGGAGAAATATCGAACGGGAGCCGTTGTCGCCGTGTATGTGCCTCCACCAACTTGCCTGAATTACGAGAAAGTCTCTCGAGAGAGCGCCACTCTTGAGTTCGAGGGCCTCTCTGGCAAGGCCCTCTGCGAATACAGATTGACGAAGCATCGAACGAGAGCCCTTGTCATCGTAGTTGAGCATGCACCAATTTCACTGAATCAAGAGAAAGTCTCGAGCGAGGGCACCGTTCCTGAGTTTGGGGGCCTTCCTGGCCAGGGGCGCTCGGAGTAAATCGTGAGGAGGTATCGAGCAGGAGCCCCTGTCGTCGTGGCTGGGGCCTCCGCCAACTTGACAGAACTGCGAGGAAGTCTCGGGCGAGAGCGCCGTTCCCGAGTTCGGGGGCCTCTCTGGCCGGGGTGTCTCGGGATAAACTGTGAGGACGTATCGAGCAGAAGCCGTTGTCGTTGTAGCCAGGCCTCCAAGGGTCCACATTAACACTCAAGCCAACGTTCGCGCGGGAGGCTCGTTTTCAGAGTACATGTAGCCAGCGTCGGGGCGAGAGCGCGCGGAACCGTTTACAGAAATCAGTACTCTCTGGAAATGACTCGCCAACAACACCAAAACAACCACCACCACCACCAACAACAATACACACAACAACACCAACAATAACGACAACACCGACACAAGTTAACAATCACAACAACAGCAACACCAACAACGACAAGCACAACAATCATTCCCTACCTAGGCTCTGCCTAGAAGGGTTCTTATCCTGTGTGCTTACTTAAAGGGCCGGGCAATGGGCTTCGCCCCGGGCGGTTCCCCCGGCATCCGCCCGTCGGTTCCCCCAGTTACGTCTCCTTAGCTTAGCGTTGCTTATCTCATCTTATCTTAGCTTATTTCATCTTAGCTTAGCTGAGCTTCATCTTAGCTCAGGCTTATCTTAGTTTAGCTTACCTTCATCTTAGCTTCGCTGAGCTTTAGCATAGCAAAGCACAGCATAACATAGTTTTGCCCTACCTAGGCTCTGCCTAGAGGATTCTT
The DNA here is from genome assembly GCA_963575745.1 of Prorocentrum cordatum. Taxonomy (NCBI): domain Eukaryota; class Dinophyceae; order Prorocentrales; family Prorocentraceae; genus Prorocentrum; species Prorocentrum cordatum. The sequence goes on along the minus strand of CAUYUJ010021837.1, from coordinate 94,306 downwards.
ACTCGCTGGGCTTAAAGGCGCCGGGGAGTGGGCTTCGCCCCGGGCGGTTCCCCCGGTCCCCGCCCAGCGGTTCCCCCGGTCCCCTGGGAGCCTTAACTTTAGCTTAGCTTTAGCTTAGCTTCAGCTTAGCTTCAGCTTAGCTTTAGCTTAGCTTTAGCTTAGCTTTAGCTTAGCTTTAGCTTAGCTTTAGCTTAGCTTCAGCTTAGCTTTAACTTTAGCTTAGCTTTAGTTTAGCTTCAGCTTAGCTTAGCTTTATCTTAGCTGTAGCTTATATTTAGTTTAGCTTTAGCTTAGCTCAGTCGTTAGTTTAGCTTTAGCTCAGCTTTATCTTAGCTGTAACTTAGCTTTAGCTCTGGTTGCTTGGCCACCGTGGCTGTCTTGACTTCCAACACGATGTGGACGGCTTCATTGAAGCTGCACTTGCCTACGCCGAAATACAAGTTGACCTGCGTACTGTGTTTTGGTTGTGTGCCTATGCCCTTGAGCCCCGCGTCGGTCATGCTGTCCTGGGCGATAAGAGCTCTTCTCGCAAGCGAAGTGCCGGGTGCCAGAAAGTGGCCAGCCAAATCACAAACGAAAGCTGTGACTTTGACTTCGGTTTCGTTTCCGAAACGACAGCTGAAGCCAAGGTCAACCAGTGAATAACATTGCCTGATCGGTTTTCGTCATGTGATTTCTCAACTGCGCAAGCATACGCGGCAACAGAAGTATCCTCCGTCGAAGTATATCAAAAGAGGCGTCCTTTCTCCGATAGGAAGGCCCGTCCAAGTGCATCACGGAGGTGAACGTAGCTATGGTAATTCGTTCGCGCGCCAAAAAGTCATCTTCAGGTCTGACCAACTCGCTCACTCACTGTGTCCAACGGGGCAGGCAGGTTTGTGGAATAGAACGCGTTAGTCGCATCATGCAATCGAGTGACATGGGTATATTTTGCTTGTAAAAACCGCTTACCGACATGATCGGAGCCGAAACTGCACCCTCACGCCTTCGCTGACGAAGTCCCCTGTGTATCCAGTTATGTTCATGTGTTGGTGGTGCTGCGAACCGAAGGAGTTTGAACAAAAACGTGGCCCAACTTGCAAATTAGCATGATGAGCTGTTTCCCTGGGGTAAGGGGGAGGAGCAGAATACACATGGCAGAACCAGACGAGCAGATCGGGCGTGTAAGCCCTAGCGGAGGGGTCGAGAAGGCGGACCAAAGCGGCCAGGTCGAGCAGGCGGGTTCCTGAAGCGTGGCTCTGGCATGCACCACGAGGAAAGCTCGAGCGCTCGCGCGCTTCACAAATACATCGTGAGGAAATCCACAGCGAGAGCGTGATTCCTGAGTGTCGAGAGCGCGGATCCTGAATATTTGTATTTCAAAACTCGCGGGAGCGCGAGTCCTGTATGAATTGCGGGAAGAAAGCGGAGCCACTGTTGTTATAAACCAGGACCCAACAACGCAACTTGGTGACCCCTCATGTTCCCTTCTAAGAGAAGAGCAGAGTGCGAGTCCTAGGAACAGCGTTCCAATCGAAAAACACAATGGCTACCGGAAGAAAGGGAATCAACAATAATCATGTCGTAAAACAGGAACTCAACAACAACAGCAACGAACCTTTTTAAGACTGTTCGAACCTGCCTGCTCACGTGCCACCAATACGTCTCTCCCAAACGCTCGGTACCCGCCCTCTTCGTGTTCGATCATACCCACTTGGGCGTATATCTTCACTACCTGCCACGTCCATGTAGGGCAGCCCCTATGATCACGGAAGAAAGGGCGGATGGTAGGGGAAGAGAGATGGAACACAAAAGAACCGAGCAGAAGAGGCGCCAAAAGCAAAACATACAACAGACCGGGCGGGCAGACCCCAGCGAGCAGGTCGGGAACGCAGGCCCACTACTACTACTACTACTACTACTACTACTACTACTACTACTACTACTATTACTAATACGACTACTACTACTAATAATAATAATATGACTACTACTTCCACTACTACTACTACTACTACTACTACTACTACTACTACTACTACTACTACTACTACTACTACTACGACGACTGCTATTACTACTACTACTACTACTACTACTACTACTACTACTACTACTACTACTACTACTACTACGACGACTGCTATTACTACTACTACTACTACTACTACTGTTACTACTACGACTACTACTACTACTGCTACTACTACTACTACTACTACTACTACTACGACTACCACTACTACAACTACAACGACTACCACAGCTACTACTACTACTAATAATATTACGAAAACTACTACTACTACTACTACTACTGCTACTACTAGTACTGCTAAGACTACTACTACTACTACTACTACGACTACTACTATTACAACTACTACTACTACTACTACTACTACTACTACTACTTCTACTACTTCTACTACTACAGCGACTACTGAAACTTCTACTACGGTTACTATTACTACTACTACTACTACTACTACTACTACTACTACTTCTACTACTTCTACTACTACTACTACTACTACTACCACGACTACTAAAACTGCATTTATTATGAATAGAAAGGTTGCGCTCGCGACTACGACTACCACGCCTGCGGCGTCGACTGCGACTACCGCTAATACTTTTACGACCCAGACTACGACAACAGATGCGACTACGACTACGACTGCTGCTACAACGGCTTCTAATGCTATGTCTGCCCCTACTACTACTACGACAAATTCTTCCACCACCATTACCACGACGGCTACCACAACTACTACTACAACAACGATTGAACGACCATCACTCCGATTCATGGTACGACGATTATGATTACTCGCCGAAAGCAAGGTTCCAGTACTGCCACCGCGACTGCCACTACCTCTGCTGCTACTGCTACGTCTCGGCCTCCTGTTACAAGTACGACTGCTACTTCGAAAATTACTGCCACGACAACAACGACGACGACTGCTGCTACGACAACAGCCACTACTACTACTACTACTACTACTACTACTACTAC